>QRFJ01000551.1:0-266417 GCA_006176705.1 Cocos nucifera
GTGATCCAAGTCATCTTCCTCCCAACCAATCACAACCCTTTGTGAAATCAGATCTAAATCTGATTGGTGGGATTAGAGTCCCCTGGATTCCTACTTGGAGAGTGCCTTGGACCAGTCAAACTGGATTCTTAGAAGAACTCTCATTGGAATCCTAAAGGGAGATGGAGTCCTTGTCCAACAAGGACTCCTAGGCGCCTCCTACTTGGGCTCACGCCACCCTTGGCGTGCGCCCTTCTCCTTGCCAGGTTCTGGCAGGGGGACAGGCCCCCACCAGCTCTCCAATAGGTGCATGACATGTGGTCAAAAGTCAAAGTGTCAATGGTCAACGTTTGACCAGTCAAAGGTAGACTTTTGACCAAAGTCAAAGAACAAGAAATGGCAGGTGACCAAAAATGGCAGGTAATGTCTTACAAAATAAGACAACCTATTTCTGACTTGGACAACCTCCAGTCAGACCATATGAAGGCCTCTGATTGAGCACAAACTCCTTTGGCTCAGTCAGGACAACTTATTTATGATAGTAAAAGAAGAACGTTAGGTTCAATCGAGTGCTAGCACGATTTCCTTGAACCTAATTGAATCTCATTCAGATCAATTGAACTAGATCAGTTCAATTGATGATCACCAGATTCAAACCCTTGTTTGTGTGACCCAGTTAGGTTCAGTTCTGTATGGTAATGGGATATGTCATGATCTCTATCATCGACATCATCGAAACTCCTTTCGATGGATCAGAACTCTTCTGATTCGAACAGCTAGAATGATCGATCATCTAAATCATTCTAATTGCTCCCAAAATCCACCAGTGACACCTAGCAGTATATGGTGGCAACCCATCAGAGCTGAATGCGAACCTCTTGGTGCAGCTACCTGTGTGATTAAGTTCTTCTATCTTGAGCCCCGATCAGATTAGGGTTAAGGTGAACTCGTCAAACCCTAGTCTCTGTCATATGATGTAATCATTCGATTCGAGTCCAATGTGAAAATCTAAATAGAAACTCTTTCTATTATTTCACTCTGCCATGGCCATGGGCTTCTGGACTTGATTCTCATGATCATCATAGGGCTGCTCCTCTACCACCGAGGTAGATAGATTCCATCTTGATGCAATCCAGTTCCTACAATGAACATGCTATAGCCAACATACACCTCAGGGTTCCATATGGCTAGGAGACCGAGTAATGGTGTAGTCAAACTATAACACCCTCAAGGTGAACTGCCGATGCATCTCAGGTCAAAGAACCAGACACACTACTGCAGCATCGAGTCAGTCATTGACGAGAAGGTAGACTTCCCTAATGACTACTCGAGGTGGTCACGCTCAGTGCCCTCGTTCTCTAACGAGTACCTGTACTCTCGCTCCGGTGTCTCCACACCGTAGACTCAAGACTCATCTACTAAAGAGAAGCGATTGTACACCAACCTTCCGGATCAATCACCATCCTCGTGATGATCCTATGGTCGGGAGCATGTTTATGAGTTAATAATGATTATTCATGTCTTAAATTTTCAACTCTTGAAAATATGAATTATCATTACCATTAACTCAAAGGATGTATCACAGACACTAAATACACATATGTGATAGAAAATAACCCATTTTATTAATTATAGTCAAAATTATAATTTTGCCCCTAGAAGTGTATTACAAGTGTCAGCCAATTCTGGCTTCTAGGGCACATATATCTAACAATCTCCCACTTGTCCTAAAGCCAATTGGCTACAAGTCTAAGTCCCATCTTCTCAAGGTGGGCTTCGATCTTCTGCTGGCCCAACGGCTTTGTAAGTGGGTCTGCCACATTATCTGTGGAGTTGACTCTCTTGACCTCAACGTAACCTTTCTCAAGGTAATCGCGGATGAGATGGTATCACCGTTTGCTTGGAACTCTTCCAGCACAAACAGTCTGCCAGATGTCGACTTTCGATCATCTATATCGGACATGAAGTCCGAGTCTGTGTATCCCTGGACTTGGAGTTCTCCATTACCAAAGACCAACATCATATCCTTAGTTCTTCTCAAGTACTTAAGGATACATTTCACAGAAGTCCAGTGTTCTTCACCTGGATTTGACTGATATCTGCTTGTGACACTCACAGCATGGGCTATATCAGGTCGTGTACATAGCATGGCATACATGAGGCTCCCTATTGCAGAAGCATAAGGGATCTTGCTCATGCGTTCTATTTCCTCAGGTGTGCTGGGGCACATCTTCTTGGAAAGATGAATACCATGTCTGAAGGGTATTAATCCCCTCTTAGAGTTTTCCATACTAAACCTCTTTAGTACTTCCTCTATGTACATCTTCTGTGAAAGTCCTAGCATCCTATTCGGTCTATCCCTATAGACCTTAATTCCTAGAATAAAGGATGCTTCACCTAGGTCTTTCATGGAGAATTCCTTGGACAACCACATCTTGACTGATGTCAACATGGGAATATCATTCCCAATAAGGAGGATGTCATCCACGTACAATACGAGGAAGACAACAGCGCTCCCACTGACCCTTTTGAAAACACATGGTTCCTCTTCATTTTTGATGAAACCAAACTTTTTGATCACATCATTGAAACGAGTGTTCCAGCTCCGAGATGCTTGCTTAAGTCCATATATGGACCTTTGCAGCTTGCAAACCTTGTGATCAGTATCACTGGATGTGAAACCTAGCGGCTGTTCCATATAGATATCTTCCTCAAGATATCCATTTAGGAATGCCGTTTTCACGTCCATTTGCCATATTTCATAATCGAAATAGGCTGCAACAGGCAAGCAATGTGCGGATGGATTTTAGCATAGCCACTGGGGAAAAGGTATCCTGATAGTCAATGCCTTCGCGTTGACTATAACCTTTTGCCACTAGTCTAGCCTTGAATGTCTCCACATTCCCATCTGCACCAATCTTTCTCTTGAAGATCCATTTACACCCAATAGGTACTATACCTTCTGGTGGATCTACCAAGGTCCAGACTTGGTTTGAGTGCATCGAGTCAATTTCTGACTTCATTGCCTCAAGCCATTTCTCGGAGTCGATATCTGATATCGCCTCGTTGTAGGTTTTGGGATCATCACCATGAGCACCATTACCTATGAGGAACATTTCCTCTACATCCTCTGAAATAATACCTAAGTATCTTTCAGGGGGACGGGAAACTCTTTCCGATCTACGAGGTGGAGGAGGTAGTGTTCTTATTGGCTCAACCTGATTTGGTTCCACTTGGTCCTTAGCTCTTTCTGCTTGTGAGACTTTCTCATCAAGCTTAATCTGCTTTCCAATGCCACTATCTTGAATAAACTATTTTTCAAGAAATATGGCATGTCGACTCACAATCACATTGTGGTCTTCTGGAATGTAGAAATAGTATCCTAATGACTCTTTAGGATATCCTATGAATCGAGCTCTAAAGGACCTAAACTCTAACTTGTCCGCTTGTTGTCTTTTGACATGAGCCGGACAACCCCAAATTCTGAGATGACTCAGACTTGGTTTCTTACCGTGCCATATCTCATACGGTGTGGTAGGAACGGTTTTAGAGGGAACCCTATTCAGTAAATAGATTGAAGTTAATAATGAATGTCCCCAAAGAAAATCTGGGAGGTCTGTGAAGCTCATCATGGATCGAACCATATCCAATAGAGTCCGATTTCTCCATTCTGAAACCCCGTTGAGTTGAGGTGTTCCTGGTGGAGTCCATTGAGAGACTATGCCATTTTCCTTAAGATAGTCTAGGAATTCCCGGCTAAGGTATTCACCTCCTCGATCTGATCGAAGAACCTTAATGGGTTTTCCAGTTTGTTTTTCTACTTCATGTCTGAATTCTTTGAACTTTTCAAAAGCTTCAGACTTGTGTCTCATAAGATACACATACCCATACCTAGACAGATCATCGGTAAAGGTAATGAAGTAGACAAAATTGCCTCTAGCCGGCACATCAAATGGGCCGCACACATCAGTATGTACTAGGGCAAGGAGATCTGTGGCCCTCTCCCCATGTCCAACAAAAGGGAGTTTAGTCATTTTGCCTTGAAGACAAGATTCACAAGTTGGATATGACTCAAAAGTCAATGGACTCAATAGCCCATTTTTCTCCAATTTGTTGATCCTATCTTCTGCTATATGACCTAATCTCAGGTGCCATAGATATCTGTCGTTTGGACTATCCCTAGGTCGTTTGGCATTCACGTTTTGCTCGATAGTTAAAACAGGTACATCAATATGTAGCTGATAAAGACCATTAATAAGGAAACCATTTGCAATTTTATTTCTTTCATAAAGAATGTTACA
The DNA here is from genome assembly GCA_006176705.1 of Cocos nucifera. Classification (NCBI taxonomy): domain Eukaryota; kingdom Viridiplantae; phylum Streptophyta; class Magnoliopsida; order Arecales; family Arecaceae; genus Cocos; species Cocos nucifera. The sequence continues at coordinate 4,281 of QRFJ01000551.1, forward strand.
ATGGTCCTTAAAGAAGGTGATCACATAACCTTCTTGTGCTAAGCATGAAACAGAAATCAAATTCCTGCTAGCTGCAGGCACATAATAACAGTCTTTTAAAACTAAGTCTAAACCAGATGGTAATCGAAGAGGGTATGTTCCCACGGCTACTGCAGCAACTCTTGCTCCATTACCGATGCGTAGGATCATGTCTCCATCCCTCAGCCTCCTGCTATCCTCAAGACCCTGCATAGAAGTGCACAGATGAGCACTAGAACCAGAGTCAAGCACCCAACTGGATGCAGAAGAAACCGTAAGGTTAGACTCAATAACGAGCATACCTCCAGAAGGACCTTCCTTCTTGTTCTTCAGGGTGGCCAGGTAAGTAGGGCAGTTCCGCTTCCAATGGCCGTCGCTGTTGCAATGGAAACACTTTCCTTTGCCATCGGCCTTTTTCTTCGGTTCTGCCTTCTTCTTCTTTGATCCTTCCACCTTTTGCTTTTTCACAGACTTCTTTTTCTTTCCATAAGACTTTCTTTTGGAAGAAGTCCGTTCCATAGCAAGAACTGAGCCTTTAGAACCTTTCATAGAAAGCTCAGCGGTAACCAGCATATTCATCAACTCGGCCAAGGAATTTTGAAGTTTATGCATGTGGTAATTCATGATGAATTGCCCATATGCATCAGTCAAGGATTGCAGAATAATATCATTCTGCAAGGTCCAAGTCCAACTTCACACCGAGCTTCTCAAGCTCTTCCATGTCCTTGATCATTGTCAGACAGTGATCTTGGACTGACTGCCCATCACGCATCTTAGCCTTAAAAAGTCATTTCGTGACTTGATATTTGGCTGCGCGACTCTGTTCACCAAACATCTCCTGCAGGTGAGCCAACATTTGGCGAGCAGTCCCGATATCTTCATGTTGGCGCTGGAGCTCATCAGACATCGAGCCCAACATGTAATATCTGGCCTTATTATCTTCGTCAATCCATTTTTCCAGAGACGCTCTCTGTTCAGTGGATGGACGGGCTGGTAAGGTGGGAGGGTCCTGGTCCAAAACATGTGTTAACTTCTCGAACCCAAAACAATTTTGTAGTTCCTGAGCCAATCTTTATAATTGGGTCCAGTCAGTCTATGTGTGTCCAGGATACGTGCCAATGGGTTGGACGCAGACATTTTCCTGTAGAGAGTCAAAGATTCTAGTTAGATACTGTAATTTTGACTTGACCAATTTGTTTAGGGAATTTTATTTTTAAACAAATTAGCTCCCACTATTTTCTCGGATCCCTACACTCCCTCTGTAGAGATGCGAAAATCTCCACGATTAATGATTTCTAGTGGGTGGTGCGGTCTCACCAACTGACTCATCACCTCACCTAACAGTTATTGGTGATGGGTTAGCCAATGAGTGAACAACTCTTGTTCAATGATTCTCTAATCATGGTGCACCCAAACTTGGTCTCTAATTCATGAATCTCACCGTATCCGGAATATTGATCCACTCCTTAGTTAAGTCAGACCCACCATTTGCATAGACTGGGTTCCTAATTGAGTCTCTCACCGTATCCGGAAATATTGAGCCCAACTCATCCTCCAGCCCATAGCATCCAATGCCTAATAGACATGGTTGCGTCTTCCCGGTGCAACTGAGCCACTGTATCCAGCCGAGAACAATCAACCCCGGGAAGGGCCCGCACATCTACAATGGTGGAAGACCTCAGACTTAATCTTTTCTTAGGGAGAATTGATTCAGGTCTCATTAAACTAGACTTGGCTTAGTCATAACAATTATGACTAACCTAGTGGCATGGGTTAGCTCGGATTATTGACCACCTCAGATCAGAACTGTGTCAACAGATATGGCCAGGTAAGTGAGACCGGTGGAAGGAATATGCCATTAACTCGTACAAGAACGCATTCAGGTCGAGTAGCTTCCAATTAAAAACCAGTCGGTCGTCTGTGCCAAACTTACCTTAGACACCAAATTGTTGAGTCAGAACCAATTGGGTTAGCCTACAATCCAGACTCTAACCTCTGAGCCTAATTAGGTCTTGCTTGATCGTGACTCGATCTTGACCCAGACTTAATCCTATTAGGCTGGTCAATTTAAGCATTGTTGATCCCATCTAACCAACTCTTGATTCGGTTTGATCAACCGCTTAGACCTAATTGAGCTACCCAAGCCCGAACCCAGTATTATGAATATGTCTTAGATCTGAAATTCTCAATTTTAGACCTAATTAATATTCCATAAACTTAATTCTTAATTAAGTAGGGTTCATAAACAAAATATGCACAATAAATCCTAGGGTTTCAGGATCTAGGGTTTTGCAGAAAGTAAGTTTTGGGTTTCTGATTAAGGACGAACACGCAGCACCCCTACACATCATAAGAACACCCCATCGAATGGGAAGAGAGGGCCTTTAAACCCTTCTTCGTTCTTATGACCGGACGGCCAAGAGGAACGCCTTAATCAGGAACATTCAATACTACAAAACAGTATCAGATCTATATCATATATCTCATATACAAATTTAGATCTAATCAAGGCATATTTTGCATACATCTCATGTATCAAATCATGCATGTTTTCAGATCTAAATTATCTCATAATAATCTAAAAAATTAGATTTAAATTGATCTAATCAAAATAAATTCTAATCTAGACAATTATGTAGAACTATTCTACAACTAGTCTAGTCATGCATCAATCATATCTCATATGATATTTAAAATTAAATAATTTTTATTTGCTATTTATCAGATGTTATTATAACACTTATAATATCAGAAAAATAGTAAATAAGAAGATCTAAAATATGATTTAATCAGATTAAATCAAAGACATGCAAAACTATTCTATAGAACTATTCTATTCTAGAACTAGTCATGCATATCTTCATGTTCTTAGATCCAAATCATTTAATTTTAATTTTTTCTGATTTCAGATCTGATCACATCTCATGTGACATCTGAAAATCACTTTATTTTCTAATTAAAATAAAATTTAAAATCAGATCTAAACAATTTTAGAACCATGGCTCTGATACCAGTTGAAGGGAAATCCTGATTTCCCGGTCCAGGTTCGTTCAGATCTGATCAGATCAAGAGATATATTTCAAAAATTTTTTCTCTTGATCTCCAATCAGATCTTGATATGTTTCAGATCTGATTCTTATTATTTTAATAAAATAAAATAAAATAAGATAAATTAAATCAAATTTAATTTACCTGATTTGGGTAATCCTATTACCCTGTTGATGATCCTGTTTGCAGCGGAAGGTTCTGGATCTAGCCACGCAAGCGCCTGGCCTCTACCGGTATCCACTCGGGTTGGATCTGGAGATCCTCTTCTTCTCTATCACACCTCCAAAAATCAGATCTGGATCTGATCTGGAGGATCTTCAAAACTCTTTTGAAGATCTGCAGTCGTCCTTTTGCAGCAGCGCAGCCTTCTTGCTTTTGATCGCCTTTCTTTGATCTGAATCGCACCAACCAAGGTCCAAAACTCCTTTTGGACGTGGAGAGCAAGGGGAGAAGAGACTATGGCATGGAGAAGGAGGGGAGAGGCAGCCTTGGGGCGTGGGATTTCTCAATTCTCAATTGAATTCACTTAGAATCTGAGTTGGGCGCAGGGTCTTATTTATAGACTAAGCGTGATCCAACTCCTCTTCCTCCCAACCAATCACAACCCTTTGTGAAATCAGATCTAAATCTGATTGGTGGGAATAGAGACCCCTGGATTCCTACTTGGAGAGTGCCTTAGACCAGTCAAACTGGATTCTTAGAAGAACTCTCACTGGAATCCAAAAGGGAGATGGAGTCCTTGTCCAACAAGGACTCCTAGGCGCCTCCAAACTTGGGCTCACGCCACCCTTGGCGTGCGCCCTTCTCCTTGCCAGGTTCTGGCAGGGGGACAGGCCCCCACCAGCTCTCCAATAGGTGCATGACATGTGGTCAAAAGTCAAAGGGTCAATGGTCAACGTTTGACCAGTCAAAGGTAGACTTTTGACCAAAGTCAAAGAACAAGAAATGGCAGGTGACCAAAAATGGCAGGTAATGTCTTACAAATAAGACAACCTATTCTGACTTGGACAACCTCCAGTCAGACCATATGAAGGCCTCTGATTGAGCACAAACTCCTTTGGCTCAGACAGGACAACTTATTTATGATAGCAAAAGAAGAACGTTAGGTTCAATCGAGTGCTAGCACGATTTCCTTGAACCTAATTGAATCTCATTCAGATCAATTGAACTAGATCAGTTCAATTGATGATCACCAGATTCAAACCCTTGTTTGTGTGACCCAGTTAGGTTCAGTTCTGTATGGTAATGGGATATGTCATGATCTCTATCATCGACATCATCGAAACTCCTTTCGATGGATCAGAACTCTTCTGATTCGAACAGCTAGAATGATCGATCATCTAAATCATTCTAATTGCTCCCAAAATCCACCAGTGACACCTAGCAGTATATGGTGGCAACCCATCAGAGCTGAATGCGAACCTCTTGGTGCAGCTACCTGTGTGATTCAAGTTCTTCTATCTTGAGCCCCGATCAGATTAGGGTTAAGGTGAACTCGTCAAACCCTAGTCTCTGTCATATGATGTAATCATTCGATTCGAGTCCAATGTGAAAATCTAAATAGAAACTCTTTCTATTATTTCACTCTACCATGGCCATGGATTTCTGGACTTGATTCTCATGATCATCATAGGGCTACTCCTCTACCACCGAGGTAGATAGATTCCATCTTGATGCAATCCAGTTCCTACAATGAACATGTCATAGCCAACATACACCTCAGGGTTCCATATGGCTAGGAGACCGAGTAATGGTGTAGTCAAACTATAACACCCTCAAGGTGAACTGCCGATGCATCTCAGGTCAAAGAACCAGACACACTACTGCAGCATCGAGTCAGTCATTGACGAGAAGGTAGACTTCCCTAATGACTACTCGAGGTGGTCACGCTCAGTGCCCTCGTTCTCTAACGAGTACCTGTACTCTCGCTCCGGTGTCTCCACACCGTAGACTCAAGACTCATCTACTAAAGAGAAGCGATTGTACACCAACCTTCCGGATCAATCACCATCCTCGTGATGATCCTATGGTCGGGAGCATGTTTATGAGTTAATAATGATTATTCATGTCTTAAATTTTCAACTCTTGAAAATATGAATTATCATTACCATTAACTCAAAGGATGTATCACAGACACTAAATACACATATGTGATAGAAAATAACCCATTTTATTAATTATAGTCAAAATTATAATTTTGCCCCTAGAAGTGTATTACAAGTGTCAGCCAATTCTGGCTTCTAGGGCACATATATCTAACAATTGCCCGATTTCTTTTGACCTCAGACTTAATCTTTTCTTAGGGAGAATTGAGTTCGAGATCTCTGATATTACCTCAAGCCATTTCTTGGAAAATAAGAATTATCATTACCATTAACTCAAGTCGATATCTAATATCGCCTCAAGTTGTAGATTTTGGGATCATCTCCATGAGCACCATTACCTATGAGAAATATTTCCTCTACGTCCTCTGAAATAATACCTAAGTATCTTTCAGGGGGACGGGAAACTCTTTCCGATCTACGAGGTGGAGGAGGTAGTGTTCTTATTGGCTCAACCTGATTTGGTTCCACTTGGTCCTTAGCTCTTTCCACTTGTGAGACTTTCTCATCAAGCTTAATCTGCTTTCCAATGCCACTATCTTGAATAAACTATTTTTCAAGAAATATGGCATGTCGACTCACAATCACATTATGGTCTTCTGGAATGTAGAAATAGTATCCTAATGACTCTTTAGGATATCCTATGAATCGAGCTCTAAAGGACCTAAACTTCTAACTTGTCCGCTTGTTGTCTTTTGACATGAAGCCGGACAACCCCAAATTCTGAGATGACTCAGACTTGGTTTCTTACCGTGCCATATCTCATACGGTGTGGTAGGAACGATTTTAGAGGGAACCCTATTCAGTAAATAGATTGAAGTTAACAATGAGTGTCCCCAAAGAAAATCAGGGAGGTCTGTGAAGCTCATCATGGATCGAACCATATCCAATAGAGTCCGATTTCTCCGTTCTGAAACCCCATTGAGTTGAGGTGTTCCTGGTGGAGTCCATTGAGAGACTATGCCATTTTCCTTAAGATAGTCTAGGAATTTTCGGCTAAGGTATTCACCTCCTCGATCTGATCGAAGAACCTTAATGGGTTTTCCAGTTTGTTTTTCTACTTCATGTCTGAATTCTTTGAACTTTTCAAAAGCTTCAGACTTGTGTCTCATAAGATACACATACCCATACCTAGACAGATCATCGGTAAAGGTAATGAAGTAGACAAAATTGCCTCTAGCCGGCACATCAAATGGGCCGCACACATCAGTATGTACTAGGGCAAGGAGATCTGTGGCCCTCTCCCCATGTCCAACAAAAGGGAGTTTAGTCATTTTGCCTTGAAGACAAGATTCACAAGTTGGATATGACTCAAAAGTCAATGGACTCAATAGCCCATTTTTCTCCAATTTGTTAATCCTATCTTCTGCTATATGACCTAATCTCAGGTGCCATAGATATCTGTCGTTTGGACTATCCCTAGGTCGTTTGGCATTCACGTTTTGCTCGATAGTTAAAATAGGTACATCAATATGTAACTGATAAAGACCATTAATAAGGAAACCATTTGCAATTTTATTTCTTTCATAAAGAATGTTACAATGGTCCTTAAAGAAGGTGATCACATAGCCTTCTTGTGCTAAGCATGAAACAGAAATCAAATTCCTGCTAGCTGCAGGCACATAATAACAGTCTTTTAAAACTAAGTCTAAACCAGATGGTAATCGAAGAGGGTATGTTCCCACGGCTACTGCAGCAACTCTTGCTCCATTACCGACGCGTAGGATCATGTCTCCATCCCTCAGCCTCCTGCTATCCTCAAGACCCTGCATAGAAGTGCACAGATGAGCACTAGAACCAGAGTCAAGCACCCAACTGGATGCAGAAGAAACCGTAAGGTTAGACTCAATAACGAGCATACCTCCAGAAGGACCTTCCTTCTTGTTCTTTAGGGTGGCCAGGTAAGTAGGGCAGTTCCGCTTCCAATGTCCGTCGCTGTTGCAATGGAAACACTTTCCTTTGACCATCGGCCTTCTTCTTCGGTTCTGCCTTTTTCTTCTTTGATCCTTCCACCTTCTGCTTTTTCACAGACTTCTTTTTCTTTCCATAAGACTTTCTTTTGGAAGAAGTCCATTCCATAGCAAGAACTGAGCCTTTAGAACCTTTCATAGAAAGCTCAGCAGTAACCAGCATATTCATTAACTCGGCCAAGGAATTCTGAAGTTTATGCATGTGGTAATTCATGATGAATTGCCCATATGCATCAGTCAAGGATTGCAGAATAATATCATTCTGCAGATCCAAGTCCAACTTCACACCGAGCTTCTCAAGCTCTTCCATGTCCTTGATCATTATCAGACAGTGATCTTGGACTGACTGCCCATCACGCATCTTAGCCTTAAAAAGTCATTTTGTGACTTGATATTTGGCTGCGCGACTCTGTTCACCAAACATCTCCTACAGGTGAGCCAACATTTGGCGAGCAGTCCCGATATCTTCATGTTGGCGCTGGAGCTCATCAGACATCGAGCCCAACATGTAGTATCTGGCCTTATTATCTTCGTCAATCCATTTTTCTAGAGACGCTCTCTATTTAACAGATGGACGGGCTGGTAAGGTGGGAGGGTCCTGGTCCAAAACATGGGTTAACTTCTCGGAACCCAAAACAATTTTGATAGTTCCTGAGCCAATCTTTATAATTGGGTCCGATCAGTCTATGTGTGTCCAGGATACGTGCCAATGGGTTGGACGCAGACATTTTCTGTAGAGAGTCAAAGATTCTAGTTAGATACTGTAATTTTGACTTGACCAATTTATTTAGGAAATTTTATTTTTAAACAAATTAGCTCCCACTATTTTCTCGGATCCCTACACTTCCTCTGTAGAGATGCGAAAATCTCCACGATTAATGATTTCTAGTGGGTGGTGCGGTCTCACCAACTGACTCATCACCTCACCTAACAGTTATTGGTGATGGGTTAGCCAATGAGTGAACAACTCTTGTTCAATGATTCTCTAATCATGGTGCACCCAAACTTGGTCTCTAATTCATGAATCTCACCGTATCCGAAATATTGATCCACTCCTTAGTTAAGTCAGACCCACCATTTGCATAGACTGGGTTCCTAATTGAGTCTCTCACCGTATCCGGAATATTGAGCCCAACTCATCCTCCAGCCCATAGCATCCAATGCCTAATAGACATGGTTGCGTCTTCCCGGTGCAACTGAGCCACTGTATCCAACCGAGAACAATCAACCCCGGGAAGGGCCCGCACATCTACAATGGTGGAAGACCTCAGACTTAATCTTTTCTTAGGGAGAATTGATTCAGGTCTCATTAAACTAGACTTGTCTTAGTCATAACAATTATGACTAACCTAGTGGCATGGGTTAGCTCGGATTATTGACCACCTCAGATCAGAACTGTGTCAACAGATATGGCCAGGTAAGTGAGACCGGTGGAAGGAATATGCCATTAACTCGCACAAGAATGCATTCAGAGTCGAGTAGCTTCCAATTAAAAACCAGTCGGTCGTATGTGCCAAACTTACCTTAGACACCAAATTGTTGAGTCAGAACCAATTGGGTTAGCCTACAATCCAGACTCTAACCTCTGAGCCTAATTAGGTCTTGCTTGATCGTGACTCGATCTTGACCCAGACTTAATCCTATTAGGCTGGTCAATTTAAGCATTGTTGATCCCATCTAACCAACTCTTGATTCGGTTTGATCAACCGCTTAGACCTAATTGAGCTACCCAAGTCCGAACCCAGTATTATGAATATATGTCTTAGATCTAAAATTCTCAATTTTAGACCTAATTAATATTTCATAATCTTAATTCTTAATTAAGTAGGGTTCATAAACAAAATATGCACAATAAATCCTAGGGTTTCAGGATCTAGGGTTTTGCAGAAAGTAAGTTTTGGATTTTTGATTAAGGACGAACACGCAGCACCCCTACACATCATAAGAACACCCCATCGAATGGAAAGAGAGGGCCTTTAAACCCTTCTTCGTTCTTATGACTGGACGGCCAAGAGGAACGTCCTTAATCAGGAACATGCAATACTACAAAATAGTTTTAGATCTATATCATATATCTCATATATAAATTAGATCTAATCATGGCATATTTTGCATACATCTCATGTATCGAATCATGCATATTTTTAGATCTAAATTATCTCATAATAATCTAAAAAATTAGATTTAAATTGATCTAATCAAAATAAATTCTAATCTAGATAATTATGTAGAACTATTCTACAACTAGTCTAGACATGCATCAATCATATCTCATATGATGTTTAAAATTAAATAATTTTTATTTACTATTTTTTAGATGTTATTATAATACTTATAATATCAAAAAATAGTAAATAAAAGGATCTAAAATATGATTTAATCAGATTAAATTAAAAATATGCAAGACTATTCTATAGAACTATTCTATTCTAGAACTAGTCATGCATATCTTCTAATCTTAGATCCAAATCATTTAATTTTAATTTTTTCTGATTTTAGATCTGATCACATCTCATGTGACATCTAAAATCATTTATTTTTTAATTAAAATAAATTTAAAATCAGATCTAAATAATTTTAGAACCATGGCTCTGATACCAGTTGAAGGGAAATCCTGATTTTTTGGTCCAGGTTCGTTCAGATCTGATCAGATCAAGAGATATATTTTAAAAATTTTTTTTTAATTTGTATCAGATCTGAAATATTTTAGATCTAATTCTTATTATTTTAATAAATAAAATAAAATAAAAATAAATTAAATCAAATTTAATTTACCTGATTTGGGTAATCCTATTACCCGTTGATGATCCTGTATGCAGCGAAAGGTTCTGGATCTAGCCACGCAAGTGCCTGGCCTCTACCGGTATCCACTCAGGCTGGATCTAGAGATCCTCTTCTTCTCTATCACGTCTCCAAAAATTAGATCTGGATCTGATCTGGAGGATCTTCAAAACTCCTTTTGAAGATCAGCAGTCGTCCTTTGCAGCAGTGCAGCCTTCTAGCTTTTGATCGCCTTTCTTTGATCTGGATCGCACCAACCAAGCTCCAAAACTATTTTGGACATGGAGAGGAGAGGGAGAAGAAGCTTTGGCATGGAGGAGGAGAGGAGAAAAGGCCTTTGGGGCGTATGGAAACTCTTATCTCAATTTCAATCTTTGAGTTGGGCGCAGGGTCTTATTTATAGACTAAGCTATGATCCAACTCCTCTTCTTCCCAACCAATCACAACCCTTTGTGAAATCAGATCTAAATCTGATTGGTGGGAATAGAGTCCCCTGGATTCCTCCTTAGAGGGTGCCTAAGACCAGTCAAAGTTGGTTCTTAGAAGAACTCTAATTGGAATCCAAAAAGGAGATGGAGTCCTTGTCCAACAAGGACTCCTAGGCGCCTCCAGCTTGGGCACACGCCTAGGGTGGCGTGCGCCCTCCTCCTTGCCAGGTTCTGGTAGGGGGACAGGCCCCCACCAGCTCTCCAATAGGTGCGTGACATGTGGTCAAAAGTCAAAGTGTCAATGGTCAACATTTGACCAGTCAAAGGTAGACTTTTGACCAAAGTCAAAGAACAAGAAATGGCAGGTGACCAAAAATGGTAGGTAATGTCTTACAAAATAAGACAACCTTTTCTAACTTGGACAACCTCCAGTCAGACCATATGAAGGCCTCTGATTGAGCACAAACTCCTTTGGCTCAGTCAGGACAACTTATTTATGATAGTAAAAGAAGAACGTTAGGTTCAATCGAGTGCTAGCACGATTTCCTTGAACCTAATTGAATCTCATTCAGATCAATTGAACTGGATCAGTTCAATTGATGATCACCAGATTCAAACCCTTATTTGTGTGACCCAGTTAGGTTCAGTTCTGTATGGTAATGGGATATGTCATGATCTCTATCATCGACATCATCGAAACTCCTTTCGATGGATCAGAACTCTTCTGATTCGAACAGCTAGAATGATCGATCATCTAAATCATTCTAATTGCTCCCAAAATCCACCAGTGACACCTAGCAGTATATGGTGGCAACCCATCAGAGCTGAATGCGAACCTCTTGGTGCAGCTACCTGTGTGATTAAGTTCTTCTATCTTGAGCCCCGATCAGATTAGGGTTAAGGTAAACTCGTCAAACCCTAGTCTCTGTCATATGATGTAATCATTCGATTCGAGTCCAATGTGAAAATCTAAATAGAAACTCTTTCTATTATTTCACTCTACCATGGCCATGGAATTTCTGGACTTGATTCTCATGATCATCATAGGGCTGCTCCTCTACCACCGAGGTAGATAGATTCCATCTTGATGCCAATCCAGTTCCTACAATGAACATGCTATAGCCAACATACACCTCAGGGTTCCATATGGCTAGGAGATCGAGTAATGGTGTAGTCAAACTATAACACCCTCAAGGTGAACTGCCGATGCACCTCAGGTCAAAGAACCAGACACACTACTGCAGCATCGAGTCAGTCATTGACGAGAAGGTAGACTCCCTAATGACTACTCGAGGTGGTCACGCTCAGTGCCCTCGTTCTCTAACGAGTACCTGTACTCTCGCTTTGGTGTCTCCACACCGTAGACTCAAGACTCATCTACTAAAGAGAAGCGATTGTACACCAACCTTCCGGATTAATCACCATCCTCATGATGATCCTATGGTCGGGAGCAATTTATGAGTTAATAATGATTATTCATGTCTTAAATTTTCAACTCTTGAAAATATGAATTATCATTACCATTAACTCAAAGGATGTATCACAGATACTAAATACACATATGTGATAGAAAATAATCCATTTTATTGATATTAGTCAAAATTATAATTTTGCCCCTAGAAGTGTATTACAAGTGTCAGCCAATTCTAGCTTCTAGGGCACATATATCTAACACCAAGCCCCTCAAGGTCCTCAATACCTGAACCTCAAGTCTGTGGAGGGCTACATACAGCCTCCACCTTAGGACCACTCTTGTCCTAGTCTTAGGACCATACTTGTCCTAATCTCCAGAAGCCAACATCCCAACTCCTCCCATGGCCTCCCAAGACTTGAAAGCACCACACATCCTTATAATCTCCACCTTGGTATGCCCAAGCCTTGGTATACCTTGCAATGTCCTCCTACATAATCCTACTATTGTTGCATGCCCTGACAGTCTCTTATGCACATCTTGCCATCGCCATCCTTCTTTAGCAACTGAGCTTCCTTTGAGGCCGTTGGGATGATTGCCTCCACTGCTGAAGACCTTGGCTTGCTCCTTTGCACCATCTATGGAGTTGTAAACATCCTTCTGCTTAGCAACCACATCAATTATCTTGAACTTTCTCGAAGAAACTATAGCATTCCTGTACTGGCACTTGCTATATCTAATGCTTCACCTGACACGATCCTCTCAAAGCCATGCTTGTCTTCCTATTCAAGCTGCTCCACTTGGATCTGTACAATCCTGGCACTGGTGCTGGGATATAGCTCCTCCCTCTACACTCCTTCGCTCTAAACTCGTATCAGAGCTCCCTCCGCCTGTGAAGCTACCTCTGCTCAGTGCTCCATCTAAAATCAAAGTCTTCCTGATGTTGTAGAAGATCCTGACTCTATAACCAAGTCACCAAAATCTAACAATCCAACACTGCACTGCTGGGCTTGCCACTATACCTCAAACACCATTATTGCCCCTTTGAACCCTCCGCACTCTATAGATCCCTTTGAAATCATCTCGAATGCACTATATCCTGCGAGCTCCTCCGAAACTACCAAGAGCTCATCCGACTCTTCTCCTTCAACAACTGAACCAATAGAATCCAACTTTTATCCTTTCTTGTACTTCTTCTAACGTGGACACTCCTGCTTAAAGTGCCCTGCTTTACCACACTTGAAGTATCTCCAGAACCCCTTGCTGCCCCTCTGCTCACCCTTCTTCTTCCTTTACTTTGGCCTCTCTAAAATCATGAGACTCTCTTTAAAGATCTTCTTCTTTGTCATCCATTCTAATTGCTCGTTAGACCTAAGCACTGATACGATCTCCTTGTACACCAGTGTCTTCTTACCATATAGCAATATAGTCACCAACGGATCGAAGCTTTCAGGGAGTGAATACAGTAGCAACAAATTTTTATCCTCCTCTTCAAGATCCACCTCTATGTTAAGCAAGTTCATGCTCATCTGATTAAACCACTAAATATACCCCATAACATCCTCACTCTTCTACATCTAAAGGCTGTATAGTTGCTTCTTTAACATCAACTTATTGCACATAGTTTTTCCTATGTACAATTGATGTAACCTCGATTGCAAGCCCTTAGGTGTTCTCTCCTCCAACACCATATAAAACCTCATCTACCAAATAAGCCCTAATCATTATGCATGCCCCTTTCTCCAAGGACACCCATACCTTGTCTGTCATCTCCTCCGATCTATCATCCAAGACTGAATTCAATCCTATCTGAACTAACAAATCCTTCATCCTAACCTTCTATATGGTGAAACTCTCTTTCCCATCAAACTTTCAAAATCATCCTTGATCCTGCTTTCCATGTCTGAATCCACACCACTAACACAGCATAAAACCCAAGGTAGACCTAAAAAGTATCTTGACTCAAGAGTATGGACAGTAGTCCTTAGATCTCTCCCTTCTTTACAAAGCCTAAAGAAAACCTAGATCTGATTTTCGCTACTAATCCTCTACTAAAATATGATCTTCTTCCTCCTCCATGCTCAATCGGACTTTGATACTAACTGTTAGAATAATCGATTGCCCAGAACCATAGCCGCGGACAAATGTCTTCCATGAACCTAGGTGTTAAACCAATAAATTGAAGAAGAACAAAGAAGAAGAGAGAAAGAGGATGGCATCTAGGGTTTTGGTGTTGGAACTAGAGAGAAGAAGAAGAAAGTTAGGAAGAAAAGCTATATTATATTTTATACTATTGCAAAAGTTATAATATCTGGATTTATATATCCTAGGGTTCCCACATGAATCTTAATAAATCCAAACTCAAAAACTCTCCTAGGCTAATCCAATACGTGAAAGCACTCATCCAAATTCATGTACATTTATGGTTTTATATGCTCTCATCCTCTGAATCTAAACCCGACCCATATATAAATTAGGCCCCTTAAAATCTTGTTAAAGCAGGCCTTAAGATCTTTTGGATCAACCTAGACCCTAGCCCTAAACAAACCTCTCACATGTCTCTACCCGCACACTGAGTCAGCTCAGTCTTAGCCACTGAGTCGGCCAACTTGAGAATGGGTCAACTCATAGAAGCATTGAGTCAACCATGTTGCATATTGTGCTAGCAGTTCTGAATGCACACCTTTCTATTTGGCTTGTTCTCTGAGACATAGTCGACCCAGTCTCAGATTGAGCCGACTAACCTGCAGAAATAGTATTGTCGTCCACAACATTCCAGGAATCACCTAGCTCTAATACCAAATTATAGACCTATGATATCACTCGAACGCCAATCATCCTTGACATCACAAGCACCCCGATACCATGTTGCAAAAGCTCCTGATCTTTAGCACAGATCTGAAGGAACCTGTAATGTTCTTTATGGGCAGCACACCATCGATCCTCCACCTGGATCTATGATGGGGCACCTCCCTCCTTGGGCTTGAGAGAGATGCCCCTCTTCTCTAGGGCTTCTTCAAGAACCCTAAGGCAGCAACTCTAGAGAGAAGAGAAGAAGAGAGTTAAGGAAGAAAAGGTCAGTATTGATTCCAACCTTTTAAAACCCTAATACAACCTATGTATTTATACATAGCCATTAGGTCCGACCAAAAAACTTTCCGACTAACCCAATACATGAAAGCACTCATCGAGCCCATGTACACCCATGTCTCCCATGCTCTCATCCTCTGGATCTAGACTTGACACATACATGAATTAGCACCTTAAGACCTCTCAAATCAGGTCTTAAGACCCCTAGGATCATCCCTGACCCCAATCCAAAGTAGACTCTCGCATAACTCTCTGCCTACGCACTGAGCCAGCTCAGTCTCAGCACTGAGCAGGCTAAGTTCCACTGGGTCGGCTCAGTCTGAAACTGAGCTGGCCCAGTCTTGTGCTATGCTAGTAGTCCCAAACGTGCAGGTCTCTATTTTGCCTATGCTCTGAGACTTAGCCAATCCAGTTTTGGACTGAGCCGACTAACCTACAGAAAATCTTCTTTCTATAGTCTTAATTCTCTGGCTTTGGTTCCTTACTTCACCTTGTATCCCAAGTCTCCAAAGTACTAACCATGCCTCTGGAATCTCCAAAGCCAACCCCTTGACTCCTCCCGTGGCCTCTTAAGGCTTGGGAGCACCATAAATCCTCATAATCTCTACCTTGGTGCCCCAAGCCTTGGCAAACCCCTCGATAATGACCTCCTGCACGTTTCTGCTGTCCCTGCACACTCGACAACACCTATGCAAGCATCACCTTTGTCAATCCCTTTCAGCTATTGTGCATCCTTGAGGCCTTTGGGATGACCGCCTCTACCACTGAAAACCTGTGCATGCTTCTTGGCACCATCCTGGAATTATAGGATCCCTTCTGCTTAGCAGCTACATCATCTTCTCTGAACTTTCTTGAAGAACCTATAGCATTCCTGCACTAGCACATGCTGTACCACCTGACACGATCTTCTCAGAGCTACACCTGTCTACCTGTGCGCCGTTCCACTTGAAACTGTGCATCATTGGCGCTCTAAACTCATGCCAAATTTTCTCTCCACTTGTGAAGCCACCACTATGGAGCTCCACCTATATCCAAAGTCTACCTGATGCCATAGAAGCTGACTCTATCATCGAGTCCCTCGAGGTCAACCACTCAATGCTACGCTATTGAGCCTACCGCTGCACCTCAAACACCGTCGCTGCCCCTTTGAACCCTCCGCACTCCATGGACCCCTTTGAAGCTATCTCGAATACCTCCACAACCCGTGGGCATCTCCAAAACTCAAGAGCTCATCCAACTTTTCTAAAACCAGCAATTGAATCCTAAGAAATTTCACCTTAGTCCTTCTCTTCTGTCGCTACACCAGCCATCGCTTCAGTTGCACCTAGAGAACCATCCTCCACCTGAACTGCGACTCTTCCTGGTGCTCCTGTAGAAAAAATCTGATCCATGATACTCCCGACTGCTAAAGACCTCCTGACGCTCCTTGAGACCCCTGGCTCTTCCTGAGACCTGCACCCGATCTCCTTGAGATACTACTGACACTCTCTGCTAAGATACACTCCTCGACTGCTGCACCATCAAGCCTCTCTTAGCCCTCTACCTCCAGGAAAGCACTCTCGCAGTACTCCTGCACTCCCTGACTCATCTCTACGTCGCTCTACAGTCACTCAGTCCTAACCTACTGGACCTCCATGGATCATCCATCTCCATCACTCCTAAGGCTTCATAAATTCATGCTCTAATCGAACCACTGAATACATCTCTGACTACATCCCCACCTTCCAGACACTGAAGGACTTATAGTCGCTTCTTCAGCCTTTCTTCGATCATTATCCCTTGGAAAACCTCTTTTCAATAGCCCTACACTCCCCATCTTTCTAGAGAACCCTGATGCTCTCTACTGAGATACCTTCCTTGGCTGCTGCATCATCGAGCCTCTCTCAGTCCTGCATCTCTAAGGAAGCACTACTGTAGCACTCCAGTGTTCTCTGCCTATCACATAACCGTCATACACCCCAACCTTTCCCCCAAGATCGATCAGCAAATCATGCACCAAATCCTTCCACCCTGAGAAAATTTCTTTCTGTTAATCCTCTCAATCTCCACCTTTAACCCGCTGCTCCCGGTTGGCCAAACCATAACAATAACAAGGTAGATTTAAGACATACCATGGAATCCTTGTGCAGATTTTTGATTTTACTTTGTACGACTTCTCCTTCCCTTTCATGCACTATCAGGCTCTAAAATCTGATTTTGATACCATATTATCATCCACAATATTCCAAGCATCACCTAGCTCTGATACCAAATGTTGAAAATATGCGCTTTTTCCATATGGATCGATGTGGCCATCGGTGATTAGCCAAGCAACAAGAAAGTACTTCTCAGAGATCTCTACGAAAGCACGATCAAATAAATCAAGAAATAAAGAAGAAGAGAAGAAAAAATTTTTAAAAGAAAAAAGTTTTTATTCAGTATATTTCAGCACTCTTACAAGCTTGACCTATTTTCAGTATATATACTTTACAAAGGATCAAGTCCAAGCTCATAGAAAAATTTTTTAAATCCAAACAATCTACGTACATAAAATAATAATCCACAAAAATTGAGCTGGCTAACCTATGACTAGGTCGGCTCAGTCTCAGACTGAGCAGACCCAGTTGTGTACCATGTTAACAGCCCAAAAAAGCTGCTCTCTATCTGCCTGGCATCACCTAGCTTAGATACTAAATTATAGACCCATGATATCGTTCGAACGTCAATTATTCTTGACATCACAAGCACCCTGATACCATATTGCGGAAGCTCCTGATCTTTAGCACGGACATGAAGAAACCTATGACATTCTCTATGGGCTGTGATAAGTACCATAAATTTATCAATAAAAGTATTAATTTATTAATTAATTTATATTAATTTTTAAAAATTAATGATCAATTTATATATAATTTTTAAGAAATTCATATTTTTGTTAATTAAAAAATTAATTAAAAAATAATAAAAATAAAAAAATAAAATTTTATTATCAATGAAAGAGCTCATTTTTTTGATCATAACGAAATAAATTTAAAATAAAACAGAGCTAAAACGAAGAAGATATGAATTTCTAAAGAAATAAAATAAAAAAAGAAAACGGCTTAGCTGGCTGCGCAAGCCAAGCCACCAAGCCAAGCCAAGCCAAGTCGTCAAAGCTAACTTAGCTGTAGAAGCCACCAACCGATTCACGATCTAGGCGTGGATCGTCAGCTCAGCAAAATTCGATGAATCATAGTGCGATACGTGGCGGACCAGACCCTTAAAGGGTCCATAGAAATCCATCGCGGCTCATAGGATATTTTGGACTTTTCACTCGGCAACAGGAGGTGCTGATTGGTTGTAGTGTGTAGTGCAGCTGGTCCACATGGTCCATGGGAACAGTAATTACACGATCGGATGGCTGTGATTGATTGTAGTCAAGATCGAATGGTGGTGATTATTTTCGGGTTTGATTCAAATTCTATCAGTGATCTAGCGCGATCCGACAGCCAAAAAACCAACCGATGAAGATCCAATGATCCAAGAAGCTCCCAACTTGATTAAAACATCTAAAACTCAATCCGACGGTTAGATTTCCTCCATCAATGCACGATCGGATGGTCAGAATTTAATCCGACCTAATTTATGCCGATACACATTCGATTTTGATGATTTTTGGACCGTTGGATTTCTATCAACGGCCAAATTTCATCTAAAGTAGCAGAATTCTTTCAGACTCCTTTTAATCCAATTTTTACTTAAATTTCTTCATATTTTGATGATCAAAGAGCTTCTTAGTCCCACATTGCCCAGAAGAAAACTCTCCAGCCCTCCTAGCTCTATAAAAAGGACCCCAGGCCTCCAGAAATCAACATCTTCGATCAAGGTAAAGCTTTGGTATAGGGTGAAGCCAGGCTTTGGGTTAATGGTTGCTTCAAGGCAACTGGTGCTGAGAGAAAAAGTTGGACTTCTACACCATCTTTCCACCCATGCCGATCCAAGATCAGAGATCAGGCTATTTTATTTTATTTTATTTTTTTTAAATTTTATGTATTTAAATTTTAAAATTTTAACTAATAAAAATTTTATTATTATACTTTAATTTTAATTTTTTTTATTTTTATTATAATCTAATTTTTATATTTTCATTATTACTTTTTATTTTTCTGCAAGTAGATGCTAAGATCTAATAAGTAGATCTTAGTACCAAGTTTACTTTTCTGCATAATTTAATTTTCACTCTGCAATTTTAATTTTCAACTTTAAATTCTATTTTTAAATCATTCTTTTTCTATTAAAAAAATTAAAAAATTTAAATCTAAAAATACTATCTTTTCTGTAGATTCAATCCGACTCACTGCTATCTACGTATTTTTAATTATTTTAAGAAGTCAGATTAAACTGATAAACATGGTGTCTTAATGACAACATCGCATTCCTATCAAATTTTTGGCACCATTATCGAGGATTGTTTTTGATTTTTGATTTTGATTTCTTTGATTTATTTTAAATTAATTATTAATATTTTTTTAAATGCACCAAATTTCTTACTAAAGGCTTTTTGTTTATTTTTGATTTTGTAGAAAAAATTATAAGAAAAAAAAATATTGGGAATTTTTTTCAAGGAAGAAAGAACAAGAGTCTGTAATCTTGGTGAGATCAATCCTAACTCCTAGTCCTCTTTTTATTTTTATTTTATTTATTTATTTACTTTATTTTTAAATTAATTTAAAAAGTATTCATTTAAACCTAATTAAAAGTCTCATGATAAGATTAGAAACCTTAACTATTTATAGCATGCATCATATTAGTTTTATTTTTTTTTGGTGATTGCTGAAGGCAAGGTAATCCTTTCAGAATTCAATTAGTTGCATGCATCTAGTTTAAATTGCATAGAACCCAATTAATTTTTTTTTTTTTTGCATATCATATTAAATCAAATTAAGGGCAATACCCAATTAAATAAGATAAGGTCGGGATTTGATCACCCTTCCTTGGCCCATAAATAACCAACCAATATCCTGCATTGACCTAAGCCTTTAATTTTAAAATCAATTAGACATCAGCCCTAGGAACTCGAGCTCAATAGGATAAGAAATCCTAAGAGTTGAACTAGATTAGGATTAGTCAATTTGACTGATCTCTAGGAAAGTTGTTCAGGGATGACTGAGCTAAAAAAAAGATGATTTCTAATTGATTCCATTCGCTTACCTAGCTAAGCATAATTGGTGTCTAAGACAAGCAACGGAGGGACTCCCACTAATCTTATACTTATCTGGCCAGTTGATTGACTGATCTTACACTTGGATGGCTTGAAGATAACCTTGATAGTTAGGAGCTGTTTAGATCTAGGATAATCCTTAGTCAGGATTGATTGACCAACTTAATTGCTAACCAACATCAAACCTAATTAAACTTAATTCTTCTCTCTCTTCTTGTTCTAGAACTCCTCAGGACCTCTTCTTTAGAACTCTTCTTTCTTTCTCCTCTAAAAATAAAATAAAATAAAATAAAATTAAACTAACTAAAAAATATTAAAAATAATAATTAAATTAAATTAAATTAAATTAAATTAAAATTAATAAATAAAATAATTAAAATTTTTTTTTAATATAATAAAATAATAAAAAAATATAAAAAAATATTCTAAAATTTTTTTGAATCATACATTAGGGTTATACTAATACATGCATGGTAGAAAATCACTTTATCTGATCTAGTTGAACCCAACCATAACATTGAAAGACTGAACCATATTAAATTCGATGGCTAAAAATTTTAGAGAACTACCTAAGCAGATTAAGGAGTATTTTATCCCTTCACCTATAGCCCATTGACTTGTATTCAGTTACCTGATATCCATGCTACCCATTATGAGATCAAGCCGACCATAATCCAGATGCTTCCATCTTTCTACAGGAACACCAACGAAGATCCTTACAAATATCTAGATGAATTCTTAGAAATCTATTCTATGGTAAAAATTCAAAATTTAACTAATGATGCCCTAAAACTAATTTTATTTTCCTTATCATTAAAAGACAAAGCCAAGTACTGGCTTGGCACAATAGGAAGACCAATTAAAACTTAGGCTAACTTGCAAAGTAAATTTCTTAAAAAATTTTATCCCATAGGCCGAACCAATACTATGAGGTGAGCTATCACTAGATTTGCTCAGCTTCTAGAGGAACAGATTCATGAGTCATGGGAGAGACTTAAGAAATTTCTTAGAAAATGCCCACACCATAGTCTGTCTAAGTGGCAAATAGTTCAAGCTTTCTATAAGGGTTTAGGAGATCAATACAGACAGATGGTAGATGCATCCTGTGGAGGTGCATTCATGAACAAGAGTGAGAACAAAGCCTATACCTTATTTGAAATCCTGAGTGAAAACTCAATTAACCATGCTTCGTTATCTTTCTACCAAACCTGGGTAGGGATCCATGAATTTAAACATCTAGAATCTTGCCCTAAGGCTGATTTAAATTTGATAAATAAAGTAGACTTTCTTGCTCAAAAATTATATCAAGTCCTAACCCTAGGTCATCAATCTCCTGTATAATTCACATCATTTTCTAATTATCAAGAGATTTGTTCAATCTATGCTAGCCCAACCTATCATGTGAATGAATGTCCTAAGGCTGCACAATTTCCATCTTTTATCCAAGAACAAGTCCAAGCTATTCAAGACTACTCCAAGTCGGTTAATGATCCATTTTCAAATTCATATAACTCTGGCTGGAGAAACCATCCTATTTTTTCTTGAAAACCACAATAGACTCAGTCTCAGACCCAAACTCTATCAATGCAAAATTATCAGAATAGGCCCCAATACCAAAACTATACCTATAATAATGGTCAGTCTAGTCAGTTTATCCAGCCATCATATAACAACCAGCTATCATATCCACCTCCTCAACAGACAAATCTAACCGATGATAGATTTAACCAACTTCAACAATTGATTCTGACTCAACAGCAATCTATCACCAAGCTAGAAGCTCAAATCGGATAACTAGTTGAGTCTAACATGAGGAGAAAATTAGATCAACTACCAAGCCTACCAATTTCAAACAACCCACCTAATGTCCACCAATCATCTGGATTAAATTATCAATCTAATGTCCCACCTAAGAATCCTCAATTAGAGAATATCAAAGTAATTTTTGAACTTAAAAGCTATAGAATTCTTATGGACCCATACCAAGATTAGGTGAGAGATGCTAGTACTGATGCTAGCCAAAATAAAAATTTAGAGGAATAGGTTAGTACTGAGACTAACCACATAGAAGAACCCAAGTTTGGAACTAGTACTGATGCTAGTTCTAGTTTAAATGAGATAGACATAGAAAAAAAAGAATAAATAATTTACCCGAAACTTATAAATCTAAAAGCCTATTTCCTTCAACCCTAGAAGCCGATTCTTCTTATAAAAATCAAGAGGCATGTAATGAAATGTCAATGGAGTTATTTAAACAAGACCATAATAATTTATTTTTATAATTAAAACCATCTTTAGTCACCCTTCCAGCACCCATTGAATCAAACTTAACTCCTAATACAAAAACTCAATTCATGAGCATTTTAGAAGAACAAATAGGAGAAATTCTTAATAAACAAGGGTTTGAGAATGGGATCATAAATTATGTCCCTAAAATTAATAATGAATATATCAATAATGGGATTATAAATCAACTTTCTGAGATTGGCAATCCAAAACCATTAGAATTTGTCAATCAATATTTGACATAGGATAGTAAGCTACATTGTGTCTGGTTGAAGATGGTAAACTTAGCGCTTGTTGGAAGGTAATCCAATATTTAGTTTTTTTCATCTAATTTATCTTTTTAGTTTATTTTCTCTTTAGGATAATTTGAATAAGCTAGAGGAAGAGCTTAAATTTTCAAAGATATATGCTAGACCAAAAATATAGTCAGGTGTATTCTTCCATGTTCTTTATTACATCCTTTATTTTTTCTTCTCCATTAAGGATAATGTCGATTAAGTTGGGGGGAGAAAAATAAAAATTTTTAAAATTTTAAGTCCTTAAAAAAGTTATTATTTAGTATTTAGACACCCGATTATGCCTAAGAATTGAATCAAACTAAGCATTTTTTAAAAAAATTGATACATAGATCAGAGAATTTATGAGATATTGAGGAATCAAGTATTAAGAAAATTTAATAAAGAGTTAAGTCCAGAACATAAATTTTTTTTTCTTGGAGCATTTCTAATTATTTCTACTAGCATCAAAGAAAAGTCTACTTTTTATAGGCTTATATAGGGTAACTATATATTTCTTCATATAAAAAAAATTTTAATAGTTTCCAAGTACTTCTCACAGAGTAACCGAACCTCTTTGCCTAAGCAAGCATTGAGTTTCGCGTCAAAAGGTAGGAAGAGCAAAGAAGCTCGTTGTAAAGCTAGTCTTAACTCGTAGCCTGTTTGATTCGAGCTAGTAAGCTCGAGGGGTATTCTATACCTAGTGCCCTAAAGCCAACTGGTTTGAGAGTCATTGGCCCAAGACTCGCTACATGAATTAAATAGAAAGCTTAAGGGGTTAAGACACTCAATAGTGATACAATGTTAAAAAAAAAAATATTAGTTTTCCATCAAGTAACCAGGTCCCGTTGCCTAAGTAAGCAATGATATTTGCATAAAAAAGTGGGTAATATAAAAATAAAAATTAATAAATGAAGGATGGAAGAAGCAATATACTTGTCTATATGAAAGTTTAGACAAATCAGAGATAAAGATGGGATAATTTAGAAAAAGTTTAAAAAAATTTAATATTCTTTACTTAATTTTTTTATTGATAAGTATTAATACCCCAATGATATGTGTTATTTAAGCTCTAATAAATATCAATGGCCATTTTGAAAACTATTTAGATAAAATTCGAAACTCTAAAGTTAAAAGATATTTAAAACTAAATTCTTTCTTTACTCGAGGACGAGCAAAGCTTAAGTTGGAGGGTGCGATAAATATCATAAATTTAATAATAAAAGTATTAATTTATTAATTAATTTATATTAATTTTTAAGAATTAATGATCAATTTATATATAATTTTTGAGAAATTCATATTTTTATTAATTAAAAAATTAATTAAAAAATAAAAAAAATAAAAAAATAAAATTTTATTATCAATGAAAAGAGCTTATTTTTTTGATCATAATGAAATAAGTTTGAAGCAAAACAAAACTAAAACGAAAAAGATATGAATTTCTAAAGAAATAAAATAAAAATTAAATAAAAAAAGAAAATGGCTTAGTCGGCTCTGCAAGCCAAGCCACCAAGCCAAGCCAAGCTGTCAAAGCCAACTTAGCCGTAGAAGCCACCAATCGGTTCATGATGCAAGCGCGGACCGCCAGCTCAGCAAAATTCGATGAATCACAGTGCAACACATGGCGGACCTAGACCCTTAAAGGATCCACAGAAATCCATCATGGCTCACGGGGTATTTTGGACTTTTCACTCAACAACAGGAGGCGCTAATTGGTTGTGGTGTGCGGTATGGTCGGTCCACATGGTCCATAGAAACAGTAATTGCGCGATCGGACGGCTGTGGTTGATTGCATTCAATATCGGACGGCGGTGGTTATTTTCGGGTTTGATTCGAATTCTATCAGTGATCTAGTGCGATCCAATGGCCAGAAAACCAATCGATGAAGATCCAACGATCCAGGAACCTCCCAACTTGATTAAAACATCCAAAACTTGATCCAACGGCTAGATTTCCTCCATCAATGCACGATTGGATGGTTAGAATTTAATCCGACCTGATTTGTGCTGATACACATTCAATTTTGATGATTTTTGGACCATTGGATTTCTATCAATGGCCAAATTTCATCCAGAGTAGTAGAATTCATCCAGAACTCCTTTTAATCTAATTTTTACTTAGATTTCTTCATAATTTTATGATCAAAGAGCTCCTTAGTCCCATATTGCCCAGAAGAAAACACTCCAGCCGTTCTAGCTCTATAAAAAGGACCCCAGGCCTCCAGAAATCAACATCTCCAATCAAGGTGAAGCTTTAGTATAGGGTGAAGCCAAGCTCTAGGTTAATGGCTACTTCAAGGCAACTGGTGCTGAGAGGAAAAGCTGGGCTTCTACACCATCTTTCCACCCATGTCGATCCAAGATCAAAGATCAGATTATTTTATTTTATTTTCTTTTTTTTTTTTTAATTTTATGTATTTAAATTTTAAAATTTTAATTAATAAAAATTTTATTATTACACTTTAATTTTAGTTTTTTTTATTTTTATTGCAATCTAATTTCTGCATTTTAATTATTACTTTTTATTTTTCTACAAGTAGATCTAAGATCTAACTAGCAGATCTTAGTACCAAGTTTACTTTTCTACATAATTTAATTTTCACTCTATAATTTTAATTTTTGACTTTAAATTCTATTTTTAAATTTTTTTTTTATTAAAAAAATTAAAGATTTTAAATATAAAAATACTACCTTCCCTGTGGATTCGATCTAACTCACTGCTATCTATGCATTTTTAATTATTTTAAGAAGTTGGATTAAATTGATAAACACAGTGTCTTAATGATAACATCGCATTCCTATCAGGCAGCATACCATCGATCCTCTATCTGGATCCATGATGGGGTGCCTCCCTCCTTGGGCTTAAGGGAGACGTCCCCTTCGCTAGGGCTTCTTCAAGAACCCTAGGGCGGCAACTCTAGAGAGAAGAGAAGAAGAGGGTTGAGGAAGAAAAGGTCTGTATTGATTCCAACCTTTTAAAATCCTAATGCAACCTATCTATTTATACATAGCCATTAGGCCTGACCAAAAAGCTCTCCGGCTAACCCAATACATGAAAGCACTCACTGAGCCCATGTACACCCATGTCTCCCATGCTCTCATTCTCTGGATCTAGACCTAACTCATACATGAATTAGCCTTCTTAAGACCTCTCAAATTAGATCTTAAGATCTCTAGGATCATCCTAGACCTTAGCCCAAAATAGAACCTCATGTGACTCTGCTTGTGCACTGAGCCGGCTCAGTTTTAGCACTAAGCCGGCTAAGTTCCACTGGGTCGGCTTAGTCTGAAGCTGAGCTAGCCCAGTCCTATGCCGTGCCAGCAGTTTCGAATGTACAGCTCTCTATTTTGCCTATGCTCTAAGACTTAGTTGACCTAGTTTTGGACTGAGCCGGCTAACCTGCAGAAAATCTTCTTTCTACAGTCTTGATTCTTCGGCTTTGATTTCTTGCTTTACCTTATGTCCTAAGTCTTCGAAGTACCAACCAAGCTCCTGAAATCTTTGGAGTCAACCCCCTAACTCCTCCCGTGGCCTCCCAAGGCTTGGGAGCACCACAAATCCTCACAAACAACTCTTCTTTATATTCTTCTTTCCTTGGTTCTAGTTTCTTGCTCCATCTTGTGTTTTAGATCTTCGAAGCACCAACCAAGCTCCTCAAGGTCCTCAACACATAAACCTCAAACCCATGGGGGGCTACACATAGCCTCCACCTTAGGACCACACCTATCCTAGTCTTCTGGAGCCAATATCTTGACTCCTCTTATAGCCTCCCAAGGCTTGGAAGCACCACGCATACATATAGATGGGATCGAGCGACCTAGCTCAACTCCTATATTTACCCATCCATGATCAACAGGTGATTGCCCCAGGACATGAGGGCATGACACTAGCTCTCAGATAGCTAAAGAATGAAAGCTGAGTTTTGATGAAGATTGCTGAGAAAAACTTCTCAAATTCTTCCATAATAAGCCTATAATGAGGTCTAGGTGTTAGATATATGTGCCCTAGAAGTCAGAATTGGCTGACACTTGTAATACACTTCTAGGGGCAAAATTTTAATTTTGACTAAAAGCAATAAATGGGTTATTTTCTATCACATATGTGTATTTAGTGTCTGTGATACATCCTTTGAGTTAATAGCAATGATAATTCATATTTTCAAGAGTTGAAAATTTAAGACATGAATAATCATTATTAACTCATAAATTGCTCCCGACCATAGGATCATCACGAGGATGGTGATTGATCCGGAAGGTTGGTGTACAATCGCTTCTCTTTAGTAGATGAGTCTTGAGTCTACGGTGTGGAGACACCGGAGCGAGAGTACAGGTACTCGTTAGAGAACGAGGGCACTGAGCGTGACCACCTCGAGTAGTCATTAGGGAGTCTACCTTCTCGTCAATGACTGACTCGATGCTGCAGTAGTGTGTCTGGTTCTTTGACCTGAGATGCATCGGCAGTTCACCTTGAGGGTGTTATAGTTTGACTACACCATTACTCGATCTCCTAGCCATATGGAACCCTGAGGTGTATGTTGGCTATGACATGTTCATTGTAGGAACTGGATGACATCAAGATGGAATCTATCTACCTCGGTGGTAGAGGAGCAGCCCTATGATGATCATGAGAATCAAGTCCAGAAATCCATGGCCATGGTAGAGTGAAATAATAGAAAGAGTTTCTATTTAGATTTTCACATTGGACTTGAATCGAATGATTACATCATATGACAGAGACTAGGGTTTGACGAGTTTACCTTAACCCTAATCTGATCGGGGCTCAAGATAGAAGAACTGAATCACACAGGTAGCTGCACCAAGAGGTTCGCATTCAGCTCTGATGGGTTGCCACCATATACTGCTAGGTGTCACTGGTGGATTTTGGGAGCAATTAGAATGATTTAGATGATCGATCATTCTAGCTGTTCGAATCAGAAGAGTTCTGATCCATCGAAAGGAGTTTCGATGATGTCGATGATAGAGATCATGACATATCCCATTACCATACAGAACTGAACCTAACTGGGTCACACAAACAAGGGTTTGAATCTGGTGATCATCAATTGAACTGATCTAGTTCAATTGATCTGAATGAGATTCAATTAGGTTCAAGGAAATCGTGCTAGCACTCGATTGAACCTAACGTTCTTCTTTTGCTATCATAAATAAGTTGTCCTGTCTGAGCCAAAGGAGTTTGTGCTCAATCAGAGGCCTTCATATGGTCTGACTGGAGGTTGTCCAAGTCAGAAAAGGTTGTCTTATTTGTAAGACATTACCTGCCATTTTTGGTCACCTGCCATTTCTTGTTCTTTGACTTTGGTCAAAAGTCTACCTTTGACTGGTCAAACGTTGACCATTGACCCTTTGACTTTTGACCACATGTCATGCACCTATTGGAGAGCTGGTGGGGGCCTGTCCCCCTGCCAGAACCTGGCAAGGAGGAGGGCGCACGCCAAGGGTGGCGTGAGCCCAAGTTTGGAGGCGTCTTGGAGTCCTTGTTGGACAAGGACTCCACCTCTCTTTTGGATTCCAATCAGAGTTCTCCCTAAGAATCCAACTTTGACTGGTCTTAGGCACCCTCTAAGTAGGAATCCAGGGGACTCTATTCCCACCAATCAGATTTAGATCTGATTTCACAAAGGGTTGTGATTGGTTGGGAATAAGAGAAGCTTGGATCACAGTCAGTCTATAAATAAGACCCTGCGCCCAACTCAAACACAATTAATTGAATTGAGATCAAGAAGCAATTTCCCACGCCCCAAGGCTGCCTCTCCCCTCTTTCCTCCATGCCAAACTCATCTTCTCCCCTTGCTCTCCACGTCCAAAAGGAGTTTTGGACCTTGGTTGGTGCGATCCAGATCAAAGAAAGGCGATCAAAAGCAAGAAGGCTGCACTGCTGCAAAGGACGACTGCAGATCTTCAAAAGGAGTTTTGAAGATCCTCCATCAGATCCAGATCTAGATTTTTGGAGGTGTGATAGAGAAGAAGAGGATCTCCAGATCCAGCCCGAGTGGATACCGGTAGAGGCCAGGCGCTTGCGTGGCTAGATCCAGAACCTTCCGCTGCAAACAGGATCATCAACAGGGTAATAGGATTACCCAAATCAGGTAAATTAAATTTGATTTAATTTATCTTTATTTTATTTCTATTATTAAAATAATAAAATTAGATCTAAAATATCCTAGATCTGATTGGGATCAAGAGAAAAAATTTTTGAAATATATCTCTCGATCTGATCAGATTTGAACGAACCTGGTCCGAAAAATCAGGATTTTCCTTCAACTGGTATCAGAGCCATGGTTCTAAAATTGTTTAGATCTGAATTTTAAATTTTATTTTAATTAAAAAATAAGTGATTTTAGATGTCACATGAGATGTGATCAGATCTGAAATTAGAAAAAAATTAAAATTAAATAATTTGGATCTAAGATTAGAAGATATGCATGACTAGTTCTAGAATAGAATAGTTCTATAGAATAGTCTTGCATGTTTTTGATTTAATCTGATTAAATCATATTTTAGATCTTTTTATTTACTATTTTTTGATATTATAAGTGTTATAATAACATCTAAAAAATAGCAAATAAAAATTATTTAATTTTTGAAATATCATATGAGATATGATTGATGCATGTCTAGACTAGTTGTAGAATAGTTCTACATAATTGTCTAGATTAGAATTTATTTTGATTAGATCAATTTAAATCTAATTTTTTAGATTATTATGAGATAATTTAGATCTGAAAATATGCATGATTTGATACATGAGATGTATGCAAAATATGCCATGATTAGATCTACTTTGTATATGAGATATATGATATAGATCTGATAACTGTTTTGTAGTAGTATTGAATGTTCCTGATTAAGGCGTTCCTCTTGGCCGTCCGATCATAAGAACGAAGAAGGGTTTAAAGGCCCTCTCTTTCCCATTCGATGGGGTGTTCTTATGATGTGTAGTAGGGTGCTGCATGTTCGTCCTTAATCAGAAACTCCAAAACTTACTTTCTGCAAAACCCTAGATCCTGAAACCCTAGGATTTATTGTGCATATTTTGTTTATGAACCCTACTTAATTAAGAATTAAGTTTATGGAATATTAATTAGGTCTAAAATTGAGAATTTCAGATCTAAGACATATTCATAATACTGGGTTCGGGCTTGGGTAGCTCAATTAGGTCTAAGCGGTTGATCAAACCGAATCAAGAGTTGGTTAGATGGGATCAACAATGCTTAAATTGACCAGCCTAATAGGATTAAGTCTGGGTCAAGATCGAGTCACGATCAAGCAAGACCTAATTAGGCTCAGAGGTTAGAGTCTGGATTGTAGGCTAACCCAATTGGTTCTGGCTCAACAATTTGGTGTCTAAGGTAAGTTTGGCATAGACGACCGACTGGTTTTTAATTGGAAGCTACTCGACCTGAATGCGTTCTTGTACGAGTTAATGGCATATTCCTTCCACCGGTCTCACTTACCTAGGCCATATCTATTGACACAGTTCTGATCTGAGGTGGTCAATAATCCGAGCTAACCCATGCCACTAGGTTAGTCATAATTGTTATGACTAAGCCAAGTCTAGTTTAATGAGACCTGAATCAATTCTCCCTAAGAAAAGATTAAGTCTGAGGTCTTCCACCATTGTAGATGTGCGGGCCCTTTCCCGGGGTTGATTGTTCTCGACTGGATACAGTGGCTCAGTTGCACCGAGGGAAGATGCAACCATGTCTATTAGGCATTGGATGCTATGGGCTGGAGGATGAGTTGGGCTCAATATTTTGGATACGGTGAGAGACTCAATTAGGAACCCAGTCTATGCAAATGGTGGGTCTGACTTAACTAAGGAGTGGATCAATATTCTGGATACGGTGAGATTCATGAATTAGAGATCCAAGTTTGGGTGCACCATGATTAGAGAATCATTGAACAAGAGTTGTTCACTCATTGGCTAACCCATCACCAATAACTGTTAGGTGAGGTGATGAGTCAGTTGGTGAGACCGCACCACCCACTAGAAATCATCAATCGGGAGATTTTTGCATCTCTACAGAGGGAGTGTAGGGATCCGAGAAAATAGTGGGAGCTAATTTGTTTAAAAATAAAATTTCTAAACAAATTGGTCAAGTCAAAATTACAGTATCTAACTAGAATCTTTGACTCTCTACAGAAAAATGTCTGCGTCCAACCCATTGGCACGTATCCTGGACACACATAGACTGACTGGACCCAATTATAAAGATTGGCTCAGGAACTACAAAATTATTTTGGGTTCCGAGAAGTTAACCATGTTTTGGACCAGGACCCTCCCACCTTACCAGCCCGTCCATCTGTTGAACAGAGAGCGTCTCTGGAAAAATGGATTGACGAAGACAATAAGGCCAGATATTACATGTTGGGCTCGATGTCTGATGAGCTCCAGCGCCAACATGAAGATATCGGGACTGCTCGCCAAATGTTGGCTCACCTGCAGGAGATGTTTGGTGAACAGAGTCGCGCAGCCAAATATCAAGTCACGAAATGACTTTTTAAGGCTAAGATGCATGATGGGCAGTCAGTCCAAGATCACTGTCTGACAATGATCAAGGACATGGAAGAGCTTGAGAAGCTCGGTGTGAAGTTAGACTTGGACCTGCAGAATGATATTATTCTGCAATCCTTGACTGATGCATATGGGCAATTCATCATGAATTACCACATGCATAAACTTCAGAATTCCTTGGCCGAGTTAATGAATATGCTGGTTACCGCTGAGCTTTCTATGAAAGGTTCTAAAGGCTCAGTTCTTGCTATGGAACGGACTTCTTCCAAAAGAAAGTCTTATGGAAAGAAAAAGAAGTCTGTGAAAAAGCAAAAGGTGGAAGGATCAAAGAAGAAGAAGGCAGAGCCGAAGAAAAAGGCCGATATCAAAGGAAAGTGTTTCCATTGCAACAGCGACGGCCATTGGAAGCGGAACTGCCCTACTTACCTGGCCACCCTAAAGAACAAGAAGGAAGGTCCTTCTGGAGGTATGCTCGTTATTGAGTCTAACCTTACGATTTCTTCTGCATCCAGTTGGGTGCTTGACTCTGGTTCTAGTGCTCATCTGTGCACTTCTATGCAGGGTCTTGAGGATAGCAGGAGGCTGAGGGATGGAGACATGATCCTACGCATCGGTAATGGAGCAAGAGTTGCTGCAGTAGCCGTGGGAACATACCCTCTGCGATTACCATCTGGTTTAGACTTAGTTTTATAAAGACTGTTATTTTGTGCCTGCAGCTAGCAGGAATTTGATTTCTGTTTCATGCTTAGCACAAGAAGGTTATGTGATCACCTTCTTTAAGGACCATTGTAACATTCTTTATGAAAGAAATAAAATTGCAAATGGTTTTCTTATTAATGGTCTTTATCAGCTACATATTGATGTACCTGTTCTAACTATCGAGCAAAACATGAATGCCAAACGACCTAGGGATAGTCCAAACGATAGATATCTATGGCACCTGAGATTAGGTCATATAGCAGAAGATAGGATCAACAAATTGGAGAAAAATGGGCTATTGAGTCCATTGACTTCCGAGTCATATCCAACTTGTGAATCTTGTCTTCAAGGCAAAATGACTAAACTCCCTTTTGTTGGACATGGGGAGAGGGCCACAGATCTCCTTGCCCTAGTACATACAGATGTGTGCGGCCCATTTGATGTGCCGGCTAGAGGCAATTTTGTCTACTTCATTACCTTTACCGATGATCTGTCTAGGTATGGGTATGTGTATCTTATGAGACATAAGTCTGAAGCTTTTGAAAAGTTCAAAGAATTCAGACATGAAGTAGAAAAGCAAACTGGAAAACCCATTAAGGTTCTTCGATCAGATCGAGGAGGTGAATACCTTAGCCGGGAATTCCTAGACTATCTCAAGGAAAATGGCATAGTCTCTCAATGGACTCCACCAGGAACACCTCAACTCAACGGGGTTTCAGAACGGAGAAATCGGACCCTATTAGGATATGGTTCGATCCATGATGAGCTTCACAGACCTCCCTGATTTCCTTTGGGGACACTCATTGTTAACTTCAATTTATCTACTGAATAGGGTTCCCTCTAAAACCGTTCCTACCACACCGTATGAGATATGGCACGGTAAGAAACCAAGTCTGAGTCATCTCAGAATTTGGGGTTGTCCAGCTCATGTCAAAAGACAACAAGCGGACAAGTTAGAGTTTAGGTCCTTTAGAGCTCGATTCATAGGATATCCTAAAGAGTCATTAGGATACTATTTCTACATTCCAGAAGACCACAATGTGATTGTGAGTCGACATGCCATCTTTCTTGAAAAATAGTTTATTCAAGATAGCGGCATTAGGAAAATAGATCAAGCTTGATGAGAAAGTCTCACAAGCAGAAAGCGAGCTAAGGACCAAGTGGAACCAAATCAGGTTGAGCCAATAAGAACACTACCTCCTCCACCTCGTAGATCGGAAAGAGTTTTCCGTCCCCCTGAAAGATACTTAGGTATTATTTCAGAGGATGTAGAGGAAATGTTCCTCGTAGGTAATGGTGCTCATGGTGATGATCCCAAAACCTACAACGAGGCGATATCAGATATCGACTCCGAAAAATGGCTAGAGGCAATGCAGTCAGAAATTGACTCGATGCACTCAAACCAAGTCTGGACCTTGGTAGATCCACCAGAAGGTATAGTACCTATTGGATGTAAATGGATCTTCAAGAGAAAGATTGGTGCAGATGGGAATGTGGAGACATTCAAGGCTAGACTGGTGGCAAAAGGTTATAGTCAACGCGAAGGCATTGACTATCAGGATACCTTTTCTCCAGTAGCTATGCTAAAATCCATCCGCACATTGCTTGCTGTTGCAGCCTATTTCGATTATGAAATATGGCAAATGGACGTGAAAACGGCATTCCTAAATGGATATCTTGAGGAAGATATCTATATGGAACAGCCGCTAGGTTTCACATCCAGTGATACTGATCACAAGGTTTGCAAGCTGCAAAGGTCCATATATGGACTTAAGCAAGCATCTCGGAGCTGGAACACTCGTTTCAATGATGTGATCAAAATGTTTGGTTTCATCAAAAATGAAGAGGAAACCATGTATTTTCAAAAGGGTCAGTGGGAGCGCTGTTGTCTTCCTCGTATTGTACGTGGATGACATCCTCCTTATTGGGAATGATATTCCCATGTTGACATTAGTCAAGATGTGGTTGTCCAAGAAATTCTCCATGAAAGACCTAGGTGAAGCATCCTTTATTCTAGGAATTAAGGTCTATAGGGATAGACCGAATAGGATGCTAGGACTTTCACAGAAGATGTACATAGAGAAAGTACTAAAGAGGTTTAGTATGGAAAACTCTAAGAGGGGATTAATACCCTTCAGACATGGTATTCATCTTTCCAAGAAGATGTGCCCTAGCACACCTGAGGAAATAGAATGCATGAGCAAGATCCCTTATGCTTCTGCAATAGGGAGCCTCATGTATGCCATGCTATGTACACGACCTGATATAGCCCATGCTGTGAGTGTCACAAGCAGATATCAGTCAAATCCAGGTGAAGAACACTGGACTTCTGTGAAATGTATCCTTAAGTACTTGAGAAGAACTAAGGATATGATGCTGGTCTTTGGTAATGGAGAACTCCAAGTCCAGGGATACACAGACTCGGATTTCATGTCCGATATAGATGATCGAAAGTCGACATCTGGCAGACTATTTGTGTGCAATGGTGGAGCTATCAGCTGGAAGAGTTCCAAGCAAACGGTGATACCACCTCATCCCCGATTACCTTGAAAAGGGTTATGTCGAGGTCAAGAGAGTCAACTCCGCAGATAATGTGGCAGACCCACTTACAAAGTCCGTTGGGCCAGCAGAAGATCGAAGCCCACCTTGAGAAGATGGGACTTAGACTTGTAGCCAATTGGCTTTAGGACAAGTGGGAGATTGTTAGATATATGTGCCCTAGAAGCCAGAATTGGCTGACACTTGTAATACACTTCTAGGGGCAAAATTATAATTTTGACTAAAATCAATAAATGGGTTATTTTCTATCACATATGTGTATTTAGTGTCTGTGATACATCCTTTGAGTTAATGGCAATGATAATTCATATTTTCAAGAGTTGAAAATTTAAGACATGAATAATCATTATTAACTCATAAATTGCTCCCGACCATAGGATCATCACGAGGATGGTGATTGATCCGGAAGGTTGGTGTACAATCGCTTCTCTTTAGTAGATGAGTCTTGAGTCTACGGTGTGGAGACACCGGAGCGAGAGTACAGGTACTCGTTAGAGAACGAGGGCACTGAGCGTGACCACCTCGAGTAGTCATTAGGGAGTCTACCTTCTCGTCAATGACTGACTCGATGCTGCAGTAGTGTGTCTGGTTCTTTGACCTGAGGTGCATCGGCAGTTCACCTTGAGGGTGTTATAGTTTGACTACACCATTACTCGGTCTCCTAGCCATATGGAACCCTGAGGTGTATGTTGGCTATGACATGTTCATTGTAGGAACTGGATGATATCAAGATGGAATCTATCTACCTCGGTGGTAGAGGAGCAGCCCTATGATGATCATGAGAATCAAGTCCTCGAAATCCATGGCCATGGTAGAGTGAAATAATAGAAAGAGTTTCTATTTAGATTTTCACATTGGACTTGAATCGAATGATTACATCATATGACAGAGACTAGGGTTTGACGAGTTTACCTTAACCCTAATCTGATCGGGGCTCAAGATAGAAGAACTGAATCACACAGGTAGCTGCACCAAGAGGTTCGCATTCAGCTCTGATGGGTTGCCACCATATACTGCTAGGTGTCACTGGTGGATTTTGGGAGCAATTAGAATGATTTAGATGATCGATCATTCTAGCTGTTCGAATCAGAAGAGTTCTGATCCATCGAAAGGAGTTTCGATGATGTCGATGATAGAGATCATGACATATCCCATTACCATACAGAACTGAACCTAACTGGGTCACACAAACAAGGGTTTGAATCTGGTGATCATCAATTGAACTGATCTAGTTCAATTGATCTGAATGAGATTCAATTAGGTTCAAGGAAATCGTGCTAGCACTCGATTGAACCTAACGTTCTTCTTTTGCTATCATAAATAAGTTGTCCTGTCTGAGCCAAAGGAGTTTGTGCTCAATCAGAGGCCTTCATATGGTCTGACTGGAGGTTGTCCAAGTCAGAAAAGGTTGTCTTATTTGTAAGACATTACCTGCCATTTTTGGTCACCTGCCATTTCTTATTCTTTGACTTTGGTCAAAAGTCTACCTTTGACTGGTCAAACGTTGACCATTGATCCTTTGACTTTTGACCACATGTCATGCACCTATTGGAGAGCTGGTGGGGGCCTGTCCCCCTGCCAGAACCTGGCAAGGAGGAGGGCGCACGCCAAGGGTGGCGTGAGCCCAAGTTTGGAGGAGTCTTGGAGTCCTTGTTGGACAAGGACTCCACCTCTCTTTTGGATTCCAATCAGAGTTCTCCCTAAAACCAACTTTGACTGGTCTTAGGCACCCTCTAAGTAGGAATCCAGGGGACTCTATTCCCACCAATCAGATTTAGATCTGATTTCATAAAGGGTTGTGATTGGTTGGGAATAAGAGAAGCTGGATCACAGTCAGTCTATAAATAAGATCCCTGTGCCCAACTCAAACACAATTAATTGAATTGAGATCAAAGTTTCCCACGCCCCAAGGCTGCCTCTCCCCTCTTCCTCCATGCCAAACCATCTTCTCCCCTTGCTCTCCACGTCCAAAAGGAGTTTTGGACCTTGGTTGGTGCGATCCAGATCAAAGAAAGGCGATCAAAAGCAAGAAGGCTGCACTGCTGCAAAGGACGACTGCAGATCTTCAAAAGGAGTTTTGAAGATCCTCCAGATCAGATCCAGATCTGATTTTTGGAGGTGTGATAGAGAAGAAGAGGATCTCCAGATCCAGTCCGAGTGGATATCGGTAGAGGCCAAGCGCTTGCGTGGTTAGATCTAGAACCTTCCGTTGCAAACAGGATCATCAATAGGGTAATAGGATTACCCAAATTAGGTAAATTAAATTTGATTTAATTTATCTTTATTTTATTTCTATTATTAAAATAATAAAATTAGATCTAAAATATCCCAGATCTGATTGGGATCGAGAGAAAAATTTTTGAAATATATCTCTCGATCTGATCAAATTTGAACGAACCTGGTCCGAGAAATCAGGATTTTCCTTCATTAGGATGACGAACAAAATCCAATAAGCCCAAAAATAGTCCAAATAGAGTCTAGATGGAGGAAATATATGTGAAAAAAGGCTGGATGTAGGCTGTTTGGCCCATGGGTTCTCAGAGAGGGCCAATGGGCCAGCATAGGCCGATAGGCTGCCAGGGCCCAGCAATCGGCGAGGGCGCAGCCCAGCATGATCGTGTAGGGCTCGTGGGCCGACTGTGAGCATGCAGCCCAGCGAGCACACGTGCAAGCTTGCCATAATTACGGCCCAATGGGGGCATGCCATGCACGGCCCGGCACGAGCGAATGCACATGGGCAGGCCTGATTTCATGCGGTCCATGCATGGCCATGGATCAGAGGCATTTCCTGCCCCATTTCATGTGGTTCACCATGGACTAGGGATGTTTTCCACCTCATTTTACATGGTCTTTAGGGTTTTCATGGACCGTTTGAACAATCCAATGGCTAGCATCACTCTCGATCAAGATCAAGCAGCTTAGGAGCTTGTGGATGTGGTCATGTGAGCTATCTGACTTGTAATCAGATTTTAGTGTCTGATTTGAGCTCAATTTTAGGCTTATAAAAAGCCTGTGGTAGACCGAGAGCATGGGAGTGGTTCAGCAAGTCCATGAGACAGTAGTAGCAGAAGCCAAGAGTCGAGTTTGGTGGGCAGCAGTTGATAGACCCTAAAGGGCACTAGTGGATAGTAGGAGTAGTGGCTTTGGGTAGATAACTAGGCAATGGACAACGGTCATTTCAAGAGGTCTTCAAGAGAGAGCTTTGCAAGGGTAGCTTCTAATTGAGAGAATTATAAATGAGTATTGAGAGTGGGTAATCTCCTCTTATATTTATTTTTTTCTCATAGTGATGCTTTTTATGCCCCATGGAGGCCAGCCTTTGTACTGATTTATATACTTGATTGTCTTCTATTTTATTTCTTCTTTCTTCCTGTTATAATATTCTAGTATGAGATCCCCAACACCTCTCCACCAATGATTGGCTAGTATTGAGGAAAGAAGAAGAATGGAAATCCATGCAGCCCTGGAGCATTATCTTTCTTAAGGGATTGAGGCTCCATACACCTTCTCAGCCAACACTGGATGAGTCAGGGTCTCATTCTCCTCATCAAAGATACTGCATGTTTGGTGAAACCCCTTAGGGTGGTCATCTCCACCCAAGGGGATGGTCTAATGAGACCTGAAGAACTAAAGAATTTGGCCTCCGATCTCCTCGTTGTCCTCCACCATCCTACCATTGCTCTTTCTCGGCTACCTGATGTGGTTGGTAGACCTTTAGATCATCATTGATTGATGGAAGAATATGGTGTTTCTATCACCCTCCCTGATCCACTACACTCCGGACTTTTGTTTTTACAGCATCTCTTGCTATCTCAATAAAAAGTGGTGCTTAGAGGCACCTGAACACCCTTTTTCTGATCCTCTCTCCCTTAAAGCTCTTGTTAGATGTTTGCCCTAGAAGTCAGATTGGCTGTCACTTGTAATACACTTCTAAGGGTAATTTTATAATTTTGACTATAAATTAATAAAAAAATTATTTTCTATCATAGTGTGTATCTAAAAGTGTCTGTGATACATCCTTTGAGTTAATGATAATGATAATTTATATTTTCAAGAGTTAAAAATTTAAGACATGAATTTTCATAATTAACTCATAAACTACTCCCGACCATAGGATCATAATGAGGATGGTGATCGATCTAGAAGGTTGGTGTATGATCACTTTCTTTGGATAAACGTATCTTAAGTCTACGATGTGGAGACACCGGAGTGATAGTATATGTACTCATTAAAGAATGAGGGCATTGAGCATGACCACCTTGAGTAGTCATAAGAAAGTCTACCTTCTTGTCAATGACTGACTCAATGCTGTAGTGGTATATATGGTTCTTTGACCGAAGGTGTAGCGGCAGTTCTTCTTGAGGGTGTTATAGTTTGACTACACCATAACTCGATTTTCTAGCTATTTGGAATCTTGAGGTATATGTTGACTATAGCATGTTCATTGTAGAAATTAGATTCCACCAATAGGAGATCTATCTACCTCGGTAGATGAGGAGTAGCCCTATGATAATCATGAGATTGAGTCCATAAGCCCATGACCATGGTAGTAAATATGATAGAAAGAGTTTCTATTATGTTTTCACATTGGACTCAAATCGAATGATTAATTTATATGACGGACATTGGGTTTGATGAGTTCACTTTAACCCTAATCCTGTTGGAGCTCAAGATAGAAGAGTCCAATAACACAGGTAACTACACTGAGAGATTTTTTTTTAGTTTTGATGGATTACCACCATATACTGCTAGGTGTCATTGATGAATTTGGGAGTAATTAAAATAATTTTGATGATCAATCATTTTAATTGTATGAATCAAAAAAGTTCTGGTCCATCGAAAGATTTTTGATGATGTCGATGATAGAGATCGGGACAAGTCTCATTATCATATGAAACTGAATCTAACTGGGTCATACAAATAAGAATTTGGGTTTGGATGTCATTAATTAAGCTAACCCAATTTGATTGATTTGGATTAGATCCAATCAAGTTTAAGATAATCGTGCTAGCACACGATTGAGCCTGACTTTCTCCTTCTGTAATCTTTCTGATTCATCGCAACTGAGTTAAATTTGATGTAACTTATTCTTATATTTTGAGTGTATTTATTTTCATCTAATTGAAATAAATTTAGATCAGATTAATTATAAAAATTAAATCCATTCATAGTCAAATTGGACTAGGGTCAAAAGTTGGCCTAATTGAGAGAATTGAGGATCACCTGATCAAAGGCTTCTAAAAAAATCTTTGGAAATTAGTTTGCTCTAATTTTTGGATATGTAGTAGGGCTCATGACATGCTATGGATGTGCCAAAATTTATAATTTATGGTAAAGTTTTGACTAAGTTATCATAGAGTTTGATTTGAATCAAACTCTTGAAGGGAGGAGTCCCATGCACCATGGACTCCTCCTCATCCTTTCTTCATGGCACTTTGGGAAGTGTTTTGGGCCACCAAATTATTGAAGACCAGGTTTGGGACGTGGGCTATCAAGTAGGAGTCCTATGTAATCAAGCAAACAAGTTGCTTGATCACTTAGGAGTCTTAGATTGCGCATAACATAAAGAAACCTTTCTCACGCCATATTGAAAAAATGTAAGAAATATTTTTGCTTGCCCAAAAGGCTACCGCCCCTTCCATCTTCCATGCCCTCTCTAATCCTCTCTCTCCCCTTCTTCTAAGTGCCAAAGGTTGAAAATAAATTTGAGAAGAAGATCCAATTAATGTTGAGAAGATTTCAGCATCTATGTGATGTTGTTCGCGAGACAGACAAGCAGCCTTCTCAAATTATTTTGAAGGTTCTTTAGATCAAATCAAAA
Source organism: Cocos nucifera (assembly GCA_006176705.1). Lineage (NCBI taxonomy): Eukaryota > Viridiplantae > Streptophyta > Magnoliopsida > Arecales > Arecaceae > Cocos > Cocos nucifera. The sequence continues at coordinate 44,486 of QRFJ01000551.1, forward strand.
TCTAATCTTTAGAGAAAGGATTTATGAGGAGAAGACATCCAGATCCTATCTGAGTAGATACTAGTAGAGGCTAGGTGCGTGCGTGGCTCCTTTCAGAACCTCAGGATAGATCAGGATCATCACGGAATAATCTGATTACCCAAAATAAGATATAAAATTAAATTAGATTTAATTTAATTTTAATATTAATATTAGATCTTAATTAATCAAATCCAAGATGTCTCAGATCTAATTATGATCTTAGAAGAAAAATTTTTAAAATATTTTTTAGATCTAATCAGATTTGAACGATCCTGTGTAAGAAAAATAGGATTTTTTCTTCAAATGATATCAGAGCTCCGTTAGCAGTTCTTTAGATCTATCTTAGATCTGATTTTATTTTTATTTATGATTTGATATTAAAAAGTTTTAGATATCACATCAGATGTGATTAGATCCAAAATTAGAAAATTAAAAATTAAATCATTTAGATGTAATATGTATGAGATGCATGACTAGACTAGGTATAGAATAGTTTTATGTGTAGTCTAGTATGATCATGTATTTGATTTGATTAAATATAATTTTAGATCTATTTAATTTTTATTTTTTTGATGTTATAATTATTGTAATTAGATCTAAAAATAAAAAATTAAATTTTTAATTTTTGATTTATTCATATGAGATATGAAAGTTGCATACTTAGACTGGTCATAAAATAGTTCTATAAAATATCTAGAATAGTTTTATTTTGATGAGACCAAATTTAAAAATTTTATTTTTCTAATTTAATATGTGATATTTTAGATCTAAAAGAATGCATGTTTAATTTAGTTATGATACATAAGATGTATGCAAAATATGTGTAAGTTAGATCATTAATTATATATGCGATATATAATTTAGATCTAACTAGTTTTATAGTAGAAATTATATTTTTGATTAAGATGTTTCCCTTGGCCATCCGATCATAAGAATAAAGTAGGATTTAAAGGCTATCTTCTTCCATTCGATGGGGTGTTCTTATGATGTGTAGGGGTGCTACATGTTCGTTCTTAATTAGAAATCAAAACTTTATTTTTTTATAAAATTCTAGATCCTGCAACTCTAGAATTTTATTACATATTTTGTTCATAAACCCAAAACTTAATTAAGAATTAAGATTATAAAATTAATTAGATCTAAAAATTATGAATTTTTAGATCTAAGACATATTCATAAAATTGAATTCGAGCTTGGGTAGCTCAATTAGGTCTAGCGGTTGATCAAACCGAATCAAGAGTTGGTTAGGTGGGATTAAAGAAAGCTTAGTTTTGACCAGCCTAATAGGATTAAGTTTGGGTCAAGATCAAATCACATTAAGATGTGACTCGATCAAGTTAAGACCTAATTTGGCTCCATAGTTCGAGCCTGGATTGTAGGCTAATCCAATTGATTCTGATTTGATAATTTAGTATCTAAGATAAGTCTAGCAGATATGATCGACTGATTTTTAATTGAAAGCTACTTGATCTGAATGCATTCTTGTTGAGTTAATGGTATATCTCTTCTATCGGTCTTACTTATCTGGTCATTTATGTCGATCCAGTTCTAATTCGAGGTGGCTAACAATTCGAGCCAACCCATGCCACTAGGTTAGTCATAATTGTTATAACTAAGTCAAGTTTAAAGAGATCTAAATTAAATCTTTCTAAGAAAATATTAAGTCTAAGGTCTTCCACCATTGTAGATGTGCGGACCCTTTTCGAGGTTGATTATTCTCGGTTAGATATAGTGGTTCAGTTATACTAAAAAGATATAACCATGTTTATTAGACATTGGATGCTACGAGTTGAAGGATGGGTTGGGCTCAATATTTTGGATACGATGAGGGATCCAATCAGAAATTCAATTCATGCAAATGATGGGTCTGACTTAACTAAGGAGTGGATCAATATTCCGAACATGATGAGATTCATGAATTAGAGATCAGGTTTGGGTGCACCATGATTAAAAAATTATTTGACAAGAGTTGTTCACTCATCGATTGATCCATCACCAATAACTATTAGATTAGGTGGTGAGCCAGTCGATGGGATCGCATCATCCACTAGAAATCAATAATCATAGAGATTTTAGCATCTCTGCTAAGAAAGTGTAGGGATCCAAGTAAATAGTGGAAGCCTAATTTGTTTAAAAATGAAACTTCTAAATAAATTGGTTAAGTCTAATTACAAAATCTAACTAGAAACTTTGACTTTCTACAGAAAAATATCTGCATCCAATCCACTAGCTCGTATCCTGAACACCCATAGACTGATCGGATCCAACTACAAGGATTGTCTCTAAAACGTTAAAATTATTTTGGGTTTTGAGAAGTCGACTCATGTGTTGGAATAAGATCCTCCTACCTTACCAGCTCATCCATCCATTGATCAGAGAGCATCTCTAGAGAAGCGGATAGATGAAGATAACAAAGCTAGGTATTACATGTTGGGCTCGATTTCTAATGAGCTCTAGCACCAACATGAAGACATTATGATAGTCACCAAATATCGGCTCACCTACAAGTATTGTTTGGTGAACAAAGTTGCGCAGCCAAATATCAAGTCACTAGAAGACTTTTTAAGGCTCAAATGCATGATGGGCAGTCAGTCTAAGATCATTATCTGATGATGATCAAGGACTTAGAAGAGCTTGAGAAGATCAGTATGAAATTAGATCAGGTTCTGCAGATTGATATAATTCTATAGTCCTTGACTGATACGTATGGATAGTTCATCATGAACTACCATATGCATAAATTTCAAAATACCTTGGCTGAACTTATGAACATGCTGGTTACTACTGAGCTTTTCATGAAAGATTTTAAAGGCTCAGTACTTACTATGGAGCAGACTTCTTCCAAAAAAAAGTCTTTTGGAAAGAAGAAGAACTCCGTAAAGAAGCAAAAAATGGATGGTGGGAAGAAGAAGGCAGAGTCGAAGAAGAAGGCCGCTGATAAAGAAAAATATTTTTATTGCAACACAGATGGTCATTGAAAGTGAAACTGCCCTTTGTACCTGGCTAGCCTAAAGAATAAGAAGGAAGCAGGTCCTTCTAGAGGTATGCTCGTTATAGAATCTAACCTTATAATTTCTTCTGCATCTAGTTGGATGCTTGACTCTGATTCTAGTGCTCACTTATACACTTCTATGTAGGATCTTGAGGATAGCAGGAGGCTAAGGGATGGTGAGATGATCCTACGCATCGAAAATGGAGCAAAAGTTGCTGCTGTAGCTGTAGGAACCTACCCTCTATGATTATCTTCTGGATTAGATTTAGTTCTTAGAGACTATTTTTATGTGCCTGCAGCAAGTAGAAATTTAATTTTTATTTTATGTTTAGCATAGGAAGGCTATGTAATTAGTTTTCTTAAGGATCATTGTAATATTTTTTATGAAAGAAATAAAATTGCAAGTGGTTTTTTTATAAATGGTCTCTATTAGTTACATATTGATATTTTTATTTTCAATATCGAGCAAAATGTGAATGCCATAGGATCAAAATGATTTAGGGATAGTCTAAATGATAGGTATCTTTGACACCTTAGGCTAGGTTATATAGTAGAAGACAGGGTTAACAAATTGAAAAAATTTGAGCTATTGAGTCCATTGACTTTCAAGTCATATCTGATTTATGAATCATGCCTTCATGGCAAAATGACCAAGCTTCCTTTTGTGGAACATGAGGAAAGGGTCACAGACCTCGTTGCCCTAGTACATACTGATGAAGGGAAATCCTGATTTCCCTGACCAGGTTCGTTCAGATCTGATCAGATCAAGAGATATATTTCAAAAATTTTTCTCTTAGATCTGTATCAGATCAGGGATGCTTCAGATCTGATTCTTATTTATTTAATAAAAATTAAATGAAAAGGATAAATTAAATCACATTCAATTTACCTGAATAGGGTAATCCTATTACCCTGTTGATGATCCTGTTTGCAGCGGAAGGTTCTGGATCAAGCCACGCAAGCGCCTGGCCTCTACCGGTATCCACTCGGGCTGGATCTGGAGATCCTCTTCTTCTCTATCACGCCTCCAAAAATCAGATCTGGATCTGATCTGGAGGATCTTCAAAACTCCTTTTGAAGATCTGCAGTCGTTCTTCGCAGCAGCGCAGCCTTCTTGCTTTTGATCTCCTTTTCTTGATCTAAATCGCACCAATCCAAATCCAAAACACTTTTGGACGTGGAGAGCAAGGGGAGAAGAGAGTATGGCGTGGAGAAAGGGGAGAGAGGCAGCCTTGGGGCGTGGGAAGATTGCTTCTTGATTATTTTTGATTATTTTTTCACTTGGGCGCTGGGTCTCTTATATAGACTAAGCGTGATCCAAGTCATCTTCCTCCCAACCAATCACAACCCTTTGTGAAATCAGATCTAAATCTGATTGGTGGGATTAGAGTCCCCTGGATTCCTACTTGGAGAGTGCCTTGGACCAGTCAAACTGGATTCTTAGAAGAACTCTCATTGGAATCCTAAAGGGAGATGGAGTCCTTGTCCAACAAGGACTCCTAGGCGCCTCCTACTTGGGCTCACGCCACCCTTGGCGTGCGCCCTTCTCCTTGCCAGGTTCTGGCAGGGGGACAAGCCCCCACCAGCTCTCCAATAGGTGCATGACATGTGGTCAAAAGTCAAAGGGTCAATGGTCAACGTTTGACCAGTCAAAGGTAGACTTTTGACCAAAGTCAAAGAACAAGAAATGGCAGGTGACCAAAAATGGCAGGTAATGTCTTACAAATAAGACAACCTATTCTGACTTGGACAACCTCCAGTCAGACCATATGAAGACCTTCTGTTTGAGCACAAACTCCTTTGGCTCAGACAGGACGAACTTATTTATGATAGCAAAAGAAGAACGTTAGGTTCAATCGAGTGCTAGCACGATTTCCTTGAACCTAATTGAATCTCATTCAGATCAATTGAACTAGATCAGTTCAATTGATGATCACCAGATTCAAACCCTTGTTTGTGTGACCCAGTTAGGTTCAGTTCTGTATGGTAATGGGATATGTCATGATCTCTATCATCGACATCATCGAAACTCCTTTCGATGGATCAGAACTCTTCTGATTCGAACAGCTAGAATGATCGATCATCTAAATCATTCTAATTGCTCCCAAAATCCACCAGTGACACCTAGCAGTATATGGTGGCAACCCATCAGAGCTGAATGCGAACCTCTTGGTGCAGCTACCTGTGTGATTCAGTTCTTCTATCTTGAGCCCCGATCAGATTAGGGTTAAGGTGAACTCGTCAAACCCTAGTCTCTGTCATATGATGTAATCATTCGATTCGAGTCCAATGTGAAAATCTAAATAGAAACTCTTTCTATTATTTCACTCTGCCATGGCCATGGGCTTCAGGACTTGATTCTCATGATCATCATAGGGCTACTCCTCTACCACCGAGGTAGATAGATCCCATCTTGATGCAATCCAGTTCCTACAATGAACATGTCATAGCCAACATACACCTCAGGGTTCCATATGGCTAGGAGACCGAGTAATGGTGTAGTCAAACTATAACACCCTCAAGGTGAACTGCCGATGCATCTCAGGTCAAAGAACCAGACACACTACTGCAGCATCGAGTCAGTCATTGACGAGAAGGTAGACTCCCTAATGACTACTCGAGGTGGTCACGCTCAGTGCCCTCGTTCTCTAACGAGTACCTGTACTCTCGCTCCGGTGTCTCCACACCGTAGACTCAAGACTCATCTACTAAAGAGAAGCGATCGTACACCAACCTTCCGGATCAATCACCATCCTCGTGATGATCCTATGGTCGGGAGCTATTTATGAGTTAATAATGATTATTCATGTCTTAAATTTTCAACTCTTGAAAATATGAATTATCATTACCATTAACTCAAAGGATGTATCACAGACACTAAATACACATGTGTGATAGAAAATAACCCATTTTATTAATTATAGTCAAAATTACAATTTTGCCCCTAGAAGTGTATTACAAGTGTCAGCCAATTCTGGCTTCTAGGGCACATATATCTAACAATCTCCCACTTGTCCTAAAGCCAATTGGCTACAAGTCTAAGTCCCATCTTCTCAAGGTGGGCTTCGATCTTCTGCTGGCCCAACGGCTTTGTAAGTGGGTCTGCCACATTATCTGTGGAGTTGACTCTCTTGACCTCAACGTAACCTTTCTCAAGGTAATCGCGGATGAGATGATATCGCCGCTCAATGTGCTTGGACTTCTGGTGAGACCTCGGCTCCTTAGCAAGGGCTATGGCGCCATTGTTGTCGCAGTAAAGAGGAATGGCATCTGATGGCATTACTCCAATTTCTGCAGCAAACTTCTTGTACCAGAACGCTTCCTTTGCAGCCTCTGATGCAGCTATATATTCTGCTTCCATGGTGGAATCTGCTATCACAGTTTGCTTGGAACTCTTCCAGCTGACAGCTCCACCATTGCACACAAACAGACTTCCAGATGTCGACTTTCGATCATCTATATCGGACATGAAGTCCGAGTCTGTGTATCCCTGGACCAGGAGTTCTCCATTACCAAAGACCAACATCATATCCTTAGTTCTTCTCAAGTACTTAAGGATACATTTCACAGAAGTCCAGTGTTCTTCACCTGGATTTGACTGATATCTGCTTGTGACACTCACAGCATGGGCTATATCAGGTCGTGTACATAGCATGGCATACATGAGGCTCCCTATTGCAGAAGCATAAGGGATCTTGCTCATGCGTTCTATTTCCTCAGGTGTGCTGGGGCACATCTTCTTGGAAAGATGAATACCATGTCTGAAGGGTATTAATCCCCTCTTAGAGTTTTCCATACTAAACCTCTTTAGTACTTCCTCTATGTACATCTTCTGTGAAAGTCCTAGCATCCTATTCGGTCTATCCCTATAGACCTTAATTCCTAGAATAAAGGATGCTTCACCTAGGTCTTTCATGGAGAATTCCTTAGACAACCACATCTTGACTGATGTCAACATGGGAATATCATTCCCAATAAGGAGGATGTCATCCACGTACAATACGAGGAAGACAACAGCGCTCCCACTGACCCTTTTGAAAACACATGGTTCCTCTTCGTTTTTGATGAAACCAAACTTTTTGATCACATCATTGAAACGAGTGTTCCAGCTCCGAGATGCTTGCTTAAGTCCATATATGGACCTTTGCAGCTTGCAAACCTTGTGATCAGTATCACTGGATGTGAAACCTAGCGGCTGTTCCATATAGATATCTTCCTCAAGATATCCATTTAGGAATGCCGTTTTCACGTCCATTTGCCATATTTCATAATCGAAATAGGCTGCAACAGCAAGCAATGTGCGGATGGATTTTAGCATAGCCACTGGGGAAAAGGTATCCTGATAGTCAATGCCTTCACGTTGACTATAACCTTTTGCCACTAGTCTAGCCTTGAATGTCTCCACATTCCCATCTGCACCAATCTTTCTCTTGAAGATCCATTTACACCCAATAGGTACTATACCTTCTGGTGGATCTACCAAGGTCCAGACTTGGTTTGAGTGCATCGAGTCGATCTCTGACTTCATTGCCTCAAGCCATTTCTCGGAGTCGATATCTGATATCGCCTCGTTGTAGGTTTTGGGATCATCACCATGAGCACCATTACCTATGAGGAACATTTCCTCTACATCCTCTGAAATAATACCTAAGTATCTTTCAGGGGGACGGGAAACTCTTTCCGATCTACGAGGTGGAGGAGGTAGTGTTCTTATTGGCTCAACCTGATTTGGTTCCACTTGGTCCTTAGCTCTTTCTGCTTGTGAGACTTTCTCATCAAGCTTAATCTGCTTTCCAATGCCACTATCTTGAATAAACTATTTTTCAAGAAATATGGCATGTCGACTCACAATCACATTGTGGTCTTCTGGAATGTAGAAATAGTATCCTAATGACTCTTTAGGATATCCTATGAATCGAGCTCTAAAGGACCTAAACTCTAACTTGTCCGCTTGTTGTCTTTTGACATGAGCCGGACAACCCCAAATTCTGAGATGACTCAGACTTGGTTTCTTACCGTGCCATATCTCATACGGTGTGGTAGGAACGGTTTTAGAGGGAACCCTATTCAGTAGATAGAATTGAAGTTAATAATGAATGTCCCCAAAGAAAATCTGGGAGGTCTGTGAAGCTCATCATGGATCGAACCATATCCAATAGAGGTCCGATTTCTCCGTTCTGAAACCCCGTTGAGTTGAGGTGTTCCTGGTGGAGTCCATTGAGAGACTATGCCATTTTCCTTAAGATAGTCTAGGAATTCCCGGCTAAGGTATTCACCTCCTCGATCTGATCGAAGAACCTTAATGGGTTTTCCAGTTTGTTTTTCTACTTCATGTCTGAAATTCTTTGAACTTTTCAAAAGCTTCAGACTTGTGTCTCATAAGATACACATACCCATACCTAGACAGATCATCGGTAAAGGTAATGAAGTAGACAAAATTGCCTCTAGCCGGCACATCGAAATGGGCCGCACACATCAGTATGTACTAGGGCAAGGAGATCTGTGGCCCTCTCCCCATGTCCAACAAAAGGGAGTTTAGTCATTTTGCCTTGAAGACAAGATTCACAAGTTGGATATGACTCGGAAGTCAATGGACTCAATAGCCCATTTTTCTCCAATTTGTTGATCCTATCTTCTGCTATATGACCTAATCTCAGGTGCCATAGATATCTGTCGTTTGGACTATCCCTAGGTCGTTTGGCATTCACGTTTTGCTCGATAGTTAGAACAGGTACATCAATATGTAGCTGATAAAGACCATTAATAAGGAAACCATTTGCAATTTTATTTCTTTCATAAAGAATGTTACAATGGTCCTTAAAGAAGGTGATCACATAACCTTCTTGTGCTAAGCATGAAACAGAAATCAAATTCCTGCTAGCTGCAGGCACATAAATAACAGTCTTTCAAAACTAAGTCTAAACCAGATGGTAATCGAAGAGGGTATGTTCCCACGGCTACTGCAGCAACTCTTGCTCCATTACCGACGCGTAGGATCATGTCTCCATCCCTCAGCCTCCTGCTATCCTCAAGACCCTGCATAGAAGTGCATAGGTGAGCACTAGAACCAGAGTCAAGCACCCAACTGGATGCAGAAGAAACCGTAAGGTTAGACTCAATAACGAGCATACCTCCAGAAGGACCTTCCTTCTTGTTCTTTAGGGTGGCCAGGTAAGTAGGGCAGTTCCGCTTCCAATGGCCGTCGCTGTTGCAATGGAAACACTTTCCTTTGCCATCGACCTTCTTCTTCGGTTCTGCCTTCTTCTTCTTTGATCCTTCTACCTTTTGCTTTTTCACAGACTTCTTTTTCTTTCCATAAGACTTTCTTTTGGAAGAAGTCCGTTCCATAGCAAGAACTGAGCCTTTAGAACCTTTCATAGAAAGCTCAGCGGTAACCAGCATATTCATCAACTCGGCCAAGGAATTTTGAAGTTTATGCATGTGGTAATTCATGATGAATTGCCCATATGCATCAGTCAAGGATTGCAGAATAATATCATTCTGCAAGTCCAAGTCCAACTTCACACCGAGCTTCTCAAGCTCTTCCATGTCCTTGATCATTGTCAGACAGTGATCTTGGACTGACTGCCCATCACGCATCTTAGCCTTAAAAAGTCGTTTCGTGACTTGATATTTGGCTGCGCGACTCTGTTCACCAAACATCTCCTGCAGGTGAGCCAACATTTGGCGAGCAGTCCCGATATCTTCATGTTGGCGCTGGAGCTCATCAGACATCGAGCCCAACATGTAGTATCTGGCCTTATTGTCTTCGTCAATCCATTTTTCCAGAGACGCTCTCTGTTCAGTGGATGGACGAGCTGGTAAGGTGGGAGGGTCCTGGTCCAAAACATGTGTTAACTTCTCGAAACCCAAAACAATTTTGTAGTTCCTGAGCCAATCTTTATAATTGGGTCCAGTCAGTCTATGTGTGTCTAGGATACGTGCCAGTGGGTTGGACGCAGACATTTTCCTGTAGAGAGTCAAAGATTCTAGTTAGATACTGTAATTTTGACTTGACCAATTTGTTTAGGGATTTTATTTTTAAACAAATTAGCTCCCACTATTTTCTCGGATCCCTACACTCCCTCTGTAGAGATGCGAAAATCTCCGCGATTGATGATTTCTAGTGGGTGGTGCGGTCTCACCAACTGACTCATCACCTCACCTAACAGTTATTGGTGATGGGTTAGCCAATGAGTGAACAACTCTTGTTCAATGATTCTCTAATCATGGTGCACCCAAACTTGGTCTCTAATTCATGAATCTCACCGTATCCGGAATATTGATCCACTCCTTAGTTAAGTCAGACCCACCATTTGCATAGACTGGGTTCCTAATTGGGTCTCTCACCGTATCCGGAATATTGAGCCCAACTCATCCTCCAGCCCATAGCATCCAATGCCTAATAGACATGGTTGCGTCTTCCCGGTGCAACTGAGCCACTGTATCCAGCCGAGAACAATCAACCCCGGGAAGGGCCCGCACGTCTACAATGGTGGAAGACCTCGGACTTAATCTTTTCTTAGGGAGAATTGATTCAGGTCTCATTAAACTAGACTTGGCTTAGTCATAACAATTATGACTAACCTAGTGGCATGGGTCAGCTCGGATTATTGACCACCTCAGATCAGAACTGTGTCAACAGATATGGCCAGGTAAGTGAGACCGGTGGAAGGAATATGCCATTAACTCGTACAAGAACGCATTCAGGTCGAGTAGCTTCCAATTAAAAACCAGTCGGTCGTCTGTGCCAAACTTACCTTAGACACCAAATTGTTGAGTCAGAACCAATTGGGTTAGCCTACAATCCAGACTCTAACCTCTGAGCCTAATTAGGTCTTGCTTGATCGTGACTCGATCTTGACCCAGACTTAATCCTATTAGGCTGGTCAATTTAAGCATTGTTGATCCCATCTAACCAACTCTTGATTCGGTTTGATCAACCGCTTAGACCTAATTGAGCTACCCAAGCCCGAACCCAGTATTATGAATATGTCTTAGATCTGAAATTCTCAATTTTAGACCTAATTAATATTCCATAAACTTAATTCTTAATTAAGTAGGGTTCATAAACAAAATATGCACAATAAATCCTAGGGTTTCAGGATCTAGGGTTTTGCAGAAAGTAAGTTTTTGGGTTTCTGATTAAGGACGAACGCGCAGCACCCCTACACATCATAAGAACACCCCATCGAATGGGAAGAGAGGGCCTTTAAACCCTTCTTCGTTCTTATGACCGGACGGCCAAGGGGAACGCCTTAATCAGGAACATTCAATAAACATTCAATACTACAAAACAGTTATAGATCTATATCATATATCTCATATACAAATTTAGATCTAACCATGGCATATTTTGCATACATCTCATGTATCATAATCATGCATGTTTTCAGATCTAAATTATCACATAATAATCTGAAAAATTAGATTTAAATTGATCTAATCAAAATAAATTCTAATCTAGACAATTATGTAGAACTATTCTACAACTAGTCTAGTCATGCATCTATCATATCTCATATGATATTTAAAATTAAATAATTTTTATTTGCTGTTTATCAGATGTTATTATAACACTTATAATATCAGAAAACAGTAAATAAGAAGATCTAAAATATGATTTAATCATATTAAATCAAAGACATGCAAAACTATTCTATAGAACTATTCTATACTAGAACTAGTCATGCATATCTTCATGTTCTTAGATCCAAATCATTTAATTTTAATTTTCCTGATTTCAGATCTGATCACATCTCATGTGACATCTGAAATCACGTTATTTTTAATTAAAATAAAATTAAAAATCAGATCTAAACTATTTTTAGAACCATGGCTCTGATACCACTTGAAGGGAAATCCTGATTTCCCTGACCAGGTTCGTTCAGATCTGATCAGATCAAGAGATATATTTCAAAAATTTTTTCTCTTAGATCTGTATCAGATCAGGGATGCTTCAGATCTGATTCTTATTTATTTAATAAAAATTAAATGAAAAGGATAAATTAAATCACATTCAATTTACCTGAATAGGGTAATCCTATTACCCTGTTGATGATCCTGTTTGCAGCGGAAGGTTCTGGATCAAGCCACGCAAGCGCCTGGCCTCTACCGGTATCCACTCGGGCTGGATCTGGAGATCCTCTTCTTCTCTATCACGCCTCCAAAAATCAGATCTGGATCTGATCTGGAGGATCTTCAAAACTCCTTTTGAAGATCTGCAGTCGTTCTTCGCAGCAGCGCAGCCTTCTTGCTTTTGATCTCCTTTTCTTGATCTAAATCGCACCAATCCAAATCCAAAACACTTTTGGACGTGGAGAGCAAGGGGAGATGAGAGTATGGCGTGGAGAAAGGGGAGAGAGGCAGCCTTGGGGCGTGGGAAGATTGCTTCTTGATTATTTCTTGATTATTTTTTCACTTGGGCGCTGGGTCTCTTATATAGACTAAGCGTGATCCAAGTCATCTTCCTCCCAACCAATCACAACCCTTTGTGAAATCAGATCTAAATCTGATTGGTGGGATTAGAGTCCCCTGGATTCCTACTTGGAGAGTGCCTTGGACCAGTCAAACTGGATTCTTAGAAGAACTCTCATTGGAATCCTAAAGGGAGATGGAGTCCTTGTCCAACAAGGACTCCTAGGCGCCTCCTTACTTGGGCTCACGCCACCCTTGGCGTGCGCCCATCTCCTTGCCAGGTTCTGGCAGGGGGACAAGCCCCCACCAGCTCTCCAATAGGTGCATGACATGTGGTCAAAAGTCAAAGGGTGAATGGTCAACGTTTGACCAGTCAAAGGTAGACTTTTGACCAAAGTCAAAGAACAAGAAATGGCAGGTGACCAAAAATGGCAGGTAATGTCTTACAAATAAGACAACCTATTCTGACTTGGACAACCTCCAGTCAGACCATAAGAAGGCCTTCTGTTTGAGCACAAACTCCTTTGGCTCAGACAGGACGACTTATTTATGATAGCAAAAGAAGAACGTTAGGTTCAATCGAGTGCTAGCACGATTTCCTTGAACCTAATTGAATCTCATTCAGATCAATTGAACTATATTAGTTCAATTGATGATCACCAGATTCAAACCCTTGTTTGTGTGACCCAGTTAGGTTCAGTTCTGTATGGTAATGGGATATGTCATGATCTCTATCATCGACATCATCGAAACTCCTTTCGATGGATCAGAACTCTTCTGATTCGAACAGCTAGAATGATCGATCATCTAAATCATTCTAATTGCTCCCAAAATCCACCAGTGACACCTAGCAGTATATGGTGGCAACCCATCAGAGCTGAATGCGAACCTCTTGGTGCAGCTACCTGTGTGATTCAGTTCTTCTATCTTGAGCCCCGATCAGATTAGGGTTAAGGTGAACTCGTCAAACCCTAGTCTCTGTCATATGATGTAATCATTCGATTCGAGTCCAATGTGAAAATCTAAATAGAAACTCTTTCTATTATTTCACTCTGCCATGGCCATGGGCTTCAGGACTTGATTCTCATGATCATCATAGGGCTACTCCTCTACCACCGAGGTAGATAGATCCCATCTTGATGCAATCCAGTTCCTACAATGAACATGTCACAGCCAACATACACCTCAGGGTTCCATATGGCTAGGAGACCGAGTAATGGTGTAGTCAAACTATAACACCCTCAAGGTGAACTGCCGATGCATCTCAGGTCAAAGAACCAGACACACTACTGCAGCATCGAGTCAGTCATTGACGAGAAGGTAGACTCCCTAATGACTACTCGAGGTGGTCACGCTCAGTGCCCTCGTTCTCTAACGAGTACCTGTACTCTCGCTCCGGTGTCTCCACACCGTAGACTCAAGACTCATCTACTAAAGAGAAGCGATCGTACACCAACCTTCCGGATCAATCACCATCCTCGTGATGATCCTATGGTCGGGAGCTTTTATGAGTTAATAATGATTATTCATGTCTTAAATTTTCAACTCTTGAAAATATGAATTATCATTACCATTAACTCAAAGGATGTATCACAGACACTAAATACACATGTGTGATAGAAAATAACCCATTTATTAATTATAGTCAAAATTACAATTTTGCCCCTAGAAGTGTATTACAAGTGTCAGCCAATTCTGGCTTCTAGGGCACATATATCTAACAACTGATGTATGTGGCCCATTTGATGTGCCAGCCAAGGGCAATTACATCTACTTCATCATCTTTATCGATGATTTATCTCAGTATGGGTATGTGCATTTGATGCGATATAAGTCTGAAGCTTTTGAAAAGTTTAAAAAATTTAGACTCAAAATAGAAAAATAAATAAAAAAATTCATTAAGATTCTTCGATCAGATCGAGGAGGCGAATACCTTAGTCAAGAATTCCTAAACTATCTTAAGGATAGTGGTATAGTCTCTCAATGGACTCCACCTAGAACGTCTCAACTCAACGAGATTTTGGAACGGAGAAATTGGACCCTATTAGATATGGTCCGATCCATGATGAGTTTCACGGACCTTCCTGAGTTTCTTTAGGGATGGTCTGATGACTGCTATATATTTACTAAATAAGATTCTATCTAAAATTATTTCTACCACACCATATGAGATATGACATGGTAAGAAACCAAGTCTGAGTCATCTCAGAATTTAGGGTTGTCTGTCCCATGTCAAGAGACAACAGGCGAACAAATTAGAGTCTAGATCCTTTAGAGCTCAATTTATTGGATATCCTAAGGAGTCATTAGGATATTATTTCTATCTTCCAGAAGATCATAATGTGATTGTGAGTCTACACACCATTTTTCTTGAAAAATAGTTTATTCAAGATGGTGGCATTGGAAGATAGATTAGGCTCGAGTAAAAAGTCTTCCAAGAGCCACGAGCCAAGGAACCTATGGAACCCAATCAGATTGAGCCAGTTCAATCACTATCTCCTCCACCTCGTAGATCAAGTAGAATTTTTCATCCTCTTAAAAGGTACTTTGGTACTATATCAGAGGACGTAGAAAAAATATTCCTAATGGAAAATGGGATTCATGGTGATGATCCCAAAACTTATGATGAGGTAATATCAGATATAGACTCTGAGAAATGGTTAGAGGCAATGAGGTCAGAGATTGACTTGATGCGTTCGAATCAAGTCTGGATCTTGGTAGATCCACCTAAAGGTATAGTACCTATTGGGTGTAAATGGATCTTCAAGAGAAAGATAGGTATCGATGGAAATGTAGAGACATTCAAAGCAAGGCCCGTGAAAGGGGATAGTCAGCGCAAGGGCATTGACTATCAAGATACTTTTTTCGCTAGTAGCCATGCTCAAATCCATCCGCACATTGCTTGCTGTTGTAGCCTATTTCGATTATGAAATATGATAGATGGACGTGACAATAGCATTCTTAAATGGATATCTTGAGAAAGATATCTATATGGAATAGCCACTAGGATTCACATCCAGTGATAATGATCACAAAGTATGCAAGTTGCAGATATCCATATATAGACTTAAGCAAGCATCTCAGAGCTGTAATGCTCATTTTAATGATATAATCAAATTATTTGGATTCATCAAGAATGAGGAGGAACCGTGTGTATTCAAAAAGATCAGTAGGAGCGCTGCTGTCTTTCTTGTACTGTACGTGGATGACATCCTCCTTATTGGAAATGATATTTTCATATTGACTACAATCAAAATATAGTTGTCTAAAGAATTCTTCATGAAAGACCTAAGAGAGGCATCCTTTATTCTAGGAATTAAGGTCTATAGAGATAGACCAAATAGGATGCTGGGTCTCTCATAGAAGATGTACATAGAGGAAGTGCTAAAGAGATTTAGCATGAAAAACTCCAAGAGGGGATTGGTGCCCTTCAGACATGGCATTCATCTCTCCAAGAAGATGTGTCCCATTACACTAGAGAAGATTGAACGCATGAGCAAGATCCCTTATGCTTCAGCAATAGAAAGCCTCATGTACACCATGCTATGTACGCAACCTGATATTGCCCATGCTGTGAGTGTTACGAGCAGATATCAATCGAATCCAGGTGAAGAGTACTGGACTTCTGTAAAATGTATCCTTAAGTACTTGAGGAGGACTAAGGATATGTTCTTGATTTTTGATAATGGAGAACTCTAGGTCTAGGGTTATACAGACTCAAACTACATGTCTGATATAGATGATCGAAAGTCGATATCTAGAAGTCTGTTCATGTGCAATGATGATGTTGTCAGCTAGAAGAGTTCCAAGCATATGGTGATAGCAGATTCCATAATGGAAGCAGAGTACATTACTACATCGAAAGCTACAACAAAGGCATTCTGGTATAAGAAGTTTGCCGCAGAGCTCGAAGTGATGCCATCAGATGCCGTCCCTTTGTTCTACAACTATTGAGAATGGTGTCCCAAAGCCAATCGTCAGACTATTAACGGTTTAGCTATTTTGTAATTATAATTAATTTATTAATTAATAAAAATATTTTGGTATCTTTTTCATCATAAGTTTACATCTTCTAATGAACTTCATTGTTGTGATGAAATTCTTAGGACTGTTTAGTTTTGATAAATAAAAAATTTATTGATTAGTCCTTAAATTTTTTACGACCAAATGATAGGCTGTTAATTAGAACAACAACATCTATCGAGTATAGGTCGCTATATGCCATATAGAGTGGTTGTCCTCTTAACCAAGGAGTGTGGAGATACTGGTATGGCATATAGGTGAGATGTATGGGTACATCATCATTGAACATGACCAACTCCAAAGCATTCTGCTGTCGAGAATGTCTCTAATTGGATATAGATATAAGTATCCCTTAGACCTAAGATCACCTCAGTGACTTGCAAGCAACTCACTGTATTTTGGTACCAAACTAATTGAATTTCTAATTGAGCAATGGAAGGCTTCTAGGCACAGTCAAGTACTTGCAAAGTTAGAGCATGATCAAGATAGAATTGACCACTCCAAGAGCTGGAGAAGAATGTATCCCTGTATTTCAATATAGCAAAATCTTAGCTAGGGTAATCCATCAGATGGATTTGATATTTTGAAATACAATGTGGACAATCTGATCAGAGTTGATAATTGAACTCTGAGGTGTCCTACGAGCATTGTGGTCAAGGGGATGAATTATATGAAAACTATATCCGCATGGGTTCTAAGGATGGTGTTCTACACCTTCGACCTATCCGACCGTCGGATATCATTGCTAGATGGTTATTTTGATTGATATAGAAATTTATTTCTATACTACTGACTTAGATTCAGATCTATGAGGTCACACATATTAGAGCTTATGATCTGATTGGATGATTGATCAACGATTAAGAATCGTTCTAGGGTTAAACAATCAATACGATTAGTGTTTAACCTAGTACAAGTATTGCAGGAGGATCGATTAGTAATTAGATTACTAATTATCTTAATTTGATTAAGCCAATAGGTTGAGATTAAGTCTAATTAAATATGATTTAATTAGATTTGGTTTGAGCTTGATTGGATCAAGTCCAATTGATTTATTGGATAAGCCAAGTGCAAGAAAGAACTAGTCCTAGTCTAGCTAGAACTTAGATTAACCTAATTTCTTAATTTAATTAGAAAATAAATTAAAATTTAATTTAATTTAATTTAATTTAATTAATTTCTTAAATGGATTAGGATCTTATTTAATTGGATTGATTTAATCTTTATTTATTTGGTTAAAAGATCTTTTTTGACCAAGTCAAAATAGGAGTCCTAGTATGACTAGGACTCCCAATCACTTACGCCACTTAATCCTCAGGCCCCATGCCCTTTTTATTTCATTTCTTATATGAAAATTCTCCACTCCCATGGCTTATCATGCCCTCTTTCTCTCTTCCTTTTCTCATAAGATAATTTGTTGGAAGACCAAGTCAAAAGAGAAGTTAGTTTTGCTTATGATTCTATGAGATAGAATCCTTGTTGAGCAAAACACCTTCCCTTGAGTGCCACCCCCTCTTTTAGTTAATTTTTTTCTTATTCTATAAAAATAATCTCCTTTTTTATGCACCATCCCTTACTGGTCCATGCCAACAATTATGGAGGAGGCGCCCAACAACAACTTCCCATGTTTCGATATTCCTAGTCTAGGATTTTGATCTAACTTAGACTCTTCTTTTTCTTTATTTATTGGATGAATTTTGTTCTAATTTTTTCATAGTATATAGAGATTTGGGAGTGGTTCAGGGTGTGCAAAAATTAGAGGAAGAGGGTCCTTGGGCATGGGGGTTCCATAGGCACTAAACTAGGTGTCTAAGTGAGAGAAAAGAGAAGAAGAAGAGGATCTTCTTCTAGGGCTATTTTATTTTCAATCTCTCCTCCTTTTTTTTTGAGTTTTTTCTAAGAGAGTCTTAGATCAGTAAACTCTCATCTTCCTTCTCATATTTTGGAGAGTCTAAATTTTGAAGAAGAGAGCATCGGATCGACCGTCGAAGAAGGATTAGCATAGTACTAGCATGATGTGCTGATTTCCTGCATTGAACTTCAAATTAGAGATCGTAGGCTCGTGTGGATGACTCCTAGAGCTGGATGTGTGTGCGGCTCATGACTTCATCCTCAAACTTGGATCAGCAAGTTAGAACATCTAACTTGCTTAGGTAATAGATCTGATCTATTAACTTCATACCTGCATTTGATATAATGTTGATCTAGGTTGATTTGATCAATCTTTTACTTTTTTATTTAATTTTAATTTTTGATTTAATATCATGCCTTGATCATGTAATAGATATGAGATCTAGATATTTACATATTTATTTAAATAAAATTTTGATTTATTTAAGTCTTCTGCTGTAAGATTTTGAAAAAGTTTTCAAGATCTACCTATAAAACTCTAGATCTGATTTCTTTAATTGGTATCAGAGCAAGGTTGTTATTACATAATTTTTGTGCATGTTTAGATTATTTCTTAAATTAGATCTAATTTATAATCTAATTATTAAATCTAAAATTAAAAAAAAAAATAGATCTCACAAACTGCCATAAGGTTGTCCTACTGTAAGGTTTACCCCTTATAGTGAACAGATTGTCCTAGTTCATGATGATCTAACTCTATTCATAAATTTATTAGATTTGATCTAATTTTATTTATGATTTAATAGATTTAAAATAATTTTAAATCTAAAAATAAAATACTTTAGATTAAATGGACTGTCATAAGGTTGTCCTACTGTAAGGTTTACCCCTTACAGTGAATAGGTTATCCTAGTACGTGCTGACCTAAAATATTGATCATAAAATTTTAAATTAGATCTAAGAGATTTTATGACCTGATTAAAAATATTTTAATCTAGTTTTAATCTTCATAAATATATTAGATTTGATCTAGAAAGATTTATGATTGATTATTATTGAAACTATTTCAATTAGATGAACCTGTTTAGATTAGATCTAAAGTAGATTCATGTTTATGTTACTTGCATATTGATTATGAATCAAACATGCAACTTAGTTGATAGAACCATGTTGTAAAAATATTTTACAAATATGAAAACCATTTTCGAAAAGCCAAATCTCAACCCTCAGCTCAAAACTTAATTAAGAATTAAGAAGTTGTTTGATTAGGTTCTAAAATTGTAAATTGAAGATCCTATGACATGAATCATAACACATTGGGTTAATGGATTAGTGGAAATTAGGTCCATTAATTAGGTTAGACCTAGGATTAGATTAAAGAATGGACTTAATTAGAGAATTGACTAAATCTAATCAATTATTATCTTAGATTAGGTTAAGAATTCTCTAGATCAATTACGATAGTTGTAGTTGGTCAAGTCCATGTCTCTAACAAGACCCAAGATGGACTTGATTCTTGGCTATGCAGTCTAGCATGAACTGTTAGGTTGATCTAATTGAAACTAATTAAACCAGTTGGTGCCTAAAGTAAATCAGACCAGTGATTTTTAACTGGCAGCTCGCTTACTTGGCCATTTCTGATGGTGTCTAAGGCAAGCCTAGCAGACCCTTCCACTGATCGAACTTACCTGACCTCTTGGTGAGATTATGTTTTGATTAGATCGTTTAACTATTCGAGCTGACCCATGTCAGCTAGGTAAATCAGTTTGACTAATTTAGGTGCTCATAGACTAGCCTATTAATAATCTCCCTTAAGCTGACTTGGTGAAGTTAGTGGAAGGATCATGAAAAGCTAGTTAATGACCTACTCGCTTCTATAAATTAAATTTTCTAAAATTATTAGGTCCCTAAAATAAAATAGTTATGATAATTGGAACATAGCCTCCCATTTAAGTGGATGATAATGAGTCCATCAGTTGTATAATCATTGGAGGCCCAAAGGCCTGGTGCTTATCGATTGATGGAATTATCATTCATTATATGATCTCTTGGATACATCTTTCTAAATGGTGGTTAGGTGGGCCAACCAAAGTTGGGCTTGATCATTCATTGATTGGATAGGCCAAGTATGGTCATGTTAATTGTTGGACCTAACTAAACCCTTTTTTGAGAAGGCCAAAGCCAACTGATCAGGACTTAGGGCAAAATTTAATTACTAAAAATTATTTGAAGAAATAATTGGTTATGAACCTACCCTTAGATATACATGGGTGGGCCAACCAAAGTTGGGCTCGTGTACAGTCTATGTGGATTCTAGTACCCACTAACAAATTAGAAAAATTCCTCGAATTAGAGGTAGAGACTACCAATTCGAATAAAATAGTGGAAGAAACTTTTTGATTAAAGTCCAAATCTTTAGGTTTAATGAATCAATTACTAATTAGTTTTTGATTTTTCTTTGTACAGACATGGCTACTTTCCTATTTCTTCGATCATTGTTGGACAATGATAAGTTGGTGGGATCCAAATTTGGTAGCTGGTACCGAAAGTTGAAGATTGTCATGGAGCATGAACAGATCCTATATATGCTGATGGATCCTGCACTTGAGGAGCCAGCTGCCAATGCACATGGAATAGTTAGAGACACTTATCAGAAGTTGCTCAGTAATCGAACCATGGTGCGCTGTATTATGCTGGCTACGATGAGCGATGAGTTCAGTCACAGATTTAAGATAGCTCAGCCAAATGAAATGCTCCAAGTGTTGGAGGATTCTTTTAACACTCCCGATGACGTTGAGAGGCACAAGACTAGTTGCACCATCTTCAATGCTAGAATGCAGGACGGAGCCTCTATCACTGATCATGTACTATATATGATCAAGCTGATAGAGCACTTGAGCAAACTCGGCTTTTTCTTGCACGAACAATTTGGAAAAGATGCAATACTGAACTCGCTACCAAAGTCCTATCTCCCTTTCCTTACTCATTATAGAATGACAAAATCTGAAGTAAACTACCATGGCTTACTGGGGTTACTTCAGAATTTTGAGAAAGATCACCAGCTCCATAAAGAGTCGGTGAACTTAGTAGGAGGTTCATCTTCTAATTCTCAATCCTTTAAAAAAGAAAAAAAGAACAAGAAGAAAAAAATAAAGAAGGTGCAAGTTCAGGCTGGGACATCAGTGCAGGACTAGATCAGAAAGATCAAGCCCAATAAGAGTCAAGTTAAATGCTTCTTTTGCAAGAAGTGGAGGCACTAAAAGAGGAACTATCCTCAGTACATTGCCTCCCTAGATCCGAACAGGTAGAGAAAGAAGTAAGCTATTGCTAGATAAGATATTTATATGATAACTCCTTGCAATTTCTCTATTTATGATATTACTGATTGAGTATTGGATATCGGTAGTCCTTACCATATTTGCAATTCGTTGCAGGGGTTACAGATCAGGAGAAGATTCAAGTAAGGTGAGAGATTCCTAAATGTTGGAGATGGAAGATCAATTCTAGTTCTAGCTTTAAGAATTTTAAAACTTATATTTAAGTCTCATACCGTTGTTCTTAGTGATTGTCATTTCTATACTAGTTTCTTTTTAAATATCATTTATGTAGGCCTTTTGGCCATGAACAATTATGAAATTTCAATAAAGAAACGAGTTTGTAATGTCATTATGAATGGAGTTACTGCTTTCTATGGATAATTGAACAATGGTGTATATATGTTACCACAACCTGTTAATATAGTCTATTCTACTGGCAAGCATCCTAGATTAGATAGTGTATCAGATATCTACTTATGGCATTATAGGTTAGGTCATATAAATAAGAATAGGATGAACAGATTGACTCAAGAGAAAATTTTCGAAGTCAATGATTGTGAATTACTTTCAACCTATGAGTCCTATCTTCTTGGTAAAATGACCAAGTCATCTTTTACTGAAAAAGGTGAGAGAGCCAATGAGCTCTTAGGTCTAGTACATACTGATGTATGTGGACTAATGAGCATAAGTGCCAGAGATGGATATGTGTACTTCATCACTTTCATAGATGATCTATCCAGATATGGATATGTCTATCTGATGAAACATAAGTCAGATTCTTTTGAAATGTTCAAACAATTTCAAAGTGAAGTAGAAAAATAAATTAGGAAGAGTATTAAAACTCTTCGATCTGACCGAAGAGGAGAATACCTTTCTGGTGAGTTTCTCATATATCTAGGAGAGAATGAAATTCTCTTCCAATGGGCTCCTCCTGGAACACCATAGCATAATGGTCTGTCTGAAAGGAGGAATCAGACTTTGTTAGACATGATCCAATCCATGATGGGATTTGCCAGCTTGTCGATATCCTTCTGGAGATATGCACTCGAATTGGCTTGTTATCTATTAAAAAGAATTCCAAGTAAGTCAGTAGTTAAAACCCCATATGAGATATGGACCGGGTGTTAACCAACACTTTCACACCTTAGTATTTGGGGGTGTCTGACTTACGTCAAATGATTAGTTATAGACAAATTTGGACCTAGGTCTGACAAGTGTACATTCATAGGATACCCAAAAGAGACTAAAGGATACTATTTCTACCATGCTGATGAACAAAAGGTGTTCGTCAGCCTTAGGATAATTATTTTGAAAAATAAGTTCCTTGGTGAAGGAACTATTGCTTTTAAGGTTGAACTTGATGAAGTTCAATAGGTAGAAAGTTTGGCACAGAATGTTGAACCTATGTCAGATTTGATCAGATCAAATCTGAAGCCTAGTGAACCCGCACCATTAAGATGATCCGATAGAGTATCATGCCATCCGGATAGATACTATGGATTCTTGGTCTAGGATGGTGATCCCATCGAATTTGATGAGAACGATGAGGACCCAATCACTTATATGGATGCGATGTAGAGATCCGACTCTGAGAAATGGCTAGAAGCCATGAGATCCAAAATGGATTCCATGAAGGTCAATGATGTATGGACATTAGTTGACCCACCTGAAGGGGTTAAACCCATTGGATGTAAATGGGTCTTCAAAAGGAAGAGGAGCGTAGACAAAAAGGTGGAGAACTATAAAGTCCATCTGATTGCCAAGGGGTATCATCAATGTAATGGTATTGATTATGATGAGATGTTCTCCCCTATGGCAATGCTCAAGTCAATTCGGATCATGCTTGCCATTGCTGCCCATCTAGACTATGAGATCTAGCAGATGGATGTGAAGACCATTTTCTTAAATGGAGAGCTGATCGAAGGGGTGTATATGATACAACCTGAAGGGTTCACATTCACAGATGAGTTCAAGGTGTGCAAGCTTTAGAGATTCATTTATGGATTGAAGCAAGCATCTCAGAGTTGGAACATATGTTTTGATAAAGTGATCAAAATGTATGGCTTTGTTAAGAATGGAGAAGAATCCTGCATTTACAAATGGGCAAATGGTCTAGCAGTAGTATTCCTTATTTTGTACGTGGATGACATTCTCTTAATCAGAAATAATATCCCCGCACTATAAGGAATAAAAGTCTGGTTGTCATCACAATTCTTCATGAAGGACTTGGGTGAAGCATTCTACATCCTAGGGATGAAGATCTATAGGGATAGATCTAAAAGGATGCTTGGTATATCTTAGTCCACGTACATAAAAACTATGCTAAAGAGGTTCAGCATGGAGAATTCCAAAAAGGGCTCTCTCGATAGACCAAAAAATTTCTCTCTCTAAGGATTGTCCGACAACTTCTGAAGAGAGAGTGTATGAGTAGAATTTCATATGCTTCGACAGTGGGGTCTGTTATGTATGCAATGACATGTATGAGACTAGATGTGGCATACTCACTAGGAGTGATGAGTAGATATCAATCTGATCCTAGAGAAAATCGCTGAATGGTGGTTAAAACCATCCTTAAGTATTTGAGAAATACTAAGGACCAATGGTTGGTTTATGGTGAGTTAGATCTGAAGCTTGTGGGGTTTATAGACTCCAGCTTTCAATCTGACCATGATGACAGTAAAAGTGTGTCAGGATATATCTTTACTCTAAATGGTGGAGCTATTTGCTGAAAAAATTCCAAGTAGCATACAGTGGCTGACTCTGTTTACGAAGCAGAGTACATGGCATCATCAGATGCAGCAAAGAAAGCTATGTGGCTGAGAAAGTTCATCATCGAGCTCGAAGTAGCATCCTTCATTGATGGTCCAATCCTGCTATACTACGACAGCACTAGCGCCATAGCTCAAGCAAAGAAATCGAAGGCACACTAGCAGACAAAGCACATTCTATGCCGCTTTCATTTGGTCTGTGAAATCATGGATCGTGGTGACATCGACCTTCAGAAGATCGACGAAAAGAAGAACCTAGCCAACCCCTTCACTAAAGCCCTGACAATCAAGGAGTTCGACAACCATAAGTCAAAGATGGGTATTAGATACTATGCCGAGTGGCTTTAGGATAAGTGGGAGTTGTTGAAAATTATTCCAAAGCCAATCATCAACCTATTGATGGTTGAGCTATTTTGTAATTATAATTAATTTATTAATTAATAAAAATATTTTGGCATCTTTTTTATCATAAGTTTACATCTTTTAATGAACTCCATTATTATGATGAAGTTCTTAGGACTATTTAGTTTCGATAAAGAGAGGATTTATCGATTAGTTCTTAAATTTATTCATGATCAAATGATAGGCTGTTAATTAGGACAACAGCATTTATCTAGCATAGGTCGCTGTATGCCATATAGATTGGTTATCCTCTAAACCAAGGAGTATGAAGATACTGGTATGACATACAGATGAGATGTATGGGTCCATCATCATTGAACATGACAAACTTCAGGATATTCTACTATCGAGAATATCTCTGATGGGATATAGATATATGTATCCCTTAGACTTGAGATCACCTCAGTGACTTGCAAGCAACTCACTGTGCTTTGGTACTGGACTAACTAAATTTTTAATTTAGCAATGGAAGGCTTCTAGGCATAGTTAAGTACTTGTGAAGTCAGAGTATAATCAAGATGGAATTGACCACTCCAAGAGTTGGAGAAGAATGTATCATTGTATTTCAATATATCAAAACCTTGGCCAGGATAATCCATTAGATGGATTTGATATTTTAAAATATAATGTGGACAATTTGATCAGAGTTGATAGTTGAACTTTGAGGTATCCTACGAGCATTATGGTCAAGAGGATGAATTATATAAAAACTATATCCACATGGGTTCTATGGATGGTGTTCTACACCTTCGACCTATCCGATCATCAAATATCATTACTAGATGGTTACTTCGATTGGTATAAAAATTTATTTCTATATTACTGACTTAGGTTTGAACCTATTAAGTCACACATATTAGAGCTTATGATCTGATCGGATGGTTGATCAATGATTAAAAATCATTTTAGGATTAAACAATCAATACGATTGGTGTTTAACCTAATACAAGTATTATAGGAGGATCGATTAGCAATTAGATTACTAATTAGCTTAATTTGATTAAGTTAATAGGCTGAGATTAAGTTTAATTAAATATAATTTAATTATATTTAGTTTGGGCTTGATTGGATCAGGTTCAATTAGTTTATTGGATAATCTAAGTGCAAGGAAGAACTAGTCTAACTAGGACTTGGATTAACCCAATTTTTTAATTTGATTAGAAAATAAATCAAAATTAAATCTAATTTAATCTAATTTAATTAAGTCCTTAAATGGGTTAGGGTCTTATGTAATTGTGTTGGTTTAATCTTGATTTTATTTGGTTAAAAGATCTTGTTTGACCAAGTCAAAATAGGAGTCCTAGTATGACTAGGACTCCCTATCACTTGCGCCACTTAATCGTCACGCCCCATGCCCTTTTTATTTCATTTCTTACATAAAAATTCTCCACTTCTATGGATTCTCATGCCCTCTTTCTTTTCTTCTTTTCTCATAAGGCAATTTGTTGGAAGACCAAGTCAAAAGAGGAGTTAGTTTTGCTTAGGATTCTATGAGATAGAATCCTTATTGACCAAAATACCTTCCCTTGAGTGCCGCCCCCTCTTTTAATTAATTCTTCTCTTATTCTATGAAAATAATCTCCTTTTTTGTGCACCCTCACTTGCTAGTCCATGCCAATAATTGTGGAGGTGGAGCCCAAGAGTTGGGCGCCCAACAACTTTTCATGTTTGGATATTTCTAGTCTAGGATTTTGATCTAATTTGGACCCTTCTTTTTCTCTATTTATTGAATGAATTTTATTCTAATTTTTTTTATATAATACAGAGCTTTAGGAGAGGTTTGGGGTGTGCAGAAATTAGAGGAAGAGGATCCTTGGGCATGGGGGTTCCATAGGCACCAAACTAGGTATCTAGGTGAGAGAAAAGAGAAGAAGAAGAGGGTCTTCTTCTAGGACTGTTTTATTTTCCATCTCTCATCCTTTTTTTTTGAGTTTCTTTTTTGAAAGAGTCTCAGATCAGTAAACTCTCATCTTTCTTTTCATATTTTGAAGAGTTTAAATTTTAAAGAAAGGAGCATCGGATCGACCGCCGAAGAAGGATCAGCATAGTACTAGCATGCATGCTGATTTCCTTTATCGAACTTCAGATCAAAGATCATAGGCTCATGTGGATGACTCCTAGAGATTGGACACGTGTATGGCTCGTGACTTCATCCTCAAGTCTGGATCAATAAGTTAGAATATCTAACTTGCTTAGGTGATAGATCTGATCTATTAACTTCATACCTGCATTTGATGTAGTGTGGATCTTGATTGATTTGATCAATCTTTTACTTTCTTATTTGATTTTAATTTCTAATTTAATATCATATCTTGATCATATAATAGATCTGAGATCTAAGTATTTATATATTTATTTAAATAAATATTTAATTTATTTAAGTCTTCCACTATAAGATTTTGAAAAAGTTTTCAAGATCTACCTGTAAAATCTTAGATCTGGTTCCTTTAGCGACAACAATGGCACCATAGCTCTAGCTAAGGAGCCAAGATCTTACAAAAAATCCAAGCACATTGAGCGGTGATACCACCTTATCTGCGATTATCTCAAGAAGGGATATGTCGAGGTCAAGAGAGTCAACACTATAGATAATGCGGCTGACCCATTGATAAAGCTATTGAGCTAGCAGAAGATCGAAGCCCACCTTGAGAAGATGGGACTTAGATTTATAACCAATTGGCTTTAGGTCAAGTGGAAGTTTGTTAGATGTGTGTCCTAGAAGCCCGATTGGCTATTGCTTGTAATACATTTCTAAAGGTAATTTTATAATTTTGACTATAAATTAATAAAAAGATTATTTTTGAAGGAACCAGATCTAGGATTTCATGGATAGATCTTGAAACTTTTTCAAGATCATGCAGCAAAAAATTTAAATAAATTAAATATTTATTTAAATAAATATATAAATACTTAGATCTCAGATCTATTATATGATTAAGGCATGATATTAAATTAAAAATTAAAATCAAATAAGAAAGAAAAGGTTGATCAAATCAACCTAGATCCACACTACATCAAATACAGGTATGAAGTTAATAGATTAGATCTATTACCTAAGCAAGTTAGATATTCTAACTTGCTGATCTAGGCTTGAGGATGAAGTCACGAGCTGCACATGCATCCGGCCTCTAGGAGTCATCCATATGAGCCCACAAACACAATCAGAGATCCTGATGCAGGAAATCAGCACAGTATGCTAGTACTATGCTGATCTCTCTTCGATGGTTGATCCGATGCTTTCTTTTTCAAAACATGGATACTCCAAAATACTAGAAGAAAAGAGAAAGATTTGTGATGCTGTGACACCTCTCAAAAGCTCAGAAAAAGGGAGGAAGAGATCTAGAACAAAATCTCTATAAGAAGACCCTCTTCTTCTTCTTTATTCTTTTTCTAGACACCCTGATTTGTGTTTTCAATATCTCCATGACCTAGATGAATTTTTTTTTGATTTTTCTATACTAAATAGATCACTCAAATGTCTACAATCCATAAAAGTTTTAGCTAAAAATTATTTTTAAATAAAGAGATATGTAGAGTCTAAATTAGGTTAAAAACCTAGACTAGGAAGGACCGAATAAGGGAAGTTGTTGGGGTGCCCCCACCTTTTATTTTGCCATGGACCAGCAGGAGGGGTGCACAAAAAAATATCCTCTTTTACCATGAAAATCAAAGAAAATAAAGAAGGATGGGTCGGCACATTTATGGGAAGAGTTTTGGTTGACAAGGATATTATCTCATAGAATCCTTAAGCAAAACTAATTCTCCTTTTGACTTGGTCTTCCAACAAACTTCTACATGAGAAAAAGAAAGAGAGAAAGGAGGCATGAGAAACCTTGGGCATGGAGATTATTTACATAAAAATACAAAGAGAAAAGGGTGGGGCTTGAGGATTAGGTGGTGTAAGGAATAGGAAGTCCTAGTCACACTAGGACTCTTGTTTTGACTTGGTCAAACAAGGTCTTTTAACCAAATAAAAACAAGAGTAAACCAATCCAATTAAATAAGACCCTAATCTATTTAAAGGCTTAATTAAATTAAATTAAATTTTAATTTAATTTTTTAATTAAATTAAAAAATTGGATTGATCCGAGTCCTAGTTAGACTAGGACTAGTTCTTCCTTGTACTTGACTTATCTAATAAGCCAATTGGACTTGATCCAATGAAGCCCAAACCAAATATAATTAAATTATATTTAATTAGACACAATCTCAACCTTTTGGCTTAATTAAATTAAGTCAATTAGTAATTGAATTACTAATCGATCCTTCTACAACACTTGCACTAGGTCAAACATCAATCGTATTGATCGTTTAACCCTAAAATGATTCTAAATCGCTGATCAACCATCCGATCGGAATGTGAACTCTAATATGTGTGACCTCATAGGTCCGAATCTGATCTAGTAGTATAAAAATAAATTTTTGTATCAATCAAAGTGACCATCTAGCAATGATATCCGATTGTCGGATAGGTCGAAAGGTGTAGAACACCATCCTTAGAACCCATGCAAATATAGTTTGCATATAATTCATCCTCTTGACCGTAATGCTCTTAGGACACCTCAGAGTTTAGCTGTTAACTCTAATTAGGTTGTCCACATTATATTTTGAAATATCAAATCCATCTGATGGATTATCCTGGCCAAGATTTTGCTATATTGAAATACAGTGATACTTTCTTCTCCAACTCTTGGAGTGGTTAATTCCATCTTGATCACGCTCCGACTTCTCAAGTACTTGACTATGTCCAGAAGCTTTCCATTACTGAATTAAAAATTCAGTTAGTTTGATACCAAAGTACAGTGAGTTGCTTGCAAGTCACTAAGGTGATCTCCGGTCTAAGGGACACTTATACCTATATCCCATCAGAGATATTTTCAATAGTAGAATGCTCTGAAGTTGGTCACGTTCAATGATGATGTACCCATACATCTCACCTGTATGCTATATCAATGTCTCCACACTCCTTGGTTAAGAGGACAACCAATCGATATGGCATATAGCGACCTATGCTCGATAGATGCTGTCATCCTAATTAGCAACCTATCATTTGGTCATGAATAAATTTAAGGACTAATCGATAAATCCTCTCTTTATCAAAACTAAATACTCCTAAGGACTTCATCACAACAATGGAGTTCATTAGAAGATGTAAATTTATGATGAAAAAGGATGCCAAAATATTTTTTATTAATTTATAAATCAATTACAATATCTCAACCGTCAACAGGCTGACGATTGACTTTAGGACATAATTTTCAATAACTCCCACTTATCCTAAAGCCACTCGGCATAATATCTAATACCCATCTTCAACTTATGGTTGTCCAACTCCTTGATTGCCAGGGCTTTAGTGAAGGGGTTAGCTAGGTTCTTCTTTCTATCGATCTTCTGTAGGTCGACATCACCACGATCCACGATCTCATGAACTAAATCGAAGCGGTGCAAAATGTGTTTTGTCTGCTGGTGTGCCTTCGATTCCTTTGCTTGAGCTATGGCACTTGTGCTATCGTAGTAGAGTAGGACTGGACCATCAATGGATGGTGCTACTCCAAGCTCGATGATGAACTTCCTCAGCCACATAGCTTTCTTTGCTGCATCTAATGCTATCATGTACTCTACTTCGCAAATGGAGTCAGCCATTGTATGCTGCTTGAAACTTTTTCAGTAGATGGCTCCACCATTTAGAGTAAAGATATACCCCAACACATTTTTACTATCATCATGGTTAGATTGAAAGCTGAAATTTGTAAACCCCACAAGCCTCAAATCTGACTCACTATAAATCAACCATTGGTCCTTAGTATTTCTCAAATACTTAAGGATGGTTTTAACTACCTTCCAGTGATACACTCCAGGGTCAGACTAGTATCTACTAACTACTCCTAGTGAGTATGTCACGTCTGATCTCGTATATATCATTGCATACATAATAGATCTCACTATCGAAGCATATGGAATTCTAATCATATGCTCTCTCTCTTCAAGAGCTGTTGGACAATCCTTCTTAGAGAGAAAAATTTTTTGGCTTATTGAAAGATAGCTCGTTTTGGAATACTCCATGTTGAACCTCTTCAGCATAGTTTCTATGTACATAGACTAGGATATACCAAGCATCCTTTTAGATCTATTCCTATAGATTTTCATCCCTAGAATATAGGATGCTTCACCCAAGTCCTTCATGGAGAACTATGATGACAACCAGACTTTTATTCCTTATAGTGTGGAGATGTCATTCCCGATTAAAAGAATGTCATCCATGTACAAAATAAAGAATACCCCTGCTAGACCATTTGCTCATTTGTAAATGCAAGATTCTTCTCCATTCTTAATGAAGCCATACGTTTTGATCACTTTATCAAAATACATTTTCCAACTCCGAGATGCTTGCTTTAATCCATAAATGGATCTCTAAAGCCTACACACCTTGGACTCATCTATGAATGTGAATCCCTCAGGTTGTATCATATACACCTCTTCGATTAGCTCTCCATTTAGAAAAGCCATCTTCACATCCATCTATCAGATCTCATAATTCAGGTGCACAACTATTGCAAGCATTATCCAAATGGATTTGAGCATTATCACTGAAGAGAATGTCTCACCATAGTCAATACCATAACATTGACGATACCCGTTGGCAACCAGACGGGCTTTATAGATCTCCACCTTTTCATCCATGCCTCTTTTCCTTTTGAATACCCATTTACACACAATGGGTTTAATTCCTTCAGGTGGGTCAACTAATGTCCATATATCATTGACTTTCATGGAATTCATTTCGGATCTCATGGCTTCTAGCCATTTTTCAAAGTTGGATCTCTACATCGCATCCATATAAGTGATCGGATCCTCATCGCTCTCATTGAGTTTGATGGGATCACCATCTTGGACCAAGAATCCATAATATTTGTTCGTATGGTGCGGTACTCTATCAGATCGTCTTAATAGTGCGGATTCACTAAGCTTTGGATCTGATCTGATTAAATTTAACTTAGGTTCAACATTCCGTATTGGACTTTCTATCTGTTGAACTTCATCAAATTCAATCTTAAAGGCAATAGTTCATTCACCAAGGAACTTCTTTTCTAAAAAGGTTGCCCTAAGGCTGACAAACACTTTTTATTCATTAATATGGTAGAAATAGTATCCTTTGGTCTCTTTTGGATACCCTATGAATGTACACTTGTCAGACCTAGGTCCAAGTTTATCTGTAATTAACCATTTGACATAAGCCAGACACCCCCAAACTCTAAGGTGTGAAAGTGCTGGCTTACGTCCTGTCCATATCTCATATGGGGTTTTAACTACAAACTTACTTAGAATCCTATTTAATAGATAACAAGCTGATTCGAGTGCATATCTCCAGAAGGATATCGGTAAGCTGGCAAATCCCATCATGGATTGAACCATGTCTAATAGAGTTCGATTCCTCCTTTCGGACACACCATTATGCTATGGTGTTCCAGGAGGAGTCCATTTGGAGAGAATTCCATTCTCTCCTAGATATGTGAGAAACTCACCAGAAAGGTATTGTCCTCCTCGATCAGATCAAAAAGTTTTAATACTCTTTTTAGTTTATTTTTCTACTTCACTTCGAAATCGTTTAAATATTTCAAAAGAATCCGACTTATGTTTCATCAGATAGACATATTCATATCTGGATAGATCATCTATGAAAGTGATGAAGTAGACATATCCACCTTTGACACTTGTGCTCATTGGTCCATATACATTAGTATGTACTAGACCTAAGAGCTCATTGGCTCTCTCACCTTTTTCAGTAAAAGGTGACTTGATCATTTTACCAAGAAGATAGGACTCATAGGTTGGAAGTGATTCACAATCACTGATTTCAAGGATTCTCTCTTGAGTCAACCTATTTATCTTGTTCTTATTTATATGACCTAGCCTACAGTGCCATAAGTAGATATCTGATACACTATCTAATCTAGGATGCTTGCCAGTAGAATAGACTATATTAATAGTTTGTGATAACATATATACACCATTGTTCAATTATCCATAGAAAGCAGTAACACCATTCACAATGATATTATAAACTCATTTTTTTATTGAAATTTCATAATTGTTCATGGCCAAAAGGCCTATAGAAATGATATTTAAAAAGAAACTAGGACAGAAATGATAATCACTAAGAATAATGGTATGAGATTCAAATACAAGTTTCAAAATTTCTAAAGCTAGAACTGGAACTGATCTTCTATTTCCAACGTTCAGGAATCTCTCATCTTGCTCAAATCTTCTACTGATCTACAACCCTTGAAATAAATTGTAAATATGGTAAGGGCTATCGGTATCCAATATCCAGTTAGTAATATCATAAATAGAAAAATTATAAGAAGTATCATATAAATACCTTGTCCAACAATAGCTTGCTTCTTTCTCTACTTGTTCAGGTCCAGGGAGGCAATGTACTAAGGATAGTTCCTCTTCTAGTGCCCCCACTTCTTGCAAAAGAAGCATTCAGCTTGACTCTTATCAGACTTGATCTTTCTGGTCTGGCCCTACATTGATGTCCCAGCCTGAACTTGCACCTTCTTTGTTTTCTTCTTCTTGTTCTTTTTTTCTTTTCTAAAGGGTCAAGAATCAGAAGACGAACCTCCCACTAAGTTCACCGACTCTTTATGGAGCTGGTGATCCTTCTCAAAGTTTTGAAGTAACCCAGTAAGCCATGGTAGTTTACTTTAGGCTTTGTCATTTTGTAACGAGTAAGGAAAGGGTGATAGGACTTTTGCAGTGAGTTCAGTATTGCATCTTTTCTAAGTTATTCATGCAAGAAAAAGCCAAGTTTGCTCAAGCACTCTATCAGCTCGATCATGTACAATACATGATCAGTGACAGAGACTTCATTCTGCATTTTAGCGTTGAAGATGGCGCAACTAGTCTTGTGCCTCTCAACATCATCGGGTGTGCCAAAAGAATCCTCCAACACTTGGAGCATTTCATTTGACTGAGCTATCTCAAACCTGCGACTGAACTCATCACTCATCGCAGCTAGCATAATACAGCACACCATGGTTCGATCACTGAGCCAATTCTAATAAGTGTCTCGACTGTTCCACATGCATTGGCAGTTGGCTCCTCAGGTGCAGGATCCGTCAGCACATATAGGATCTATTCATGCTCCAGGACAATCTTCAACTTTCGGTACTAGCTATTGAAGTTGGATTTCACCAACTTATCATTATCCAACAATGATCAGAGCGATAGAAAAGTGGTCATGTCTGCACAAAGAAAAACCAAAATCAAATTAGTAATTGGTTCATTAAATTTAAGGATTTGGATTTTAATCAAAAGATTTCTTCCACTATTTTATTCGAATTGGTAACCTTTACCTCCAATTCGAAGAATTATCCTAATTTCTTAGTGGGTACTAGAATCCACATAGATTGCACACGAGCCCAATTTTGGTTGGCTAACCCATGTAAGGATAAGTTCATAACCAATTATTTATCCAAATAATTTTTAGTAATTAAATTTTACCCTTGCCCTTGATCAGTTGGCTTTGGCCTTCTCAAAAAAGGATCCAGTTAGGTCAAACCATTAACATGATTATACTTAGCCTATCTAACCAATAAATGATCAGGCCCAACTTTGGTTGGTCAACCTGACCATCATTTAGAAAGATGTATCAAAGAGATCATATAATGAATGATTATTCCATCAACCAATAAGCACCAGGCCTTTGGGCCTCCAATGATTATCCAACTGATGGACCCATTATCATCCACTTTAATGGGAGGCTATGATCTAGTTATCATATAACTATTTTATTTTAGGGACCTAATAATTTTAGAAAATTTATTTATAGAAGTGAATAGGTCAGATTAACCAGCTTGTCATGATCATTCCACTGGCTTCACCAAGTCAGCTTAAGGGAGACCACTAATAGGTTGGTCTAGGAGCACCTAAATCAATCACACTAATTTGCCTAGCTGACATGGGTCAGCTTGAATAATCAAGTGATTCAATCAAAATATAATCTCACCAAAAGATTAGATAAGTTTGATTAGTGGGAGGATCTGCCAAAGCTTGCCTTAGACACCATAAAAAATGGCTAGGTAAGTGGACTGCCAATTAAAAACCACTGGTCTGGTTTACCTTAGACACCAATTGATTTAATTAGTTTTAATTAGATCAACCTAATGTTCGTGCTAGACCGCGTAGCCAAGAATCAAGTCCATCTTGGGTCTTGTTAAAAATATGGACTTGACCAACTACAACTATTGTAATTGATCTAGAGAATCCTCGACCTAATCTAAGACAATAATTATTTAGATTTAGTCAATTCTCTAATTAAGTCCATTCTTTAATCTAACCCTAGGTCTAACCCAATTAGTGGACCTAATTTCCACGAACCCATTTAACCCAATGTGTTATGATTTATGTCTTAGAATCTTCAATTCACAATCCTAGATCCTAATCAATTAACTTTTTAATTCTCAATTAAGTTTTGGGCTGAGGGTTGGGGTTCGACTTTTCAAAAATGATTTTCATGTTTGTAAAATATTTTTACAACATGGTTCTATCAAGTTGCATGTTTGATTCATAATCAATATGCAAGTAAAATAAACATAAAACTACTTTAGATCTAATCTAAACAGGTTCATGTAATTGAAATAGTTTTAATAATAATCAATCATAAATCTTCCTAGATCAAATCTAACATATTTATGATAATTGAAATTAGATTAAAATATTTTTAATCAGATCATAAAATCTCTTAAATCTAATCTAAAATTTTATGATCAATATTTTATATCAGCACGTACTAGAACAACCTATTCACTATAAGGGATAAACCTTACAGCAAGACAATCTTATGGTAGTCTGTGCAATCTAAAATATTTTATTTTTAGATCTAAAACTATTTTAAATCTATTAAATTATAAATAAAATTAGATCAAATCTAATAAATTTATGATTTGAGTCAGATCATTACGAACTTGGACAACCTTTTCACTGCAAGGGATAAACCTTACAGCAGGACAATCTTATGGCAGTTTCTGAGATCTAATTTTTTTTTAAAATTTTAAATTTAATAATTAGATTATAAATTATATCTAATTTAAAAAATAATCTAAACATGCACAAAAATCATGTAAGAAGAACCTAAGCTTTGATACTAATTGAAGGAACCAAATCTAGGGTTTCATGGGTAGATCCTAAAATTTTTTCAAGATCATGCAACAAAGAACTTAAATAAATAAAATATTTATTTAAATAAATATATAAATATCTTGATCTCAGATCTATTACATGATCAAAATATGATATTAAATTAAAATTGAAATCAAACAAAAAAGAAAAGGTTGATCAAATCAACCTAGATCTACACTACATCAAATACAGGTATGAAGTTAATAGATCAGATCTATTACCTAAGCAAGTTAGATGTTCTAACTTGCTGATCTGGGCTTAAGGATGAAGTCATGAGTTGCACATACATCCGGCCTCTAGCAGTCATCTACACGAACCCACGAACACGATCAGAGATCCTGATGCAGAAAATCAGCACAATATGCTAGCACTGTGCTGATCTCTCTTCGACGGTTGATCCGATGCTTTCTTCTTTGAAATATGGATACTCTAAAATATCAAAAGAAAAGAGAAAGATATGTGATGCTAAGGCACCTCTCAAAAACTCATAAAATGGGAGGAAGAGATCTAGAACAAAAACCCTATAAGAAAATCCTCTTCTTCTTCTTTGTTCTTTTTCTAGACACCGTGATTTGTGTTTTCAATATCTCCATGACCCAGATGAATTTTTCTTTATTTCTTTTATTCCAAAGATATCACTCAAATTCATGCAATCTAAAAGAAATTTAGCTAAAAATTATCTTTAAATAAAAATATATACAGAGTCCAAGTTAGATCAATAACCTAGACTAGGAAGGACCAAATAAGGGAAGTTGTTGGGGCACCCAACTCTTGGGCACCCCCATCTTCTTTTCTGCCATAGACCAGCAAGGGGGGAACACAAAAAAATTTCTTCTTTTATCATAAAAATCAAAGAAAATAAGGAAGGATGGGTCGGCACACTTATGGGAAGAGTTTTGGTTGACAAGGATTCTATCTCATAGAATCCTTAAGCAAAACTAATTCCCCTTTTGACTTGGTCTTCCAACAAACTTTCATATGAGAAAAAGGAAGAGAGAAGGGAGGCATGAGAAACCGCAGGCATGGAGATTATTCACATAAAAATATAAAGAGAAAAGGGTGGGGCGTGAGGATTAGGTTGCACATGGAATAGGGAGTCCTAGTCACACTAGGACTCCTATTTTGACTTGGTCAAACAAGCTCTTTTAGCCAAATAAAAATAAGAGTAAACGAACCCAATTAAATAAGGCCCTAACCCATTTAGTGACTTAATTAAATTATATTAAATTAAATTTAATTCTAATTTAATTTTTTAATCAAATTAGAAAATTGGGTTGACCCGAGTCCTAGTTAGACTAGGACTAGTTCTTCCTTGCACTTGACTTATCCAATAAGCTAATTGGACTTAATCCAATCAAGCCCAAACTAAATCTAATTAAATTATATTTAATTAAACTTAATCTTTAATTTTAGATTAATCAAATTAAGTTAATTATCAATCGAATTACTAATCGATCCTCCTGCAACACTTGCACTAGGTCAAACATCAATCGTATTGATCGTTTAATCCTAAAATGATTCTAAATCATCGATCAACCATCCAATTGGAATGTGAACTCTAATGTGTGTGTCCTCATAGGTCCAAACCTAAGTTGATAGCATAGAAATAAATTTTTATACCAATCAAAGTGATCATCTAGCAATGATACCCGATGGTCGGATAGATCGAAAAGTGTAGAACACCATCCTTAGAATCCATGCGAATATAGTTTCCATATAATTCATTTCCTTGACCATAATGCTTGTAGGATATCTCAGACTTCAACTATTAACTCTGATCAGATTGTCCACATTATATTTCAAACTATCAAATCCATCTGATGGATTATCTTGACCAAGGTTTTGCTATATTGAAATACAGTGATACATTCTTCTCAAACTCTTGGAGTGGTCAATTTCATCTTGATCATACTCTGACTTTGCAAGTACTTAACTATGCCCAGAAGCCTTCCATTTCTAAATTAGAAATTTAATTAGTTTAGTACCAAAACACAGTAAGTTGCTTACAAGTCACTAAGGTGATCTCAGATTTAAAAGATACTTATACCTATATTCCATCAGAGACATTCTCGACAGTAGAATGCTTTGAAGTTGATCACGTTTAATGATGATATATCTATACATCTCATCTATATGCCATACCAATGTCTCCACACTCCTTGGTTAAGAGAATAACCAACCTATATGTTATATAGCAACCTATGCTCGATAGACGCTGTTATCCTAATTAACAGCCCATCATTTCATCATGAACAAATTTAAGGACTAATCGATAAATCCTCTCTTTATCGAAACTAAATAGTTCTAAGGACTTCATCACAACAATGGAGTTCATTAAAAGATGTAAATTTATGATGAAAAAGGATGCTAAAATATTTTTTATTAATTAATAAATTAATTATAATATCTCAATAGGCTGACGATTGATTTTGGACATAATTTTTAATAATTTTTTATCATAGTGTGTATCTAAAAGTGTCTGTGATACATCCTCTGAGTTAATGATAATGATAATTTATATTTTCAAGAGTTAAAAATTTAAGACATGAATTTTCATAATTAACTCATAAACTGCTCTCGACCGTAGGATCATTACGAGGATGGTGATCGATCCAGAAGGTTGGTGTACGATCATTTTCTTTGGATAGACATATCTTGAGTCTATGATATAGAGATATCGGAGTGAGAGTACAGGTACTCATTAAAGAATGAGGACACTGAGCATGACCATCTCGAGTAGTCATAAGAAAGTCTACCTTCTCATCGATGACTGACTCGATGCTGCAGTGGTGTGTATGGTTCTTTGACTTGAGGTGCATTAGCAGTTCATCTTGAGGGTGTTATAGTTTGACTACACCATAACTCGA
This sequence comes from Cocos nucifera, assembly GCA_006176705.1. Lineage (NCBI taxonomy): Eukaryota > Viridiplantae > Streptophyta > Magnoliopsida > Arecales > Arecaceae > Cocos > Cocos nucifera. The sequence goes on from QRFJ01000551.1 coordinate 83,328, forward strand.
TTTTCTAGTCATTCAAAATCATGAGATGTATATTGGCTATAGCATGTTCATTGTAGGAATTGGATTCCATTAATAGAGAATCTATGTACCTCGATAGATGAGAAGTAGTCCTATGATAATCATGAGATTGAGTCCACAAGCCCATGGCCATGGTAGTGTGAATATGATAGAAAGAGTTTTATTAGATTTTTATATTGGACTCGAATCGAATGATTAATTCATATGATGGACATTGGGTTTGACGAGTTCACTTTAACCCTAATCCTATTGGGGCTCAAGATAGAAGAATCCAATCACATAAGTAACTGCATTGAGAGATTCATTTTTAGTTCTGATGGATTGACATCATATACTGCTACGTGTCCCTAGTGGATTTTGGGAGCAATTAGAATAATTTTGTTGATCAATCATTCTAATTGTATGAATCAAAATTATTCTAGTCCATCGAAAGGTGTTTCGATGATGTCGATGATAGAGATTGCAACATGTCTCATTACCATACAAAACTAAACCTAACTGGATCATACAAATAAGAGTTTGGATTTAGATGTCATTAATTAAGCTAACCCAATTTGATTGATTTAGATTAGATCCAATCAGGTTCAAGATAATCGTGCTAGCACACGATTGAGCCTGACTTTCTTCTTTTATAATCTTTCTGATTTATCACAATCGAGTCAAATTTAATTTGACTAATTCTTATATTTTGAATGGGTTTATTTTCATTTGATTGGACTTGATTAATTATAGAAATTAAATCCATTCATAGTCAAATTGGACTAGGGTCAAAAGTTGACCTAATTGAGAGAATTGAGGGTCACCTGATCAAAGGCTTCTAAAAAATTCTCTGGAAATTGGTTTGCTCTAATTTTTGGATATGTGGTAGGGCTTGAGACATGCTATGGATTTTCCAAATTTAGAGATTTATAGTAAAGTTTTGACTAAGTTATGATAGAGTTTGATTTGGATCAAACTCTTGAAGGGAGGAGTCCCATGCGCCATGGACTCCTACTCATCCTTTCTTCACACCACTTTGGGAAGTGTTTTGGGTGACCAAACTTGTTGAAGACCAGGTTTGAGATGTGGGCTATTAGATAGGAGTCCTAAGTAATCAAGCAAACAAGTTGCTTGATCACTTAGGAGTCTTAGATGGCACATAACATAAAAAAACCCTTCTCACACCATATTGAAAAAACGTAAGAAATATTTTCCCATGCCCAAAAGGCTTCCACCCCTTCCATCTTCTATGCCCTCTCTAATACTATCTCTCCTCTTCTTCTAAGTGCTAAAGGTTGGAAATAAATCTGAGAAGAAGATCCAATTAATAATAAGAAGATTTCAGCATCTACATAATGGTGTTCGTGAGATGGATAAGCAGCCTTCTCAAATTATTTTGAAGGTTCTTTAGATCAGATCTAGATCTGATCTTTGGAGAAAAGATTCATGAGAAGAAGATGTCCAGATCCTATCCAAGTGGATATTGATAGAGGCTAGGCGCATGCATGGCTCCTTTCAGAACCATAGGATAGATCAGGATCATAATAGGGTAATCTGATTAACCAAAATAAGATATGAAATTAAATTAAATTAAATTTTATTTTAATCTTAATATCAGATCTTAAAGGATCAGATCCGAGATGTCTTAGATTTAATTATGATCTTAGAAGAAAATTTTTTAAAATATTTCTTCAGATCTAATTAGATTTGAACGATCTTGTGCAAGGAAAATAGGGTTTTTCCTTCAGCTCCATAATGTTTGCCTCCATCCCCTCGATCAATCTAAAGATTTCTCTAACATCAAGATGGTTCTACCAAATAAGCATGTACTTTGCCAACTCGAGCCTCCAAGTCATCTGATATCTTGCATCACTATGAATTGGCATCCTCCAAACCTCCCTAGTTAGCTCCCATGATCTCGGATAAAATGTCCAGAACTTCTCAAATCTAAATGTCACAGCACTCTGATCAAGCCATGATGTCATAGCACCATGATCGCCTTAGATAGACCCCTTGACTCCACCACATAAGTGCTCTATATTAGTGGAATCCATCTTCTAGCCTAGATAAGGCTCATCCCCAATAGCTAGATCTTAAGTAAGACATAGATATCCAGGTAGTGCCGCTAGATGATTCTTTTAAATGTTATCTAGAATAAGGGCTTCCCCACTTCTCGAGTGTTCCAGATCAGCAGCCTCATTGGAGAAGCTGACAAGATAGGGGATCTACACCACTATCCCCCTCCATCTGAGTGTCAACCTCTGGCCCTACTATCATCCAATCCATATCTAACAATCTCCCCTCCTCCCCCTTGATGGCCTACCTCAATCAGACCACAGCCACATCATGATCCAAGCCCTGACCATCCAACATGGGAGTCAAATGTGCTAGGTCTTCCTCCATCTTAGCCACCATCCCTTGCTTAGAGTTCCTCACTACCATTGGGCCACCCAGGTCTTCCATTGGAACCATAGTCATTCCCCCTTCCCCTAGGGTCTCGGTTAAGAAGAAGAAGAGCCCAAATCCTCCTGGGATAGCAGACACGTCCATCCAAGCCTCTAAATAGGGTAGGGACTTGCCTTTAGCCCTATTTAGGTTTGCAAGGCCTTTTCTAATGTCACTGGTTCCTTTTCCTTAGCCTTTAGGCTTCTTAGGTGCCTGGCCTGCATCAAATTCACTAGGTCAGGCATGTTTGAGCTGGCCAGAGCCCGCTCCCAAAGCTTTCATCGGGCCAGCCCATGACCTAGGTGAGCCTGCAATGCATGGGCCATCCCTCGCTTCATGGTCTACTACCAACAGGCTAAACCTATTGGAAGGCCAGACCACGCCCACACTTGGGCCTGCATTCGTCTCCATGCCCAGGCCCAAGCCCATACTCATCTCCATGCCATAACTTGCCTTTGATCCAACCATTGATCGTGGGGGTGATCACCGCCATGTGATCTTGGCTGGCTTGATCCAACCATTGGATCCCTCCATCGGGTTGACTTGGTTCAAGCTACCTTGAGTTGGCTCCTTCCTAGCTCGGCCTGGCTTGGTTTCCACTCTAGGGGTTTGAATTGACTTGGCCCATTTCTTCCCCATTCCACTGCCCACCTCCACTCTAGGAAACCACTATTAGATGGCAACCAGCCATGGCCCCAGGATCTCCTTCCCTCCATCCCGGACCATGTTCTTCGAGTAAAGACCTGCTGAAGAACTCACCTCTTCCCCACCGGATGGGCACACTACTGGAGCATGGAATTGATCGCACCAAAAGCATACTCCATCAAGGTTCTTGTACATAAACCTCTGCCATTGGGGGGCCCTCCAATCCATTGATCAACACCCCCAGCCTCAACAGTCGACCAAGATCTAGCATGATGTAGGCCCAAGCGAAGCCGAGCCATCTCTATTCCACTGTGAAATCATCCACCCCCACTAGCTCTCTAGCCAAACAAAGTATGCTCCAAATCATCGCCTCCCCCCTGAGCTCCACTAAAAATTATGGCAGTTAGACCCACACAATACTGATCGAATAGCTCCCTCCATGGGATGGAATCTGGACCGCCAAGGTTCCACCACCAAAACCTAGCTGGCAACCACCCATGGCTAGCTAAGAATTGCATCCCTTTCCCTAGATTGTGCCAATTAGAATGGGAGGTGGTCCAGCTCGAAATTGTAGCTTACCACCTCCCACTTCACGGCCACCCCTTATTGGAACTTCCTTATCGCCACCACCACTGCTACTTGCCAGCCAAGGCTTCTAGCCAGCACTACCGAGGCTACCCAGCTTTCCGTATCCACTCGCACCTCATCCTCTGGGAGCTGGACCATCTTCGAAAACCATCAAACTAGCTCCACCTCCTCTGGTGATGGTTTCGATGAGACCCAAATAGAGCACCCAAACCCCATCCTCCTCCATGCTGAATCTAACCAATCTTCCCCTTACGAGGCCCCCTAGCATTTCCTGGGACTTCCCACCATCCTCACTGACACTATCGACTACTGCATCCAGCTGGATTATTGGTGATCGCATGAAAAAGCTATGAAGCACTAATCTTAAAGCACTAATGGAACACGCACAATGATCACTATTGATGTAGAATCTGGTTGACGTCGGAGCGAGCTAAAGCTGAAGAGGATGAGGTCACCGTTGGTGACCTACAAGATAAGCCCTGACTAGAGTTGGGGGTGGCTCTAGTAGGATCCTCCGATGATCAAGTCAACTCTTTTGACTAATAGAAATAGAATACTTAAGAAAGTTGAGGTAGAATTTTTTGAAAGAAGAAGAAAGCTTAGAGAAGATATATCTGAAGGATTTTTTTTATAGATAGAGCATGTAACAAACTGATAGTGATAGCCATAACCATCTGATAGTGGATCGCTAGGAACCACGTGGAGTTTGTTATGGAGAATGATGTTCTTTGTCGCGACTTGCCAGTCGAGAGTGGTGTTTGTTATCATGAGTTGCCAGTCCATTGGGGATTAATAGTCAAAGTTTGGATGGAGTAGATGCTGGCAGTGAGAGCTTCAAGTCATAATTATTTCAGAGAAGTTTGGACTCCTTTAGGGTCATCTGCATGTAGGTTGGTTTGCATTGTATTAAGAGTCGAATGTGCATAGTAGATGATGAGGTCCTTCTCAATGACCGTAGGGGGCTTGATCGAAAGCAATTCTTCTTGTCAATTGGCAAAATTTGGCTAAAAAGAGTCCGAAAGACTTGTGATTGGATGAGTCCGACTTGAAGGAGTCCAAAAGTCTGCTGGAGGAGTCTAGCAGGAGATCCATTGGAGGAGTCTAGATGAAAGTTTGCTAGAGAAGTCTGGATGAAAGTCTGCTAGAGGAGTCCAGAAGGAGATCCGTAGGAAGAGTCTGGAAGGAGATCTACTGGAGGAGTCCAAATGAAAGTCTGCTGAAGGAGTTCGAAAGGAGATCCATAGAAGGAGTTCGAAAGAAGATCCGCTAGAGGATGGCCATTTTGGGATCATTTTGAGACAAAACACCAAGCCAAACTTTGGCAGGAGCAGATCTAACCCCAACAATAGTCCTCCTACTCTTGAGTTTGAAATTTGAAGAAAGAGAGTACAAAAAAGATGACTGCTGAAGTTCTTTTTTGGGTTTTGCACCCGTTGGATGAAAAGTCATGACATTTATAGTGCTGGCGTTGAAACTTCTTAAATATGAGATGATCTAAAAAAATAATTTTTTAAATTTTTCACTAAAACTCTACCCCAGGTATGGCGCAATTATGGTTCTGCCAGCCATCAGTTGTCTGTCATGATTAGGGGGGCACGTGTCACTCAAGGATCGGCTAAAGGAGGTCTACCATCATAACCATCTTGAGCTCTGTAGGATATTTAAATTCATCTCCTTCTCCTGAGGCCTCACTTCTCTTTAAGCTCCTCTCCTTCTTCCTTCGGTAGCCTTTTTCTACTCGAGCATTCTTTAATTTCTTCCTCCATTCCTTTCGCTCACCGATGCATTCCTACTCGATTTCCATTGTGCCCATTGTCTCATTGCCCTTCTCGAACGATTTAGGTTAGTTTTATAATCTTTTCTCTGATTATTTTAGTGTCTTTCACATCTTCTCCCTTTAGCTTCTTCAAAAAGGTTTTGCGCCCTATTTTCTCAATTTTTTGAAGACTTTTTGGTGTTTGTTTGATCTGAATGTCTTTGAAAACTTCTTAATCTATTGATTCTTGGAGTCCATTTGGTCCGACCTTTCAAAACCCTAACCCCGTAGATGAGACTGATCTTAGAAGCATGCCCCATTCAACCTTTGTACCGGGTTTGATCTGTTGCACCTTTACCTCAGATGATCTTTCATTAATTAAAATACAATATGGGGTTCCACCAGAATACGAACTAGAACTTCCTGACTCGAGTGATCAGGCCTACTCTCCCCTGCTCGGCTGATTTTGTACGTACTTGAAAGCACTTCATGCTGGGCTAAGACTTTCACTTCCACCTTTTGTAGTTGCACTTTTCTAATTTTTGAACATTTCTTTAGCTTCCATAGTGCCGAATTCTTTTAGATTTTTGATTGGATTCCTCTCTTTTTGCCTCTTAGTCAAAGTTTTATTCGACCATTTTAGTTTTTAGAAACTATTATATCTTCAAATATCATCCTTCTACAAAGAATTGGTGGTACTTCTCCCCCCCCCATTTGGTAAGAAAGGGTTACTAAAAGGTTCTCCTTCTTCTATCCATAATTGGAAGGAGAAGTTCTTCTTCGTACACTCTCCAATTTTGATGTTAGGTCTTCCTCCTTGGGATCTCCTTAGAGGGTCCATCCATCGAGCTCCTAGCTTAGATAGGGGCAACCTTGATTTCGCCAATAAGCTAAAAAATTATCGGGCTCCTTCCCTACCTGAACTTTTGAAAGATCAGACCTTGTTTAACACGAGTTTGAGTCTCCTTGACCCTACTGGTATATTTCTGCATGTTTGGATTTGATGTCTCAAATTTGATCCATGGTAAGAAGAGAATCAATTTTCAGCATAGCAGTCAGATCGGCTTTGATATACGATCGAGCCAACTTGGATTGAGATCGAGCTAGCTCGAACCATAGCCGAGCTGGCTCTCTCAGGCAGATAGATAGCAGGAGTCCAGATGAGATGCAATCGAGCCAGCTCGACTCCTGACCGAGCCGACTCGATGGAGGTGAACAAAACATGATGGAATTTTTTCTATTTAGACTCGGATTATGATTAATCCAAGGGGTCTATGGGAGTTGCATGTGGACCATAGGATCCAACGGCCATGAAGGGTTGTGGTCATGATCTGAAGGTTGAAAAATATTTCAAGACTCCATCAAGAATATGTTCGGCTCATATAAGAAGAACGAGTCCTGTTAGGACTCTAGTGAACTACTAAGAAGAGAATTCTTATCCTATTTAAAGGGCTGAGATGCTGTAGAGCAAAAAAGGTGGCATGTGTGGCATGAGAGGCATATAGAGAGGCTCAGATAGCCATCGAGAGGAGCTTGGCAGAGCTCCGAGTATATGTAGCCTGCGAGAGAGAGAAGCAATAGGTGCATAGCATCCGACGAGAAGGCTATGAGGGTAGAGCATCTTGTAGCTTCTGTGGGTCTTCTTGGGATTCTAAGAGAGCTTTTATGAGGGTAGCTTCTAGTTAAGAGAGATTTATGTACGGTGAGTTGAGAGTGGGTGTTCTGTTGTTGTACCTATTTTTTTCTTTCAAAGTGAAGCTTTGCATGCCCTGTAGAGGTGAGCCTTTAGGCCGATCTACGTATTTGATTATTTTCTTATTTTATTTTTTTCTTCTTTCTACCATAATAATTTGGTACTAAATCCTTAACAAGCGGTATTAGAGTAGCTAATATTTCAATAGTTTGGTATCGGAGTGAGTTGATATCACAATAATTGGTATTAGAGCTAGATAGTATCAGAGCGTAGATTATAGCAGTGGATAGAGATTGAAGAATATGGAGAAGACAAGCATTATTAAGGTGGAGATCAATAGGTTCGATGGGAAGGGCAATTTCTCCTTATGGCAAGCAAGGATAAAGGATGTCCTCATCCAACATGAGTTGATCGACACTCTCTTGTATGATGAGATGCCAGCCACTATAGAGATGAAGAATTGAAAGCTGATTCAGATGCAGGCGATGAGCACGATCTGCTTGTACTTAGTGGATGATGTGGTGATCTATGTACTTGATGAGATTTTTTTGATGGCACTATAGTCGAAGCTCGAGAAGTTGTACATGACGAAGTCACTCATCAATATACTATTCCTTTGGAGGTAGTTCTACCAATTATAGATGGATGAAGGCCAGAGTGTGCAGGAGCATCTATCTAACTTCTAGAAGATCCTCACCAATGTTCTTAACATTGGTGAAAAAATTGAGGAGAAGACTAGGATGTTGGTCTTGCTAGATCACTCATTCCTTTGTATGAGTCCTTGGTGACTGCTCTTCTAGTGAAAAAGAGCACCATCAAGATAGATGAGGTCACTACAGCGATACTCCAGAATGAGGTTCTTAAGAGGAAGAACCCAGCTTCGAGCTCAAATGGTGGTAGCTCAGCTTTGATGGTTTCTGAAGGAGCAGAAGGTAGTAGATGGAATGACAAAGGATCATGAAGAGGATAATCCAGATCCAAGATAAGGGATCCTAGCAAGATCAAATGCTATAGGTGCAACGAGTTGGGGTATTGAGTCAAGGATTGCCCATAACTCAAGGATCGGATGAGGGCTACTATAGCCATGATCAATAGCGAGTTAGAGGATGATGTCTTGGAGATATCTAATGAGATATCTAGTTTTTTTCAGTAGTGGATTTTAGATTCTACATGCACATATCATATTTATTGTAGAAAGGAGCAGTTTGACTTTCTGGAGAGCAATGATGGCATTATTTATCTATTGAATGAATCGAGCTGTGCGATTAGAGGCATCGAGATGGTTAGCTAGAAGACACATGATGGTGCAGTGAGGAGATTCGGAGAGGTTTGATACATATCCAATTTTAGGCAGAATATTATCTCACTGAGCAGACTGAATTTAAACAACTATAGGTGGGTAGTTGGTGATGGAATCCTAAAGGTCATGCACGATGATAGGATGATATTGGAAGGAAAGAAAAAGATAAGAAGATATTACTATCTGGCAGGAAGCCCAATGTAAGATGGAGCTTTAGGAGCCAGAGGGAGCCCAGTTCGAGGAGGAGCTCCAGATGGAGATGGATTAGGCATGAGATGGGAGACTCGAGAGGATGAGAGGCGATGTTGCAAAGTGAAGTTCTTATTGCTGCAGCAGAATTCCTCGAGCAAGTTTTTGGTCAAAGTGGACATAGCCCATGATAGAGGTAGGATTGAGTGGCCTGGCTCGACTTCCATATTTTTCCATCCATGATCAGCAGGCATGCCCCAAGGCATCGGGGCAAGATAGATCATAAGCTCTCAAAATCAGGTGGAGGCTGAATATCGAGTCGAGGTGGAGATTGTTAGGATTTGACGCTTTGAATTTGACCCATAGGAAGAAGAGAATCAGTTTTCAGCACTGCAGTCGGGCAGGCTCTGATACGCGATCGAGCTAACTTGGATTGAGATCAAGCAGGCTCGAACCATAGTTGAGCAGGCTCTCTCTGACAGACAAACAGTAGGAGTCTGGGCGAGATGTAGTCGAGCCAGCTCAACCCCTGATCGAGTTGGCTTGATGGAGACGAATAGAACATGATTGGGTTTTTTCTATTTGGACTTGGATTGTGATTAATCCAAGAGATCTATAGGAGTTGCACATGGACCATATGATCCAGTGGCCATAGAGGGTTGTGGTTATGACATGAAGGTCAAAAAATATTTCAAGACTCCATCAAGGACATGTTCGACTCATATTAGGAGAATGAGCTCTGTTAGGACTGCTATGAACTACTGAGAAGAGGATTCTCATCCTATTTAAAGATCTGAGATACTGTGGAGTAGAAAAGATGGTGCGTGTGGCATGAGAGGTATATAGAGAGGCTCAGACGGCCATCGAAAAGAGCTTGGTAAAGCGTCGAGTATGTACAGTCCGCTAGAGAGAGAAGCAACAGGTGCATAGCATTCGGTAAGGAGGCTGTGAGGGCAGAGCATCTTATAGCTTCTGTGGGCCTTCTTGGAATTTTGAAAGAGCTTTTGTAAGGATAGCTTCTAGTTGAGAGAGATTTATATATGGTGAGTTGAAAGTGGATGTTCTCCTCTTGTACCTATTTTTCTCTTTCATAGTGAAGCTTTGCATGCCCCATGGAGGTGAGCCTTTAGGCTGATCCACATACTTGATTATTTTTTTATTTTATTTTTTTTTCTTTTTGCCATAATAATTTAGTACTAGATCCTTAACAAATGTTATTAGAGTAGCTGATATATCAACAGTTTGGTATCAGAGCAAGTTGATACCACAACACCACATTCCACGAGCTTTAATGGGGTTCTCCTTATATACGTTTTAATTGAGACCTTCTCTTTGTTTTAGAGATGGATGCCCAAGTAGCTAAAATGCTCACCAAGAGGCTTCAGGCCTACAAAAGAAAAGAAAAAGCTCTTGACAAGAGTTTGAAGAGGGCAAAGGTCGGTGCTCTGAGCATCGCGACCCCCACCGCTACCTTTGAGGTGGTCGAGAGCGTCGAAGTTATCCCCACTATCAAGGTCGATGCTGTTGATGGGGGCTCTATGCCTCCGACATCCCCAAGTCCTCTAGCTAAAGATCAAGCTCCGCAGCCTTTCACCAAAAAGGATAAAGGGGGGAAAGAAGGGGAAGAAGAAGGTTGTCGCCAAAATATTCCGCAAGGCTCATCCTGGCGAGTCCTACGATGACAACAACACTCTGGGAGATCTCTTCAGCGATCCAGATCTCATCTAGGATCTAACTGACAAGTTTACCATGTTCGAGGTTGGAGATCGAATGGCCAACCTTGATCATGCGCAGCTCGTGAGAGATTCCCTTGGAACCTTCCTCAAGGTAATCACCTTATTGACTCTTTTTTCTCTCTCTTTCTTTTTTTTTGCACACATAACATAGCTTATTTACTATAGTCAGATTACCAAATACTCACACATATCAAAATGGCAAACTATTTGAGGTCGGAGGCATTGAAGGCTCAGGAAGACCTTCAAGTCAAAGTTGACCGTCTTCAAGAGAAGACCGCCAAGGCTAACCATCTTTTAAAGGAGAAGGTGATCGAGGTCAAAGGTCTTCAGGAGGTGCTCAGGAAAGAAGAACTTACCTCGGTGGGGTTGAAAGCTGCTTTGGCCTTGGTGGAGGAGAGGAGGAAGAAGGCCGAGGTAAAGGTCATCGAGCTGAAGGATCAAACTTCAAGGTAGATCTCGAAGGCGAAGATCTAGATAGTAGAGGAGTTCAAGATTTTCTCTGAAATAAGGGACCTGAACATTGCATTTGGTTAGGAGGCCTTTTAGAAGGGATACAAACTCTATGAGGATCGAGTGGCTACCAGGTTCCCCAAACTCCATCTCAATTTCTTATACAGGAAGGTCCCTGATGAAGAGGCGGGACCATCCACTACCGCGGCCAACCCTTCTCCCACTGAAGCCATCCTCGAGCCCTCCAAACCTACCATTGAGGCGCCCGGACCTGCACTGAAGTCAAAGGCGGTAGAGAACGCTCTGACCTCATCCCCTGCTGTTTCTTTCGAGGTCTAGAATTTTAAATAGTTATACTTTTTCTCTTTTTTTTTATGTATGTTCAAACATTTTGAGAAATGAAAATGAGTTTAATTTTTCTTATACTTGTGCTATGATGAATGTTATTCAGAATCTTTCTAGTGATCGAAGTCAAGGTCAATCATCTCCAACCGATGCTGAGCTACTATTTGAAAGTATCCCTCTAAGATCTATAGTCAAAGGTTTAAAGAGAAAAATCCATTACCTGAAGAAGAAGTTGAAGAAGATAGAAGATGAGCTTCAGAGATCCAGAAAAAATGCTTCGGAGGTGACAATTGAAGTCACTCACCTTCGCAAGTTGCACATGAAAGATTTCGTAAGCTTCAACATTAAGAAAGGTAACTTCAAGAGAGAGTTGGCCGAACTTAAGAAAAGTACCAGTGATAATTTTTGAGCATTAACTACGAAAGTCAGCTTCCTTAAAGTTGAGCTCAAGATGGCAAAAAAGAAAATTCATCTATTGGAGGGGAGTTCGCCATGGTCTTTTAACAAGGCCCGATATGAGTGGGATTGATCACAAAGATTTTCTACACTCCAAAAGTAGTTGCACGATGTTGAGCTTGCCTATGAGACCTACCAGTTGAGCTAGTGTGGGAGGATATCCTCGCTGGAGCAGAAGCTCCACACTGCTAAAGAGAGGTGGTTCAGATTCAATAGTAGCTCACCGATAGTTATCAATCTGGCATAAGTAGGAAGTCAGAGAAGATTGCCTTCCTAAAGAGGATCATGGACGAACTCTCAAAATCAGTCAGGATGGAAAAGGTCAAAGTTCAGCAGTTGAAGATTTAGTTGATTTGCAAATAATAGGCTATCAAGGATGCTGAAGCTAAATCAGAAGTTCTGAGGAAAAGACTGTGGATGTTAGAAAAAAACTATCGAAGGGCTGACAAGATATTCCATGACAACTTAGTAAGGAGAATGGAGCTCAAGGAGGAGATCGTCAGTTTGAAGGAATCCTTGATAATGGCTAGCAATCCAAAGTCCAAAGAACCTGATCCTTCTTAGAACTTCAGTTTCTCTATTTCTTTTTTGTAACCAATCTTGCAGACCCTTATTTTGTAATCAATCTTGATTTTAATAAGATGATACCTTTTCTCATTTTGCTCTGAGTGGGTTTGATGTTTGTCGATAGCTCTACTTCTCTTTTCCTTTTTTTTGGCAATATAGTTGTTGGGGATGCTTAATCGAAGATCTTTTTCTATGTCTGAATGAGGTTCTCTTCCTATTCCTGACATAGTCAGTCTCTATTCTTGTTAGGACGAGATCCTTCCTAAGACCATTAGAGCATGAAAGGAGCATTGAAAGGGCCTCTTCTCTCCTCCAATCTTAAACAACCGATTGTGTCAGGATGAGATTCTTCTCGTATTTCTAGCATGGAAAGCCTTTACTCATGTTAGGATGAGATTCTTCTCCTATTCCTAATAGAAAAGTAGGGGTATGAAAGGGCCGTTGAAGAGGTCTCTCCCCTCTTTAAGTCTTAAGCAATCAAAGGTCTTCATCCATGTCAAGATGAGATCCTCCTATTCCTGGCACAGCTAGCCTTTGCTCATGTTAGGACAAGATTCTCCTCCTATTCCTAACAAGACAGTAAGGGCACGAAAGGATTATTGGAGGAGCCTCTCTCCTCCTCCTGTCTTAAATAATCAAAGGTCTTCATCCATATCAGGATGAGATCCTTCTCCTATTTCTGGCATGACTAGCCTTTGCTCATATTAGGACAAAGTTTTCCTTCTATTCCTAACAGGACAGTAGAGACACGAAAGGACCAGTGAAGGGCCTCTCCCCTCCTCCAATCTTAAGCAGCTGGAGGTTTTCATCCATGTCAGGATAAGATCCTCTTCCTATTCCTGGCATGACTAGTCTTTGCTCATGTTAGGATGAGGTTCTCCTCTTATTCCTAACAGGATAGTAGGGTAATAAAAGGACCATTGAAGGAGCCTCTCCCCTCCTCTGATCTTAAGTAATCGAAGGTCTTCATCCATGTCAAGATGAGGTCCTCCTTTTGTTCCTAACACTGCTAGCTTTTGCTCATGTTAGGACGAGATTCTCCTTCTATTTCTAACAGGATAGTAGAGGCACGAAAGGGCCATTGAAGGAGCCTCTTTCCTCCTCCTATCTTAAATAATCGGAGGCCTTCATCTTGCTCATGTTAGGATGAGCTTCTCCTCTTGTTCCTGATAGGATGTTAGTTTTATTTAACGATGAAGTTTAGGGGATAATTTCCTATCATTAAAATTTTATACCCAGAATGGAGATGTCAAAATAAGAAAATTTTATTGAAATGAAGTTATTGATGGTACATTTGTAAGTTTTCTGAGTTCCATGGGAGGGGTAGATCGACTCCTCCAAGCTCTTTCAAGTAGTAGGTCCCAAGCCGGACGACCTTCTTGATTTCATAAGGGCCTTCCCAATTTAGGATAAATTTTTTTTGGTTTTAAGGTTTTGAAATAGCTGCTCGTCGAAGCACTAAGTCCCCCACTCTGAATACTTTATCTCTGACTCTGGAGTTGTAATAGCAAGCAACTTTCTATTAATAAGCAGCCATCTGAATTCGGGCCTCTTCCCATTTTTCCTCCATCAAATCGAGATTAACCCTGAGGTCCTGTGAGTTGCGTTGTTCATTAAAGGCCACAACCCATGTCAATGGAAGTTTGAGCTCAACTGGAATGACCGCTTCTATTCCAAAGGCCAAGGCAAATGGAATATCTCCGATCGACGGTCTTTGGATAGTTTGGTACATCCATAGTACATGATAAAGTTCATCTATCCAAGTTTCCTTTGTTCTTTCAAGTATTGCTTTAATACCTTGCAATAGGATTCTATTAGTTATCTCGACTTTGCCATTAGCCTATGGGTGGCCTACTGATGTAAAATTATGGACAATGTTAAGATCTTTGCAGAACTTAATAAATTTTAATCCTACAAACTGACGCCCATTGTCTATTATAAGGATCCAAGGTAGACCAAATCTATACATAATTGATTTTCAGATGAAATCCTGTACTTTAGCTTCGGTGATTTTTGCCAAAGGTTTGGCTTCAATCTATTTTGTGAAGTAATTGATCACCACCAGCAAAAACTTCTACTGTCTAGATGCCATACGAAAGGATCCGAGTATGTCAATCTCCCGCTATGCGAACGACCATGGGGCATTCAGGGGGGTAAGCCCGAAAGTTGGCTATCTTTGAATATTTATATTCCTCTGACATCGGTTACATTTTCTGACGTACTCTACAAAGTCTTGATGCATGGTTGGCCAGTAGTAGCCCTACCGAAGTAGTTTGTGAGATAGAAATCTAGTCGCTAGATGACTTCTGCAGATTTCTTCATGCACTTTTCATAATGCAAAATCAGCCTCAGAAGGCCGAAGACATCTTAAGAGTGGCAAAGAATACGATCTTTTATATAACTTGCCTTCATATAGAACATATTAGGAGGCTTGATTTCTAAATCTTAGAGCTTCTTTCGAGTCATAGGGAAGAACTCCATCCTTAAGATAAGCAACTAGTGGGTCGATCCAACTCGGCTAATGCTCGACTTGCATCACGGACTGTGACTCCTCCAAACTTGGGCATTTTGGAACTTCAAAGAAGACTTCCTTAGGTAGTTCGGTGGGAGCCAAAGTGGCCAACTTGGAAAGAAGGTCAGCTTTGGCATTTTTTGCTCTCGAAATTCATTGGATGCCAAAACTGCCAAAGGCCGAAGTTAAGTTCTTCACTTTCTCGAGATACTTTGTCATGCTTTCATCTCAGCTTCATAATTGCCACTAACTTGTCTGACCACCAATTAGGAGTCACTGTAAGCTTGGAGCTGATCTACTTTCAATTTTTTGGCTATTCTCAATCCCACGATCAAAGCTTCATATTCTATCCCATTATTTATTATAAGAAATTTGAAATGCAGTGCATATTTTGCAATAACCCCCTCCGACTTAACCAAGATCAGTCTTGTGCCTACACCAGAAGCATTGGATGAGCCATCCATATATAGGGCCCAAAAACCTTTAGAAAGGTTGACTCTTTCTTCAGGGGAGCTTGGCTACAACCATGAAATATCGATTTCATCCTGCTCAAGCTTGGTTTCATCCAGAATGGTGCATTCCACTATAAAATCTATCAATATTTGGGCTTTGATCGATGGCCGAGGTTGATAGTTAATGTCAAATTTTATAAGCTCAATTATCCATTTTGCTACTCATCCAGAGGTGTCTGTTTGATGAAAAGCTGCCTTGATTGGTTGATCAGTGAGGAGCGTTATAGTGTGCCCCTGAAAATAAGGTTAGAGCCTTCGAGCTACAATCAATAAAGGATAAATTAGCTTTTCCAGCTTAATATACTTGGTCTCGGTATCCCTTAAAACTCAGCTTATGTAGTAGACTGACCGCTGTACTTTTGCCTCTTCCTTGACTAGGACTACTGCAATGACTACTGGGAAGACCACTAGGTATAGGAATAATTCTTTCCTAGGTTCGGGCTTTGCCAGCAAGGAAGGTGAGCTGAGGTAGTTCTTTGGCTCTTCAAATGCTTATTAATATTCATCTATCCAGTGGAAGTTCTTTCGTTGCCTAAGAACTTGGAAGAAGGGCATGCATCACTCAATCGATTTCGAGATAAAGCGATTTAGAGCAGCTACCTTCCCTATTAGGCATTGGACTTTCTTTATTGATTTTAGAGTAGTCTTTTCTTGAATGGCCTGAATCTTCACTGGATTTGCTTCAATTCTGCACCTTGATATCATGAAATCAAGAAACTTTCCTGAGGTTACTCCAAAGACACATTTAGTTGGGTTCAGCTTCATCTTATACCTTCGAAAAGAATTGAAGGTCCCTTCAAAGTTGGTGATATGATCGATTGAAGTCCTGCTCTTGATAAGCATGTCATCTACATAAACCTCCATGTTGCGATCGATTTGTTCCTTTAATATCTTGTTGATCAGGTACTGATAGGTCGTGCCTATATTTTTAAGCTTGAAGGGCATGACCCTGTAACAATAGAGTCCACGATCAGTAATCAAAAAAATTTTCTTCTCATCCTCTGGTGCCATCTAGATTTGATTATAGCCAGAAAAAGCATCTATGAAAGTGAGGAGCTCATGGCCTGAGGTTGTGTCCATCAATTGATTGATTCTGGGCAGGAGATAGCTATCTTTTGGATAGGCTTTGTTCAAATTCTTGAAGTCTACGCATATTCTCCATTTGCCATTCGCTCTTTTAACGAGGACCACGTTGGAGATCTAGTTTGGATAGTTGACTTTCTAGATAAATCCGACTTTGAGAAGCTTGTCAACTTCTTCTGTAATTACTTTCTGTCTCTCTAGCGTATAGTTACACATCTTTTCTTTCACTGGTCGATGTTGGAGATCGATAGCCAGATGATGTTCCATAACTTCAGCATCAATTTTGAGCATGTCTGTAGAGACCCAAGCAAAAACATCTGCATTTTTCTACAGAAATTCAACGAGTTGCTCTCGTACCTTTTCTCTTAGGTTGAAGTCGATCTGCACCAAGTGCTCTTTATTTCCATCATTCAAAGAGACTGAGACAAGATCTTCTATGGGTCCCCCTCATTCTTCAGTAAGGTCATCCCGAACATCCAGCCCATCAATTGGACAAGGGTTCGATTGTTCACCCCTTTTTTATAAAGTAATTGAGTAACAGTATCTTACTAGAACTTGATCTTCTTTGACCTCTCTGATCCCATAGCTCATTAAAAACTTTATCTTTAAATAGTAGATCGACACCACCGCCCAAAGTGCATTGAGATCAGATCGGTCAAGAATCACATTGTAAGCAGATGGAGCCCTCACCACTAAAAAATCTACTTGTACCCTAGATTGTCTTAGGTATTGCCCTGCAGCCATAGTTAATGTTATTATTCCTTCAACTAGCATAGCATCACTAGTAAAGCCCACCAATGGAAAGTTTATTAATCCTAGGTGGTTATCAGATATGGACATCTTAAAAAAATCATCATAAAATAAGATATCAGTAAAGCTTTCATTATCAACAAGAATACGACATACATCATAGTTTGTAATGTTTAAAAAAATTACAACCACGTTGTTATAAGAGAATTAAACCCCTTGAGCATCTTCTTCAATGAAAGCTATAGGTTCTTCAGTCCTCCATCTTTTAGCTGATCCTTTAGATCCACTGGCCTCCTCCCATCGAAGTTTCCTAGAGATGGTATTGATGATGTCGAGGGATGGTCGATCTTCTTGCTGCTCCTTCCTTCTTGATGATTTTGGTTATGGCAGTGCCCTTGGCTAATCCTCCCTTGCCTCAAGCTGATGCTGCATAAATCGATTAAGCCGACCTCACCTGATGAGCTTTTTGATTTCGTCTTGGAGTTGGATATATTTTTCAGTATCGTGATCATGGACATGATGGTAGAGATAGTATTTGTTAGGATTGTACTTGCTAGGATGAGTATGCATCCTCTCTGACCTCAATAGTTGCTCCTTGATTTTCATCGGTACTTGAGTCTTCAGAACATTAAGGAGGATGTAGTTGTAGAATCTTTTGGGAGGAGAGTTTTGCCATGTTGTTTGATCAGGACTCCTTTATCAATGAGCTCCAAAAGGAGTTCGGGCACGTTTGCACTCAAAAAAAGTTTGGGAGCGCGGTCGAGCTTCACTCAATTTTTCTTCAAGTGAGGGCTTACTAGGTTCACTCGCCTGTCACTCTCTTAAGGCTTCATTATCCTTAGCCTTGAAGGCCTCTTCTACTCAGGCGTAACTCTCAGCCCATGCTAGCATATCAGCAAAATTTTTAAGATACTTCTTTTTCAGAAAGAATAAAAGATCATTCTTTTGAAGAGCACCCTTTAGTGTGGCCATCATAATAGATTGGTCCAGGTTTCCGGACCTCTAGAGCAGCAACATTGAAGCGATTGATATAAGCCCGGATGGACTCTCCTTCCTTCTACTTGATGTTGATGAGGGAGTCTGAACCTCATCTTGGATGTTGGCTGCTCATGAAATAAACCATAAACTAATGGCTCATTTGATCGAAGAAGAAAATCATATCCGACTTAAGCATCGAGTAATAGTTTCTTACTGCTCCCTTCAGAGTGGATGAAAAAGCTCAGCACAAGATGGTGTTCAGTGCATCATGGAGCAGCATCAAGGTCCAAAAGACCTCTAGATAGTCGATCGGATTAGTAGTCCCATCGTAACTCTTGAACTGAGGAAGCTTAAAGTTCAGCGGGATGGGCTCCTACATGATTATGGCAGAAAAAGAAGGATCGATGTAGATATCATCATGGTGGACTGGAGCAGCATGGTGGAGCTCCTCAATTCATCGATTCATGTCTTGAAATTTTTGATCGAGAGCATCATCTCAATCATAGATTCTAGAGGGCTTTTGGCTATAGATGGGGAAGGTCTCTTTCGGGAAAGAGTCACGGTCAGAATAAGAATCTTTTGCTCTCTGCTTTCTCTTTTTAGGGATAACGGGTCTACTGACTCAAGTGGCCCTCCTTTGCACCAATTCTTGAAGCTCTGATGGGGGTCTCTCCGACTGGGCTGCCGCTGAAGGCTACTTCATGGCTTGCTCCATTTTGGTGAGGCCTCGAACCTACTGCATCAATAGGTGGAATTGCTTTGGATCCACCACGACCACTGATGGAGGAGGTTGAGGTGCTGGTGGCAGAGCAGGGATAGGCAGATCTGGCACAGATCTGGTAGTAGAAGCAATAGACTGTTGGGTGGTCATCTTTTTTGAAGGCATTTCTGGTGCTGAAAAAGATCAAATAGAAATAAATTTCAAAGGATCAAAAGAAGAAAATGAACAAAATTGGCTGAGCACTCCTTTTAGAATAAGACCTCAAATTTCTTTCTCTAGTACCAATCCTGTTAATGCAGAATTTGGTTAACACTAGAGCGAGCTGGAGCTGGAGAGGATGAGGTCACCGCTAGTGACATGTAAGACAAGCCCTGATCAAAGTTGGGGGTGGCTCTGGCAGGATCCTCCAATGATCAAGTCAGCTCTTCTGACCAATAAAAATGGAGTACTCAGGAAAGTTGAGGTAAAGTCTTTGGAAAGAAGGAAAAAGCTTAGAGAAAACATATTTGGAGGATCCTTTTTATAGATGGAGCATATAACAAACTAATAGCGACAATCGTAACCATCTGATAGTGGGCCACTCGGGGCCACGTGGAGTTTCTTACGAAGAGTGATATCCATTGTCGTGACTTATCAGTCGAGAGTGGTGTTTGTTGTCATGACTTGCCAGTCTATTGGAGATTAATAGTCAAAGTTTGGATGGAGTAAGTGCTGGCGGTGAAGAGCTTCAAGTCATAATAGTCCCAAAGAAGTTTAGGCTTTTTTATGATAGTCTGCATGTAGGTTAGTTTGCATTGTATTGAGAAGCGAATTTGCATAGATGATGAGATCCTTCTGGGTGACCGTAGGGGGCTTGATCGAAAGGAATTCTTCTTGTCGATTGGCAAAATTCAGCTAAAAGGAGTTCGAAAGGCTTATGACTGAATGAGTCTAGCTTGAAGGAGTCCAAAAGTCTACTGGAGCAGTCCGGACAGAAGTCTACTAGAGTAGTTTGTAAGGAGATCCACAGGAGGAGTCTGGAAGAAGATCTGTAGGAGGAGTCCAGATGGAAGTCTGCTGGAGGAGTCTAAAAAGAGATCTGCAGGAGGAGTTCCCAAGGAGATCCACTAGAGGATGGCCATCTTGGGATCATTTTGAGACAAGACGCCAAGTCGAACTTCAGCAAGAGCAAGTCTAACCCCAACAATCACTATTCAAAACAATTCCATGTCACCATATCCGATTCTTCATGAGCAACGAAACTTCATCGCACAAACTATCCAATCACTGTAAGCATTCCAGCCAATCTTTTTGTCTTGTGCCATATTCTGCCATGCTTAATTAGCAACTTACTATTATAGAGGGTGGGCAACTTAGTGTAAAGGATCAATCCTACTCTGGCAATAGATGTGAGAAATGATTGCTTGTTCAAAGAAAAAAATCTTTGCTGTTGCTGCAAGTCTTAGAGTCGATGTGGCTATGGTCAGTCTCCTACCAACCTAGTACTCAATCGGTGATTGGGTGGAGCTCCTACTCCTTAGAGAACTTGAAAAGGAAGTCCATGCTCATAGGAGATTTTCCAATAGAAGATCCTCTGATGCTTAAGTTAGCCAAAGCTTGAGAATAGTAGAAAGAAAAGAGGGTGAGAGAGAGAGGGCTTTATTCTATTTTTGTTCACTAACTCGAGGATATCCTACTCCCCACTTTATTTAGAGGGGGTGTAGTTGGATGTTACCTAAAAATTTGGAAATGGAATTAAAAAATCGGGGCACACTTACTCAGAGATCATGGGCATCAGTTTTGCATAATAACCCTGGGGGAATGATCTACGATATTAGTTACATTCGGGCATTAAACACAACAATTTAGCCCATGTGCTCAAAGTTAGAGGAAACCACCTCAATATTTTAGGAGATCTCATTGGGCTAAATCACCAACTAGGTGGGTCGTGGTCAATGAGATCCTGAGGAGGACATCGATAACATCCCCAAGTCAGCTGGAATAGGTTGGGACATCATTCCCAAGGTTGGGTTGTATCTAAGCTTGATGCTGACATGCGACTGATGCTAAGCCCTAATAGAAGAAATATCTGGTCATTTTGAGTCTTCCATATAGACTCCATGGTGAGGGCTCTAACATCAGTGTGAGCTCTTCAGGGATGATGTGACCCTAATATTGACCAAGATACCTCCTCATTTGGATACCGGACTATTCTTGATATTTGGATCATTGGTGAATAGTCAAAGTAGGTACTTGGTTGTCTTCCAAGGTCAAGTAATTAGTTACCTCCCTAACATTTGCCCCCTACTCTAAAGCTAGAAGTGATTAGTCTATTTGGGTGAAGGGAGTAGTAGATTTTTATGCCCAACCTTGATCTTTGATATGATTTTGAAGAAGCGGTATTTAATTGCTCCCTTATTTGTTGGGAAGGAGATTCAAGAACCACATTAATATGCTACTTCACAATTCTCACCACAATAATTAGGCATGCATGACCTAAAACATCATACCATAATATGCATGAAAGTTAAAATATATGTCTACCATTAAAATATATTTAATCAAAATACATGCCTCTAGATTGGTGTGAAAATTTGAGCTCTTCTTTATGTATAGCCTTTGAAAAAATATGAGTATCAGGAGCAGTACCTTTCCATCCTATTGGAAAAAGTGTCTCAAATTCAATCCACAGTAGCCAAAAAACCAATGAAGAAGAAGTCCGCAAGTGTACTAGACCCATAGCAGCACATGGCTAGCAGTAAGACATGGCCCAGTGTGTGGGAGCGGCCTAGGCATGTGCAAGCCCAGCAGGCCTATGCCGCATAGGTCTAGGATGCACAGGTGCATGCACGACCCAGTGCGTGTGGGCATGGCCCAAACCGTGTGATCCACCATGGTCCATAGGTGCCACCTAGCATTTTCACACAGTCCATGCTGGCATTTTCATGTGGTCCACGTATCTGCATTGATCCTTAATGGCTCATAGCTACTTTATGTGGTTTATAGGAGTTTTTTTGGCTGGTTTTTCATTACGATGCATGATCAAATGGCTTTGGAACATTGCAGTTTGATCCAAATGCCAAGAGGTTGATTTGGATCTTGTTAGGAGACCTAAATCAACTCTAATTAAAGTTTAAGGCCTTTAAAAGTCCCTGATGGCCTATGGGTAGGAGTGGCAGCAGATGGGGGTAGATTGGTAGATCAAAAGAGCAGCCAAAAGTGGTGGTGAGCATCGACAAAGTACAGGCAGAGCACCAGCAGAAGGTCAGGTGGCAGACCAAAGCATTGGATAGCTCAGAGGATCCCCTTGTTGAGAGAGAGAGAGAGAGCTTTATAAGGGATAGTGCTTCTTATTGAGAGAGAGTAATTGATGTATGAGAGTTTAGAGGGAGTGATCTCTTTTTATAAATTTTTTTTTTCTCATAGTGAAGTTTGCATACTCTGTGGAGGCAAGCCTTGGCTTGATCTACATATTTGATTATGTTCTTTTCTTGTATCTTTTCTTCTTATCCATTATGGTGTCGACATCGTTACAAGCATTTCGATCTTGACTCGGGGGTTCCATATTCCACATGAGAGATCTTCTTAACAAGTGATATCATAATAATTGGTATTAGAGCCAATTTACTAGAGTGCCAGATTTTTTAGATTGCAGCAGTGTTGATCAAGATTGAAAAAGATGGAGAAGATAGGCTCAATCAAGGTGGAGATCAATCAGTATGATGGAAAGAATAATTTTTCTATAGCAAGCGAGGGTGAAGGATGTGCTCATCCAATAAGGGTTGATTGATGTGCTCTTGTACGAGGAGAAGCTAGTTATTATGGAGGTGAAGGATTGGAGGTGGCTCTAGATGTAGACGATGAGCATGATCTGCTTGTACTTATAGATAATGTGGTCATCCAAATGCTAAGCAAGATTTCTCCAACGGTGATATGGTTCAAGCTCGAGGAGATGTACATGATGAAGTCACTCACCAATACTCTCTTTCTCTGAAAGTAGTTCTACCAGCTATGGAAGAGTGATGGGTAGAGCGTGTTGGAGTATCTCAACAACTTTTAGAAAATTCTCATTGACCTTCTCAGTATTGGTGAAAAAGTTGAGGAGAAGACTAGTACATTGATCTTGCTTTCAACGCTTCACCCTTCTTTTGAATCTTTGCTTACTGCTCTTCTTATGGAGAAGAACACCATCAAGATGGAGGAGATTACTTTTGCACTTCAATGAGGTTCTTAAACGAAAGAATAGACCCTCGAGCTCAGATGGCAATTCGGCTTTGGCAGTAACTAGAGGTGGTGGTGGCAAAAGACGAAGTGATAGAGGATTGCAAGGTGGACAGTCCAAATCCAAGTTGAGAGACTTCATTAAGATCAGATACAACTAGTGTGATGAGTTGGGGTATCGAGTCAGAAATCATCTGTAGCTTAGAGATCATACAAAGGCTACCATAGCGGCGGTCCAAGGTAGCAATATGGTCTCGGATGATTGTGTGTTTATGGTCTCAGATGAAGTATCTACTTTTTTCACTAGTAGATTTTAAATTCTGCATATTCACATCATGTTTGTTATAGAGAGAAGCTATTTGACTTCCTAAAAAGTAGTGAGGGCATTGTTTATTTGCTAGATGGATCGAGCTGTGTGATCAAGGACATCGGGACCATCCGGTTGCAAACATATGATGGAACAATGAGAAAATTGGGGGAGCTCCGATACATACCCAATTTTAGGAGGAATCTAATTTTACTAAGCAGATTGGATTCAAGCAGCTATAGATGGAAAGCTGATGAAGGAATCCTAAAGGTTATGCATGGCAGTAGGTTTATTATGAGAGAAAAAAAATATGGAGGACACTACCTCTTAGTAGGAAGCTTAGTACGAGGTGGAGCTTTAGGTGCTAGTGTGAGCTAAATGTGTGTGCAGCTCCAAATGTAGGTAAATTAGGCATGAGATAGGAGACTTCGAAGGATGATAGGCAATATCACTAGGTGAAATTTCTATTACCGCAAGAGGCTACCCCAAGTAGATCTCAGGTTAGGAAGGTCACAGCATATGACAGAGATAGGATCGAGCGGCCTAGCTCAACTTTCATATTTGTCCATCCATGAGTAGTTAGGTATTTATCCTAGGTAATGGAAGCGAGATCATCTAAAAACTCTTAAAGTTAGATGGAGGTCGAATGTTGAGTCGAGGTAGAGATTATTGAAAAAAGTTTCTCAAATTCATCCCATGGCAATAGATAAACCCATGATGAAGAAGTCCGTAGGCACACCAGACCCACAGCAGCCTGCGGCCTGCAATAGGGCATGGCCCAACATGTGAGTGCAGCCAAGGCGAGTGTAGGCCCAGGTTGCATGTGCAGCCCAGCGCATGTGAGCATGGCCTAGACTGCATGGTCCACCGCATTCCATGGGCACCACCTGGCATTTTCACATGGTCCACCACGGTCCATGGGCACCACCTGGCATTTTGGGTTGGCTTTTCATTGTTGTGTGTGATCAGATAGCTTTGGGACATTACGGTTTGATTTAATGGCTAAGAGATTGACTTGGATCCTATTAGGAGATTGTTGCCCCTCAGAAATGATTTTGATGATTACAAAATATTAGAGTACAACCTTAATACTAATACTTTTCAAGAATGTCAAAGTCTATTTTTTTGTAGAAAGAAAATGACCATTGAAAGATTTCATAATCAAATGAAGTTCCTTCAAGTTATTTGAAATAGTTCTTGAAATACTTTTAAAGTAAGAAGAAGCATCCCTCCTTAAAAGCCAAGCTGACCTAGTTTTGATTAATTCAAGCCAGCTCTGGTACAGCACGCAATTAACTTTTTGACTTAGCACACAGCCGAGCCAGCCCGATGTCTCAGGGGGATAGAAACTTGATTTTTGTTAACTATTGATCGAGCTAGCCCGACATAGAATCGAGCTAGCTATGTTAGTAGGATAGAACATTATCTTACAAAGAAACTCTGCTTGAGCCAGCCCGAAGCAAGAATCAAGCTAGCTCGACGTCATCTGATAGATGCAACGGCTAGTTTTGCAACAATCTATCTTCACCCAGAACCTTTTTTCAATGGATATTTTCAACCTCCAACAATACTATTTGGCTAGAATCTACATCATATCAACTAGAACTCCTTAGAAATGATTAAAGAAAAAAGAAAAAAAGAAAAATATAAAAGAAAAACACTGTTCAAGCCTAAAAGAATATATAGAATAGAAAAGAAATAGTGAGCTTAGAGTTTTTCCTATCTATAAGAAGGCCTACCTACTTTCAATCAACTTTTTCTTGAGATCATTAAAGTTCATTCAAAGAAGGAAGAGAAGAATTCATTATCAGCATTCAAGGCTTTCTTAACAAAAGCTCCAATGACAACAATATGATTGAAAAATAGGGTTGCTCTGTGTTGTATTCACTTTTCTTTTAATTAGTTTGTATCTATATTAGCTGGGGCTAATACTTGAAGGAGATTCTCTTATACCAAACTTAGTTTAGTTTGGAGGAGCCTTAGGTTGAAGGCTTGTAAAGATTTTGATTGGTTGATCTGGATTAAAATCAATTGAATTTGTTTGTAAGCTCGGTGAAAATAAACACGCTGTAATCAGGTGATTATAGTGAAAATTTCTAAGGGATCGCTTAGAGAGTGGACGTAGGTGCTCGGGATGCACCGAACTACTATAAATTTATTATGTTTGTGCATGTATTTCTACTTGTATGTGTTGGTCTTTCTTTCTGCTATTTTGTATTTATCTATCTTGCATACGTTAGCTGCAAATCTCTCACTAAGTTCATTAAATTTTTAATAACCCAATTCACCCCCCCTCTTGGGTTGTTTAGCTAGGCGACAAGTAGTATCAGAACTTGGTTCTCAGCTAGCATTGATCTAACCATCAGGAGATAAAGATCATGACAACATAATTGGGAGGTTCACTTATCGAATGACTATCCACCAACAGACCACCACTTTTCAATGAAACAAACTACACATATTAGAAAGCATGCATGAGAATCTTTATTCAAGCTCTTGATTATGATATGTGGAGTGTCATAATTAATGGGCCATACATATCAACTATTGTAATCGATGGAATTAGCTCACCCAAACTTGAAAAGAATTAGAGTGAAGAAGATAAAAGATCAATTCAGCTAAATGCCAAGGCTATGAACATTTTGTATTATGCCTTGGATGCCAAAAAGTTTAACCAAATCTTTACTTACAATTTTGTAAAAAAATTTTGGGATAGACTCAAAGTCATTCATGAGGGCACAAACCAAGTTAAGGAATCTAAGATTAACATGCTAGTGCACCAATATGAGCTTTTCAAAATGGAATCCACTGAATCAATCATAGAAATGTTCACTCATTTCACTGATATAACTAACGGTTTAAAAGGTCTTGGAAAAATTTATTCTAATAGTGAGTTGGTAAGAAAAATTCTTAGGTCTTTGCCAAAGTCATGGGAGGCAAAGGTCACTGTAATTTAAGAGGCTAAAGACTTGAATAAGCTACCCTTGGAAGAGCTGATTGGATCGTTGATGACCCATAAAATCACCACAAAGCAGCATAATGAAGATGAAGGAAGAAAGAAGCGGACCAATGCCCTCAAATCTACTGCAATTGATAAAGAAGAAGATGAGTCAACGGATGAAAATGAAGAAGATGAGGACATAGCATAGATTACAAGAAAGTTTAAGAAGTTTATAAGAAGAAAAAAGCAAGACTTCAAGAAGAAACCCTTCAACAAAGGTGAAATAAGCAAGGACAAGGATAAGGAAAGGGAGTTGCCTTTATGCTTTGAGTGCAAGAAACCTGGACACTTTAAGGCAAACTGTCCGAACTTGAAGAAAAGCTTCAAGAAGACCAAGAAGAAAGCAATGTTTGCAACGTGGAGCGACAGCGACGAATCTAGCTCCAATGAAGAATCTGAAGATGTCGTAAACTTGTGTTTCATGGCACAGGAGAATGAGGTAAACTCTGAAATCACTCAAGAATATTCTTTTGATGAATTACAAGATGCCTTTATGATCTAATAAAATAATTTAGAAAGATTTCTAGTAAAAATAAAAATCTAAAAATAATGTGTGATACCTTATCCAAGAAGAAAGAAGAAATTTGATAAAGAAATAAGGTTTTAACAGAGAAAAATAATTTCTTGAAAAAGAAAGTTTGAATACTAAAACCATTGGTTGATAAGTTCACATGTAGTTCTGAAAAATTAAGAATGATTCTAAATAACCAAAAAGCAATCTATGATAAAGCTGGAATAGGTTATAATCCTAACAAGAAATAAAGATTCTTAAAAAATCTCTACACTCACTCAACATCATCATATTCCTCCTTAAACATTACTTCTTTCTGCTATGATAAGCTAGAACACAAAGCATATGCATGCAATTCAAGAAAAATTAATGAAAATTTAGTTAAGAAAGTATAGGTTCCTAAGGGAACCATAAATACTAACCGAAAAGGATCCAAGAAGACTTTGGTATCTAAATTTGTCACTTGACTATTTTGCAGGAATGTCTTGCAGCTAATAAAGATGAATAAGCTTGGTATCTAGATAGCAGCTGTTTAAGATATATGATGGGTGACAAAGAATAATTCATCATCTTTGAGAAAAAGAATGGAGGATTGGTAACCTTTAGTGATAATGAAAAAGGGAGAATCATTGGTATTGATAAAATCAAACTTACTCCCTCCACCTTCATTGAGAATGTTTTGCTTGTTGATAATTTAAAGCATAACTTACTAAGTATTAGTCAATTGTGTGACAAAGGTTTCAAAGTTACTTTTGAATCATCTTTATGCATAGTCACTAGTCTCTTTGATAATAGTATCATGTTCATTGGACAAAGACATGGGAACATCTATATGGTTGATCTTGATGAGATAGCCATGAAGAGTGGCCAATGAATTGTTGCTAAAAATACTAAGATCAAAGAAACTACTTGACTATGGCATCATAGATTAGGTCATGCTAGCATGCACACCTTATCAAAATTGGTTGCCAAAGATTTAGTTAAAGGTTTACCTAAATTGAACTTTGAAAATGATCATATTTGTGATGCATGCCAACTTGGTAAATAAACTAGGAAGAGTTTCAAATCCTAAAATATTATTTTAACTACTAGACCTCTAGAATTAATTTACATGAACTTATTTGGACCTACTAAGACCACAAGCCTAGGAAAAAAAAAATATGGACTTGTGATCATAGATGATTTTTCATGTTTTACTTGGTTCTATTTTTAGCACATCAAGATGAGGCTTTTTCTACTTTTTCAAAATTTTATAGGAAGGTTTCAAATGAAAAAACTCAACAATAATTAAAATCAGAAGTGATCATGGTACTAAATTTGAAAATCAAATTTTTGAATCTTTTTATAATAAAAATGGAATAGAACATAATTTCTCTGCTCCAAGAACACCTCAATAAAATGGTGTTGTTGAGAAAAAGAATAAGACTTTAGATGAAATGGCTAGAACTATGCTTTATGAAGCAAATCTTCCAAAATATTTTTGAGCTGAAGCCATCAATACTGCCTGCTACATTTTGAATTGTGTTTTAATCCATCCCATTCTTAAGAAAACCCCTTATGAGCTTTGAAAAAGTAGAAAATCTAATATCAACTATTTTTATGTATTTGAATGTAAATATTTTATTTTAAATAAAGAAAAAGATAAACTTAAAAAATTTGATGCTAAGTCTTATGAGGGTATCTTGGATACTCAACATCAAGCAAAGCATATAGAGTCTTCAACAAACATACTTTAGTTATTGAAGAATCTATACATGCTGTCTTTGATGAATCTAACAACCTTTCATCAAGAAAGGAAGAAGCTTTTGATGATAATGCAGGAAATTTAGAAAAAGAAATAAAAGAACATAGCTTGAAAGACAAACCAAATCATGATGAAGGAAGTGAGCCAAACAACAATGAGCATAAAGAAATTCAAGAAGAAGGTATGAATCAAAAACATTTAGATCTATCCAAAGAATGGAGGTATGTACATAATCATCCTAAAGATCTTATAATTGATGATCCATCTCAAGGTGTAAGAACTAGATCCAATTTTAGAAAACATCATGATTATCTTACATTTGTCTCTCAAATAGAATCTAAAACAATTGAAGAAGCAGAAAATAATCCAAATTAGTTAATTGCCATGCAAGAGGAATTAATCCAATTTGAAAAAAATAAAGTATGGACACTAGTTGATAGACATTCTAATCATCCTATTATTGGCACTAAATGGGTTTTCAAAAATAAGCTTGATGAAAATGGTAATGTAATAAGAAATAAAGCTAGATTAGTAGATAAAGAATACAATCAAGAAGAAGGAATAGATTTTGATAAAACTTATGCACCTATAGCCAAATTAGAAGCTATTAGATTGCTGCTTACTTTTGCCTATTATATAGATTTCAAATTATACCAAATGGATGTAAAAATTGTGTTTCTAAATGATTTTATTATTGAAGAAGTTTTTGTAGAGCAATCACCTAGTTTTGAAAATCATCATTTTTCAAATAATGTTTGTAGACTTAACAAAGCGGGCTAAAACAAGCACCAAGAGCTTGGTATGACAAATTAAGTAAATTTTTGGTTAATAATGACTTCTTTAGGGGAAGTGTAGACACTACATTGCTCTTAAAAAGAAAAAAGTCAGATTTGCTAGTTGTTCAAATTTATGTTGATGATATCATTTTTGGTTCAACTAATGAAAATTTTTGCCAAGAATTTGCTAAGTTGATACAGGGCGAATTTGAGATGAGCATGATGGGAGAGCTAACCTTTTTTCTTGGGCTTCAAATCGAACAAACTAAGGAAGGCATTTTTTTTTCCCAAATCAAGTATATACAGCAAGTATTAAAGAAGTTTGGAATGGAGAATGCAAAAAAAATTGGCACACCCATAAGTCCATCATGCAAATTGGATAAAGATGAACATGGTATGAGCATCAATCAAAAATTTTATAGAGGTATAATTGGTTCTCTATTATATTTAACTGCTAGTAGACCTGATATACTATTTAGTATTTGTATTTGTGCTAGATTTCAATCTGATCCTAAGAAATCTCATATGATTGCTGTTAAAAGAATATTAAGATATTTATTTGGAATATAAAACTTAGGATTATGGTACTATAACCTAACTTCAAAAAATTTAGTTGGTTTTTCAGATGCTGATTATGGAGGTTGTAGGATTGATAGAAAAAGTACTTTTGGCATATGTCAATTTCTTGGGTTAAACTTAATCTCTTGGTTCAGCAAAAAGCAAAATTCAGTAGCATTACCATGGTCGAGGCCGAGTATGTTGTAGCCGGAAGTTGCTGTGCTCAACTCCTTTGGATTAAACAATAACTTAAGGATTATGGCATTGATTAAAATAAATTTTTTTTAAAATGTGATAATACAAGTATCATAAATTTAATAAAAAATCTCATTCAACACTCTAGAACAAAATATATTGAAATCAGACACCACTTTATTAGAGATTATGTTCAAAATGGTAACATTATACTTGATTTTATTTCAACTAAAAATGAATTAGTAGACATCTTTACAAAACCCTTGAATAAAGATAAATTTAATGCAATTAGAGGTGAATTAGGGATATGCTGTCCTTATTAGATGAATGATGGTCTTTCTGTCATTTTTGTTCAACAATTGATAGGATTAATTATCTTATTTTAAAAAATTTTGATTAATATAAAAAAAAATATTCAATTTGCCTGCTTAGGCTGGCTCGAGTATACCATTGAGCTAACTCAACTGCTAGGCTGGCCCTATTGAAAATCGAGCTTGCTTGACGGTTGGGCGCCCAACTTCTTATTTAACCCACCATCATTCCAAAAGCCTTATTCATCATTCTGAGCCTGCCCTTTCCAATCTTTTCTTGGCTCATCTCCAAAAAATCTTTTCAAATCTCTTTTCCTCTCAATCCATTCTTCAATTCCTCCAAAATTCGAGAAGATGGCACCCAAATCTCCTGCGTCAATATCAAAGAAGAGCCACATGGAAGAACAATCGGATGTTCGCTCGAAGAAAAGGAGAACGACGACCTCAGCACCTTCTACTTCTCCTAATCGATGCTCTATGGCTTTTAGAGTAGTTACTACTAGGAGAAAGGTTAGTTTTGAGTTCCTAGACAACAAAATTTTTTGGATTGGGTCATGGATTCGACAGCAAGGGTGGAAAAAATTTGCTCTTTGGATATACCCATCTATCCCTAGTTAGTTAGAGAGTATTTTGAAAATCTGAGGATTGGTGCTGATCTTCTCTAGTCAGAGGTTAGGGGAAAGAAAATTATCCTAGATCAAAGGAGATTAGGGCACCTACTTCTAATGCCACTTGGTGGAATTCATGCTCCCAGTCTTCAGAATGATTTTGAAGGTCTAAAGAGGCTTCTTGGAAGAGACAATGTAGACCATCGGGACATTCACAATGCAAACATTCTCCCGGTTGAACTTAAGCTTCTCCACAGTATGATTTACAGAATTTTCTTCTCAAGAATTGATAGGTTTGATTGGCTGTCCTCAAAAGATCTGGCTATAATAAGTTACAAGGTAGAAGGAACTCCATTGAATTTGCCTTTCATGATGTTAGAATAGATTAAAAGTGCTGTTGGTAGATCAAAACAAAAGGCTTGCCTACCTTATGAAATGGTTTTACTCTCCTATTTACCAAATCAAGTATTGATTTTGAAGGAGAAATTTCTAACTCTCTCACTCACACTGATTATTACTCCATTCAAACACCGCATCAGATGAAATTTAAGAAGGAAAATGGTGTTTGGATTAGAGAAGGTGAAGAAGTGCATCCTCATGTATCAGAATCCTCCTCTTCTTCAGATTCAGCCAGGCCTTCCTCATCGGCACCTACTACTCCTCCATTATTCCCTGCACCAGCACCAACACCAAGATCAGTAGCTAGAGAACATCATCCGACTTCCTCTTGCATTCTTGTAGCTATTCCAAGTTTCTCAGTTGATAGTATTGTAGAGCAAGTTATGGGACAAATCTCAAGAAAATTGGATGACATGTTTTCTGACCTTAAACTTTAGTTCACTCAAAGTCTAGAATAACAAAGAATTTATTCTAAGGGACAAATCAAAATGATTAGTCAGCAAATAACTAATCTATCTCAAAGACTCAAAATTTTAGAAAAAGAAAGCAATGGATCTTTTGGACAGATAGAGGTACTGATTGGAAAAGTGGCCAAGATTTCTAGAAGGATTGAAGAACTTATCATCACTCAGCATGGCGGTACAAATATTATGATTTCAGCACTTCAGAAATTTGATAGAATGTTGGGTGATCTAGCCTCTCGGATTTTCCCTCCATCTCAGCCTAGAACCTCCCCTAGCCAACTTCAATCCTCTTCTACCAGACCCCCTTTCAGTGCCACCATTAGACCCAGCACTGGCTTCCCAACCTCTTGCCCCGAATCTTTTGCAAGAGCCCGAAGCAAACCAACTACACTTTCCACCTCCTCTTCTGATCCCATCATTGAATTTCCTTTCTCAAATGAGGAATAGTCATCTTGGACCAAAATCTAGTTTTATTGTTCTATTCTAGTCTTTTTGATTTTGACTTGAACTCTACTGATGTATTGTTTGATAATTTCTTTTTGTAAACAATACAAACATGTAATCAACTTCATCTTTTAATGAAAGTTTATTAGTTGCAACATTTATAATGTTTGTGATGCTTGTATTTCTCTATTGATTATCCTTTTTAATGTTGACAAAAAGGGGGAGAAGAAATACTTGAGCATATAAATTGGATCTCTATTCAATTAATTATCCTTAAGATCTCTATTCAATTAATTATCCTTAATTAAATTAAAGATTATCGTGGATAAAATGCATTCATTAAGGGGGAGCCAATGTAAGCTGTTACATATCTTAACTTTATAAAGCATCCATCCCTTCTAATGTTTGTACATTCTGAATTATCAAAATTACTTGTGCATTTTGGAATTTACAATACTTGTGCATATTAAAATTTACAATGTCTTATTATATATCTCCTTAAATCCATAATATATTTTTACTTTAATATGCTTAATATTTTGTCATCATCAAAAGGGAAAGATTGTTGCCCCCAGAAATGATTTTGATGATTACAAAATATTAGAGCATAACCTTAATACTAATACTTTTCAAGAATGTCAAAGTCTGCTTTTTTGTAGAAAGAAAAAGACTGTTGAAAGATTTCATAATCAAATGAAGTTTCTTCAAGTTATTTGAAACAGTCCTTGAAATATTTTTAAAGTAAGAAGAAGAATTCCTCCTCAAAAGCCCAAGCTGATCTAGTTTTGATTCGAGCTAGCTATGGCATGACACGCAATTAACTCTTTAGCTTGGCACACAGTTGATCCTGCCCGATGCCCAGCCGAGCCAGCTGTCTCAGGGTGACAGAAGCTTGATTTTTGTGAACTGCTGATCGAGCCAGCTCGACACAGAATTGAGCTGGCTGTCTCAGTAGGGCAGAATGTTGTCTTGCGAAGAAACTCTGCTCGAGCTAGTCCGAAGCAAGAATCGAGCCAGCTCAATATCATTTGATAGATGCAATGGCTAGTTCTACAACAATCTATCTTCGCTCAAAATTTTTTTCCAATGGATATTTTCAACCTCCGATGGTACTATTTGATCGGAATCCATGTAATATCAACTGGAACATCTTGAAAATGATTAAAGAAAAAAAATATATAAAAGGAAAATACTGTTCAAGCCCAAAAGAATATATAGAATAGAAAAGAAATGGTGAGCTTAGAGTTTTTCCTATCTACAAGAAGGCTTACCTACTTCCAATCAACTTTTTCTTGAGATCATTAAAGTTCATTCGAAAAAGGAAGAGAAGAATTCATTGTCAGCATTCAAGGCTTCCTTAACAAAAGCTCCAACGATAATAATCCGACCGAAAAATAGGGTCATTCTGAGTTGTATTCACTTTTCTTTTAATCAATTTGTACTTGTATTAGCTGGAGCTAATACATAAAGGGGATTCTCTTATACCAAACTTAGTTTACTTTGGAGGAGCCTTAGGTTGAAGGCTTGTAAAAGTTTTGATTAGTTGACCTGGGATAAAATCAATTAGATTTGTTTGTGAGCTCGGTGAAAACAAACACGCTATAATCAGATGATTATAGTAAAAATTTTCAAGAAATCACTTGGAGAGTGGATGTAGGTGCTGGAGGTGCACCGAATCATAATAAATTTGCTATGTTTGTGTGTGTGTTGGTCTTTCTTTCTACTATTTTGTATTTATCTATCTTGCATAGTTTTTTGTGTTAGCTGCACATCTCTCACTAAGTTCATTAAATTTTTAATAACCCAATTCACACCACCCCCCCCGCCCCCCCTTAGATTGTCTAGCTGGGCAATAAAGACCTAAATCAACTCTAATTAAGGTTTAAGGCCTTTAGAAGGCCCTAATGGCCTGTGGGTAGGAGTGGTAGTAGATGGGGGCAGATAAGCAGATTAGAAGAGTAGTTGAGAGCAGTGGTGAGCACGATAGAGACGCAGGTAGAGCACCAACCAAGAGTTGGGTGGTAGAGCAAAGTGTCAAATAGCTCAAAGGGTCTTCTTGTTGAGAGAGAGAGAGCTTTATAAGGGATAATGCTTCTTGTTGAGAGAGAGTGATTAATGTATGAGAGTTGAAAGGGTATGATCTCCTCTTGTAAATTTTTCTTTTCTTATAGTGAAGTTTGCATGCCCAGTAGAGGTAAGTCTTAGCTTGATCCATGTATTTGATTGTGTTCTTTTCTTGTATTTCTTCTTCTTATCTATTTTGATATCATTATCGTCACCGACATTCTGATCTTGGCCTAAAGGAATTCATATTTTGTATGAAAATTTTTTTCAATAAGTGGTACCAGAGCAAATGGTATCACAACACATCCAACCAAAATAAAAGTAAAATGCATGTCAAACTACAACAAGCCATAATGTTTTGCATAGGTTCGACTAATATATGGTATTTGCTTTGATGGAAAAACTTTTACTATAATACATGGGTACCATCGGTTACATTAGTGCAACCCTTAAAATAATGGCCCATCAACTATCATCATAGATTCTACTTGGAACAATCTTGAACTCTCTATCAATTAAATTAATCAAATCTTTGGACATTTTTAAGATGGTGTTTAGGATATAGATAAAATGTCTACGAACTATTTCTCTTAAATTTTGAAATCTTTCTTGAACCATCCTAATCCCAAACCCATATCCTAGAATCATCAAAAATATAGCTACTAACTCCTCAATAGAAATGCTTCTAGAAGCTTTCAAATCATATCCGATTTTCAATTTCTTAAATAGATCCATAAATATATATTTCTCCATTCTAAATTATTGTTGATATCTATCTAGATTGCCTTGTAGAATCTTTAATACAAATCTATATCTAGTTTGATAAGAGGTCCTACAAGGGTCTTTGTTAACATACTTTATGTAATATTCAGTAGTTAAACTAGCAATTGCTGTCACGAATGCATAAAATTCAACATCATCAACTATCTTATCTTCGCTAGAATAATTCTCTTCAGAACTATTGTCAATGCTATCTGTATCTATATAGAAAGTATTATGCAAAAAATAAAACATCCATAATATAAAAAATAAAAAATATATAGCACCAAGTCATAAATTACAAATGACATAAATATTATAAAATAATAAAACATATCACCCATAGTATCCATAATATTAACAACACATCATCCAAGAGATAATACGAAAACATATAATCCATCATAATTCCAACATAAAGGTTCATAATTAAACTATAGAAAATATATCACCATAATAATATATTAAGAACTAGTTTCATAGGTTTGACATTTACTTGAGACATTCAATCTGAATATGGGTATCTTGGAAGGCTACAAACATCTCTTGGTGTTCTCTTTTAAGGAACACCTTAGCAGCAAGTACAAGCAATTTAGATTGTGCTCCCATCTCAGGCATTGCTCCCACCATTTTCATCACCTCATCGATGCAACATCTAAGCTTATTAGTCATCCTAATTATCATTGTACTCCTCTTCACCACATCAGCAAGATGACTAGACTCCTGAGATAATTATGAAGTGCCTTCTACCTTCTTGCATTTTTTTATCCTGATTAATAGGGCTAACTCTCTTCTTTCCTTTCTCTTAGAAGGGCTAAGATGTAGGGGTAGGATTAACATTATCTATATTAGCATGAAGGTCATCAATTCCATATATAATCAGATTAGTATCTTCATCCGAGTCATATAAAGCCTCAAACATATCGATATTTTTTCCATCTAACCTCTCATCTATACCAAATATGCCCTCGACATGCCCTATTTTGGCAAAGCTAGTGCCCAAGCACCTTCTCCTATGGCACTAGTGTTTCTAAATAACCTATCTAACTTCATGGCATATTAAAAATCATATTCTTAAAACTTAGCTGCATCAGAAATTTTCTATAAATTAAGAACATATAACTATCAATAGTAGTTTTTAAATCATAATATAAAAAATTTTACAAACATCAATATACTATTATTTGTACCTACAGTTTTTTTCCTACGATGCATCTAGTGCATCTATTGGGTTTCTAAGAGGATCCCATCGAAGCCCTATTTCCTTTGCTACTAATCTCATCCAAATGCTCCAGTTTGCTTTTAGATTATTTCATTTATTTTTAAATAATTTGTAGTCATATTGATTTTTAGTTTTTTCATTAACTTTTTTAATTATATTGGCCCATCCTATCCTATTTAAATGTATTCTTGGGCGATTACTAGCTTTAGTTTCACCAATACATATATCAATGAACTCCTCCATCAATCTATCATGCCAAATAGCCTTCTTCTTTTTGTCATCTTGGGTTGATGGACCGGTAGAGGTATTTTGACTCTTCTTAGGCATTTCTTTCTTTTTACAATGGAACCATAAAGATATAAAATGCTTTATCAATCATAAATCATGATTTCAACCATAATCATATGGCAATTTGTAAAGCAAATGTAAATATATCCAATCTAAATACACACGTACATATGGTACATACTTATCCATTTCTTCTACATAAATAAAATTGCTTACATGTTTTTGAATATATATAAGTGACATACATATGTTCATACAATATATACAAACACAATTTATATGCTTAATTTATTTGTTTTGGTCATGCCCTTTTGCTTCTCCTCCAACACAATGCATCTATAGCTCCATAACCATCATTATTAATACAAGATAAGAATATTCACTAGCTATTGATATGTTTCAAGGATGTTTGCTTTAACTGTGCCACTAGAACATTTGTTCTATCAACTACGTTTCAGATTTCAGCATTTCAAGGACTACTACTATTTTATGCAATCAAGTGCTTCACTGCCTAATGTGCCTTTGGAATCATTACACTATTATTAACATCTCGATCTTATCAGTTCACAAGGTACCTGCTATATTTACTTCTTTAGAGACTTATTTATATTCTTATTCTTTGGTCCTCTCCCTTACATTTTTAGGAATGCCTTCTCTTTTCAAATGATGGCTATTATCTTCTTGCAGAGTATTTCTTGTTAAAAGATTGTTCTGTCAAGACCTATTAATATTTTAGTCCGGCTATTTATGTTGTTGATCATTATCATAGGTGGTCAAAAGTAAACTTAATTTACTACTATGTAGTTAGGGTGAATTAGAGTCATGTCCACAAGGATCAGAGGGCCAAGATGCAATTAACTAAGCAAAAGATAAAGTTTGGATTCTTAAAAGTAGGATGTATTTTAATTAAAACTAACTTAAATCATAGGTGAAATTGAGGAAAGTAGATAATGAAAAAGATATCTTTAGATTTTCAGATAATCACAAACATAAATTTTGATATTTGTTTTGATCTAAGCAATTAAAATTCATAACTAATTAGGATTCTTACAAATAAATCCCTAGTATAGGCTATCTTACCAAGTGCGAACTACAAGTGCGAACTATATCCTATTAAGATCATGGACCATCCCACAAGTATAGGCTATCCAACGATTAGATTATACAGATTCTAATAGATTATGTAGATATGAAATCCTAGAGTAGGTTACCATTGTTGAGCATGGACCGTATCATGCCTAGATCATGATCTATCCCACCTATAGGTAACTTATTCAAGAATCAAGCATAAAAGAACTTGAATAGAACTTGAAAGCATTTAATAATTATAGAGAATAGAAAATAAATTTATAAAATTATGTAAGGACATCTGTACTCCCCTACATACTACATCTTAGCCAAGCATGGCTCGAACTAGATAAATCTTTTGAAAGATTCAGATCCCTATCATAGCATCTTCTCTTCCTAAAGCATTCTTCTTCTTCTCCATTCTCCCTATCTTTCAAATCCTAAAACAA
Source organism: Cocos nucifera (assembly GCA_006176705.1). Classification (NCBI taxonomy): domain Eukaryota; kingdom Viridiplantae; phylum Streptophyta; class Magnoliopsida; order Arecales; family Arecaceae; genus Cocos; species Cocos nucifera. The sequence goes on from QRFJ01000551.1 coordinate 121,419, forward strand.
AACCTAAAAAAATAAAGAAAAACAATTTTTGCAACTACCTATTACTTCCTCAAGCCACCCCACATCCCTTTATATAGCCCCAAGATGTCTCAAAACCCTAGCCTTCACATCTCAAACCATCTCTAAAACTAATTTTCGAAAGGAAACAAATCTTTTTCCTTAATTGCGTGCACGTCCTCAGACCTTTTTTCTTGCTAGTATGTCTTTTTTTCTTTTCAAAAAGAAATAATTGTTTCCTTCAAATGCCACACATATCCTCTTTTCCTTCAGGCCCCATGTCCGTTTGGTGCCTGCTTAAACCTGTACGCCATGATAAAGACTAAGACCCATTATTCCTATGCATCGCATATAGACCGTGCGATATCTGGTCCTTGCACCATGTGGTAGATCGTGTAGTTTTTTTTTTCTTTTCTTTTTGCTGAGTCCCACTTCCGACTTTTTTTTAGCCTCCATTTTAGGTCCAATTTGCTTCCAATTTAATTGTAAATTGGCTCTTGCATTGGTAGGCATCTTTTCTACAAAATATAAGAAGAAGCATCAATTCTTAAAGAATAAAAATCAATTATATGTATTTTTATGCTTCTTTTTGGGATATTTATTGTACTCATCACATCCTCCAACTTGAACTTCGCTCATTCTCGAGTAAAGAAAAAATTTTATGTTAAGTACCATCTTGCTTAGAAATGGACATTTTACTAGGCAATTTTTAAAGGATCATTGATATTTAGTAGAAATTTAATGAGACATATCATTGGGATATTAATACTAACTAATATGATAGTTAAATAAAAAATATTAAATCTTTTCTAATTTTTTTTAAATTATTTCTATCTTTATCTCTAAATTATCTAAGTTTCATATGGATGAGTGTATTGTTACTTCCGTCTTCCATTTATTATTATTATTTTATTTATTTATATTATCTACTTTTGATACGAATATTATTGCTTACTTAGGTAATGAGATCCGGTTATCCAATAAAAAATTAAAATATATATTTTTTAATTTCTTTAATATTATACTGTTATTGAGTGTCTTAATTTCTTAAACTTTCTATCTAATTCATATAGCGAGTGTTAGACCAATGACTTCCAAACTAGTTGGCTTTAGGGCATTAAATATAAAATACCTCTCAAATTCACTAGCTCGAATCCAATAGGCTATGAGTTAAGACTAGCTTTATAATGAGCTTCTTTGCCCTTCATATCTTTTGATGCAAAATTTAATATTTGCTTAAACAAGGAGACTCGGTTACTCAGTAAGAAGTACTTAAAAATTATTTTATTTTAAAAATATTTTTTTAATAAATAAATGTATAGTTATCCTATACAAGCCTATAAAAAGTAAACTCTTTTTTTATACTAGTAGGAGAAACTAGAAATGCTCAAGAAAAAAATATTTATATTCTAGACTTAACTCTTTATTGGATTTTCTTGATACTTGATCCCTTAGTATCTCACCAACTCTCTAATCTATGCATTATTTTTTTTGAAAAAAATGCTTGATTCAATTTAATTCTTGAGCGTAATTAGATGCCTAAATGTTAAATACTAACTTATTCGAGGACTTATTAATTTATTATTATCCTTCCCAGCTTATTCGACATTGTTCTCAATGGAGGAGACAAATAAACTATGATAGGTAAAAAGAAGAAAAAATAAAGGAGTTCACTTGGGTTTAAATTATTCTCGGCTCAACCTAGCCTTGAGGATAGCAGATGTAGTTCTCCCTCCTCCAACATGACTTCAATAATGTCCAATGGAGCAACTGAAGTAAAACCTAAATAAATGGTGATGGAAACTATTCTTGGATTTGCCTAAACCATGTAGCATACTTGTCAAAATAGCATATTACTAGCATATGCCAATATCACTAAAGATGCTCCATACACAACATCTATCAACATTCTGGAAACAAGCACCATCAGTCGCATGGATAATCCAAGAGCTAGTAAGATTCTGAGTTGAAAGTGGACTACAAGTCTCCTTTTGGCATGACTCTTGGATCACTTATCAACCATTAGAAGAAAAAAAATCATTGGTTGTCTCTACTCTCATCAAATAAAGACATCATAGTTGTAGAGGCTTTCACACAATCAGCTAGTGATAGTGGTTAGCATCTCACATTGTCGGTCAAGGATGACGCTGACCACCATGAACTATGATAGGTATTCTCAATTGTTAAGCTCTTAGCAAATCTAGACAGCATACATTAGAAATGGCTATCAGTCAAATAATTCTCTACAACACAATGTTATCGATTTCTTATGGATGGAGGCATGAGGCCATTATTTAGCAAGATCATTCGAAAAGCCAAAGTACCAGAGATGATGAAACACTTTGCTTATCTTAGCTTTCATGACAAAATCCTAGCAAAGGTCAACCTAGTAAAAAGAGGGTGGTAAGGCAAAGATAGTTGCATCTTGTGTGATTTAAATTCAGAAATAGTAGATCACTTATTCCTTCAATGCTCATTCTCAAGATAGGTTTGGTCAACTCTTGACCCCATTCTTTGATTGAGAGATCTTCCACAAACCCAATTTGTACTATGGAACACATGGCGATTGGATAAGACTATGCATCGCCTTCAAAAAGGAATTGACATTCTTCTAATTGCTGGTATGCGGACCCTACTGAAGGAAAGGAATAAGAGATGTTTTCAATACCATGCTTATTTACCTAACTATGTAACCAAACAAGTCATGAGGCTATTCATATCTTGGATTGAAAATGCACAAGGGAAAGATGGACATTCGATATAGACTTTTAGAAGCACCCTGAAGTAGGTGCTGAAAATCTGCAATAATTTTTAGATCAAGAATTCTGACACATCACTTGAAATAGATTTTCGAAAACATCCTGAAACAAGTACTGAAAACATATAACTACCTTCAAGCAAAAGATTCAAAATCAGCTCTTACTAAAATACATACAAATAGCCAAAGAATGTGACACAGCTCAGTAGAAAGCCTCAATGATGCATCAAAAAACTTGGAAGCTCTTGAACAAATTAGTAAGATAGGAACAGAAGTGTTAACCTAAAGATCGATTTTGATGATGACAAAGAGTTTTGAGTATAAGTTTCAAAATCTAATTTTTTTTTTGAGGATGTGTAGTTTAAATTTTAAGTGTTCACTTTGTTCCAAGTGATTTTTATAAATTTAATGAAACACCACCAATCAAGAGGTTTTTGAAAAAAATCTAGACTTGAAATATCTTAAAAATGATGGTTAATGAGAGCTAAATCAAGTTTAGAAAGTAAGTTTAGCCTATAAATGAAATTGAAGAAGAAGAGCTGCTGGAAACTTCATGGCATGCTTGGCATATAATTTGAGTCAACCAAGTGAAAGTTTTAGTCAACTATATATCAGTGATAGAAAGTCAAGTTTTAGAATTCAGAAGACTTAGTCGACTAATTCTAAAGATTAGTTGACTCAGTCTCAAAGGTCAGCAGAAGACAGAAGTATAGAAAGATCAAATTTCAAGATCTAGAGAACTTAGTTGACTAAGTTTGGAAGATAGTCGACTCAGTCTCAAAGAACAGTAGCAAGATAGAAAGATAGATTTTCAAGCTTTGTCCACTTAGAATACTAAGTCAAATTGAGCAAACTAAGACTTAGTCGACTTAGAGAAACTTAGTCGACTAAGTTCACTATAATAGCTAGTTTTGTAGATTTGCAGTCTTCTTGTTCCATATGCCTTTCAACAGCTATTTTCTTATTTCTAATGGCTAGATCACTTTATGAAGATCTTCTAAATGAATTAAAATGATAAAAAACCTAAAGAATATATAAGAAAATCTTTGGAGCATTGTAAAGAATTTTTGGAGTATTTTATTGAGTATTCATTGAGAAACCAAAAAGAATGAGCAGAATAGAGAAGAGAAGGAGTTGTTTTCAGAATTATCCTTTATTCTTCTACTATAGATTATCCTCAAATAAGTGAGAGCAAGAGTGAAGTAAAGTGAGAAAGTATTCAAGTTAAGAATTAAGGAGCTTCACCATCACTCAAGCATTTAAGAAGAAGTCAAGTATTCAACTATCATCATTTGGATTTGTTTCAATCCTTTAAAGAGTTTTATTTTTCTAAACTTAATCTTTTGTGTTCATTCTTGAATTTATTATATTTCAAATTTCTTAGGATGAGAAACTTGGGTTGGTCCAAGCCTTAAGTTGGATATTTATAAAGGTTTGATGGTGAGCTAAGATTAAAATCAATTAGAATTGATTGTTAGCCTGGAGAAAAATAATCACTTATGAGATTTTGATTAATAATCCAGAAAAAATCAATTGGGTTGATTGTGAGCTCGAAAAATAATCTTGTATGATTTTGGTTGTTGAACTAAGAAAAACTAACTAAAACTGTAATTCTAGTTGTGAATTATAGTTGAATTTCTAAGTGATTTACTTGAAGAGTGGACGTAGGTGCCGAGTTTGATTCCAAACCACTATAAAAGCTTGATATTTGTATTTGTGTAGTTTCATCTCTATTGTTCTTCATCTATACTTATGTTTTACTTTATTTCACCAATCACATAGCATTAAAATTCAACATATTCATAGTTTAATTTTTTTTTTAAAATATCCAATTCACCTCCTCTCTTGGATAGTTATACCTAGACAACAAGTGGTATCAGAGTTGGTATTCTATTATTGGTTGTTGACCTAACGATCAAAAGCTAAAGATATTGACAATCCAAAATAAAATCTCTTTTTAATGAAGACCATTCCATAGATAGATCTTCACTTTTTAATGGCTCAAACTTTATCTTTTGAAAAGCTAGGATGAAAATATTCATACAAGTACATGACTATAATTTATAGAGAATTATTGTTAATGGCCCATACACACACAATATATTGATCATTGATAAAAAAATAATCCAACTAAATGCTAAGATCATGAACATTCTTTATTGCTCTTTGGACTTTAATAAATTTAACTTGATTTTTTCTTGTATTTCAGCAAAAGAAGTATGAAAAAAAATTAAAAATGACCTTTGAGGGAGCAAATGAAAAATAAGAATTAAACTTTCAAGAAGAGAAGAAAGCTTATCTTAATTTTTGCCTTGTAGCTCATGAGAATAAAAAATAGAAGAAGAACAAGAAACAAAGGAAGAAGAAAGATTCAATTAAGGAGGAGCAAAGCAAAGAAGAGAAAGAATGTATTACAAATTCTTACCTCATGGCAAATGATGATGAGATAAATATTAATAACTCTTTTGATTTTATCTTCGATGAATTATATGAAGCTTTTAATGATTTAATGATTGAATTTAAAAAGATAAAGCTAAAGAATAAAGAGCTCAAAAAGTCTAATCTTCTTTTGGATGGTGAAAAGAGTAAATTATTAATTAAGAAGAATATATTTTGAAAGAAAAGAATGCTTTGGCTAAAGAAAAAGAAGTACTTCTTAAATCTAAAAAAAATTTAGTTGAAGAAAATATAAAGTTGAAAATAGAATTTAAAAAATCAAAACTTTATATTGGAAAAAAAGAAAACTTGTTGAAAGAAAAGAAGTCTTTTTTGGAAGAAAATGTCAATCTAAGAAAACAAATTGAAAGAATGAAGCTTATGCTTAATAGATTTATAATTGACTCTCAAAAGCTTCAATTTATTTTAATCAATCAAAAAGTTATTTTCGATAAAGCTGGAATTGGCTATAATCTATTAAGAAAATAAAAATTTATGAACAACAAGTTTAGCAAAGCTTATTTTGAAAAATATTCTATAGTTTGCTTTAAATGCAAAAAAATAGATCATAAAATTTTAGAATATAATTTTAAAAAAATTGGTCATACTTTGGTTAAGTAAATTTGGATTTCAAAAGGAACCTTGAGCACTAACTCTAATGGACCCAAGAAAGCTTGGGTATCAAAAATTATAAATTGATTTATGTAGGTACACCAAAGATCCAATGGAATGAAAAGAAAAAAAAAATTGATGGATACCTTGAAAATAGAAATAGATGGATGATACTATTTGGTAAAAGCTAAACTTTTCTCTACATCATACTATCAATATTTTCTAAATTTATTTAAAATAACTGATTGATTTTAATGATTTATTATTGCTTACATTGAATATATTTCTTGATCTAAATTTGAATATAAAATCCACATTATATTTTTACGAAAGGAGGAGAAAATACTTAAGATAATAATTCGATCTTAAAAGACCATTTAATTGGAAAAGCCTTTATTTGCAAAGGTAAGGGGGAGAATTCATTTAAGATGAATTAATTACTAATTTAATATTAGTTAAAGATTAAGTTTAGCATCAATTAAACTTATAATAAAAATGCTTATTTTGAAAGAAAAAGGGGAGGAAAATTTGAAAAATAATTTATGCCATTAATTATAAAAAATAGGAAAAGAAAATATTATTGAAACTATTTTGGAACTTAACAAAAATAGAAATTATTGATGACCATTTGTTCTTCACTTATTTTGATTGATTTATTTCAAGTAATTATTTATAATTTCTATGTTTTGATCATATCATCATTCTTTTTAATAATTAATTAATATCAAGATATTATTTTTGATGTTAAATTCTTAAATAATTGTATTATATTTTTTTTTAATTTAAGCTTTCATATGATCTTGATCTCTTAATTTAATTTGATTGATTTGATTGTCAAATTATTTTTGATGAGTAATTAAAATTAAGCTAAATTTAAAATATATTCTCACTCCAAACTAATTTAATTTAATTTAAGTTTGATAATCTGATTTACCATTTTAATACATACCTTCAATTTTAGAAACTCATTTGAAAATCTAAAAAAATATTAAAATTTTGATATGCATTGAGAATTTCTTATAAAGTTATTGGATCAAGAATTTTTTACTTAAGAAATGAGTTTAAATAGATGATTATCATTTGCCTTGATACTTTATATTATAACTATTGACTTACTCGATATATTTTCAATACATATCTTTTTTAAATTTAATTAACTAAATTTTTTTAAGAAAATGAAAGATTGAATATCAAAGTACATATTATTCTTGATTTCATAATCAAATCTTTTAAAAAGCTTTATTCCTCTTAAAGCTTAAAAATGTATATTTGAAAATCTGATTAAAAAGATCATATTCATTCAGAAAGGGGAAGAGCCTTTGATATTTGGATTCAAGCTAATTTCTGAAAGTGAATGAAGTATTTTAAATATTTTTTAAATCAAAAGATAAGTTTTTAAATAGAAATAATTCATTTGACCTGATTTTTTTAAAATTGATACATCTCTAAATTGATATAATTTTCATATATTATTGATTTTGATGATATTATTTTGATTGACTATTATAATTGAGTATTATGATTGAAAATATATTGAATAAAATTAATTTATAAACTCTCATAATTAGAGTTTGAGAATAATTTGAAATAATGACACATGTGTTTGATAAGCTGAATCTCTTGAAGAAATATTTTTAAACTTAATTAGTATCTTGAATTATAATAAATACTATTAATGACAATAGGAGGAAAAAAAATTGGTAAATAAAAAAAATAAATTTAACATATCAAATTACATCAAAATCTTATCATAATGTGATTTTAATTTGGTTATAAGATACAAAATTCAATAAGAACAATAATTGATTCAGTTGTATTAAGAGTAAGCAAGAAATGAAACTAAAAAATTTGGCATAAAGTAAGAAGGAGCTAATTTTAATTTTTTTTATAAAAAAATGAACGAACTCAATTGATTCCAATATTAAGGGAGAGTTTAATATTTTTAAATTTTTTAAAAAAAATTTACTTTCTTGATTTTATTGGTAACCACCTTTTTGAGTTATCCTTTTTGATGCTGTCAAAAAGGGAGAAAGTTATTATTGAATATATACTTGAGCTTAACTAGAATGAAGTATGTTTTTATTGTTTAGTGGTTTCATATCTTTTAAATATGTAATTCTTTAGAAACCTACTATATATTATTTTGTATATACTCAAAAATTTTGTCATCATAAAAAAGGGAGAGATTGTTGATCTAAAGATTGATTTTAATGATGACAGAATTTTGAGTATAAGTTATAAAGTCTAACTTTATTTTCGAGGATGTGTAGTTTAAATTTTAAGTGTTCACCATTTTTCAAGTGATTTTTGTAAATATAATAGAGCACCACCAATCAAGAGGTTCTTGAAAAAATCTAGACTTGACATATCTTAAAAATGATAGTCAATAAAAGTTAAATCAAGTTTAGAAAGCAAATCTAGTCTATAAATAAAATTAGAAAAGAAGAGTTGCTAAAAATTTCATGGCATGCTTGACACGTAATTTGAGTCGATCAAGTGAAAGTTTTAGTCGACTATGTATCAGTAATAGAAAGCTAAATTTCAAAATTTAGGAGACTTAGTCAACTAAGTCTGAAGGTTAGTCGACTCGATCTTAGAGGACAACAAAAGATAGAAAGTACAGAAAGATCAAATTTTAAGATTCAGAGGACTTAGTCGACTAAGTTTAGAAGTTAGTCGACTCAATCTCAAAGAATAGTACTAAGATAGAAAAGCAGATTTTCAGACTTTATCCACTTAGCAGACTAAGTCAGATTGAGCAGACTAAGACTTAGTCGACTCATACAAACTTAGTCGACTAAGTTCACTATAATAGCTAGTTTTGCAGATTTGCAACCTTTTGGTCCCATATGCTTTTTAATGGCTATTTTCTTGTTTTCTAACGGCTAGATCACTTTCTGAAGACCTTCTAAATGAATTAAAATAATAAAAAATCTTAAGGATATATAAGAAAATCTTTGGAGCATTGTAAAGAACTTTTGGAGTATTTTGTTAAGCATTCATTGAGAAACCAAAAGGAGTGAGCTAAAAAGAGAAGGAAAAGAGTTATTTTTAGAATTATCCTTTATCCTTCCACTACAAATCATCCTCAAATAAGTGAGAGCAAGAGTAAAGTGAAGTGAGAAAGTGTTTAAGTCAAAAATCAAGGAGCTTCACCATCACTCAAGCATTCAAGAAGAAGTCAAGCATTCAACTATCATCATTTAGACTGCTTCCGATCCTTCAAAGAGTTCTATTTTTCTAAACTTTATATTTTGTATTCATTCTTGGGTTTATTGTATTTCAAGTTTCTTGGGGTGAGAAACTTGGGTTGGTCTAAGCCTTGAGTTGGACATTTGTTGGTGAGCCAAGGTTAAAACTAATCGGGATTGATTGTTAGTCCGAAGAAAAATAATCATTTATGAGATTTTGGTTGATGATCCGGAAAAAATCAACTGGGTTGATTGTAAGCTCAAAAAATAATCTTGTACAGTTTTGGTTGGTGAACCAAGAAAAATCAACTAGATTTAATTGTGAGCCCGAAAAGTAATTGGACTATAATTTAGTTGTGAATTATAGTTGAATTCCTAAGTGGTTTACTTAGGGAGTGGATATAGATGTCGAGTTTAGTGCCGAACTACTATAAAAACTTGATATTTATATTTGTATAGTTTTATCTCTATTGTTCTTCATCTATACTTGTGTTTTACTTGATTTTACCAAGCACATAGCATTAAAATTCAGCATATTCATAGTTTAATTTTTTTTTAAAATATTTAATTCACCTTCTCTCTTAGGTAGCCATATCTAGGCAACAAGAAGAAAGATCTATCTCTATTATGCCCGAAAAATTTTGGAAACAGGACATCTGTAAGGCATTGATGGTTATCGGCACCAACACTATATTATTAACCTTTCAAATATAGGATATATAACCTCATATATTATTAATATATAAATATTGAGTTAGAGCTTCTCTAACTCATTTTCAATAAAAAAAAAACGAAAAAGAGTGAGCACAGCAAATTGTTGCTTCCCTTTTACTTTCACTCTATTTTTAACAATAAATATTACTTAAATAAGAATTAGTGTCTGCTCAAGAAAATGAAGGATACAATGATCTTTAGAAAATGAAGATGGAATCAACATAAAATATTTTCTAAATTCAGACTCTTACTTTTAATATTGTACAGATGTAGATGGTACAGGTATTTTTTAAATGCCAGAATCTGAGGGCAAATCAAAAAACAGACTCTTGCAAGACTACCGGGGTGCCTACTAGCTAACTAAAATCTTATTGGTGAACTGGTGCTCTTTCCAATTCTGAGATGAATTAGTAAAGGCTTGTGCTCAAATCATGTGATAGATAAGGAAGAACTACGTATCTATTTAAAGTCGTAACATAGACATCCTACTTGTGTACCTCTCGTCTACCTTTCGGGCTTATCCACTTGGACTCACTTGCCAACAGGAAAGAGATGGTGGTCTAGCATGGTAGATAAGAGTAACTCAGAGTAGCCAAGGTGACTGCCCGTGAAGCCACGAATAGCTTTCAAACACAGAAAACCTCCATAAGAGGACACAGGCAAGTCATCCTTGGCTACCAAACACAGAACCTTATCTCCATGCAACACCTTTCTTCCGCTCTACATGTGCTGCAGTGGGATGGTTTTGCTTGCTTCACATGTATTTATACTGCAGGCAAGGGAAGGGATCAGATTTCGCTTTCCATATAACCTTTGTCCAAACCAATTTGCCTTGTCCGGAACATTTTAAAGTCTATCACGCCTTTTCGTTTCATCCTTCGGTGGTCTCCGCCATACAGAATATATTATTAAAATCTCCAGAGGACTTTTGTCCACATTCAACTCAATCATAGCTTTAATCATTCTGCCGGGAGTTCCAGTGGAGACCAAAATGTAGATTAGAAACAGAAACGTCTTGCTGTCACCATTCCCTGCACTCTCCCGTGATACATTATTATAAGAAAAACACAATGGTCATGAAACCTGTTGTTGATCAGAATTTTCTTGTACTCAAAATCCAAGGCTTCATAACATGGAAGTTTTATTTTCTCTTTGCTATTGGATCCCGTTGGCAAGAAAAAATAATATTGACCATCCTTGAAGCTGCCCACATGCTATATATGAGAGGAGTATTCTGAGTCGGATTTCCCACCATTATAAAGTCGATGCCAGGAGAAAGATTTGGTTCCCTCCAACTTGAGGTCTGACATCTGTTAGGACCATTAGAATTTTTTTTTCTTTAATTAAAGGACTATTAGAATATAGCTTTTGAAGCGACAGCAACGCAATCCAAGAATTTTGTATATCGTTTTCAAAGCTACCCGCGTCATATAACCAATGGGAAGAGAATAAGATACTAGTAATTGGGAACAAATTCAAAGAACAAGCCATAATAACTGGATAGTTAGATCTGCTATTTGCACTCTGCCATGTGGATCAAACAATTTTGTTATGTGCACTACATTTAATTAGTTTAATTTAGGTGGTGTATATATATGTTTCTATTAGCTACCTTTTTCGTCTGATACATAAAGTTGTTCTATGCACAACGTGCAAGTTCATCACTAAGTGGGTGTTTTATATCAATCTAATTTCTCCCTTCGAATCAGCGTCTAATAATTCACTCTCCCCATCCATCTCGTTATATACTGCAACAAACAACTGCAATGGTTCTTCTCCTATAAACTTCATCATTTACATGTATCTGTATGTTTGAGCAGATATTGCACTAAAAATGTTTAAAATTAATGGGAAGAATGAGGTATCCCTATCTCAACTCCTGAAGTGCCGTCTTCTTCATCTCCAATTGCACCAGGCAACCAGTCACCTAATTTCCCTTTCTCGTGCATAAAAAAGAAAAAGAAAAAATCTAAGTAGATATTTTAGTATTGCGACGTGAGTAGCCACCACAAAGACCGTCGATGGGTAGGTAGGATTCAAAAAAGGGCACGAGCTAGCAGCTATGTATCCATTCGATTCAAAGGAAAGGAAGAAGGAATGAGCTTGAATTAGTCGTGTAGTTTAGAGCATGCTGTCTGCCCATTTTCCAGAATTCTTTTGATAGATAGGGATGTAATTGGCCCAGGCCTGGCCAACTTCAGATTAGGCTATAGGTAATGCTTGAAAGATTTTAGACAGGGTTTAGGCCTAAATATAGAGCCCACATGCTTTCTAGGTTATGCTTCTTGGCCCAGCCTAAACCCAGCCCAAGCTCGAGCCTGAACGAGGCCCAAAGTAGAGCCCAAACTAAAGCTCAAACCTAGCCTAAACTTAGGGCCAAAATGGGGCTTGAACTTAGGTACTTATTTATGATCAACGTAGAAAATAGAAATGCTATTTTCAATTGTGCTAGTAATTTGCTTTTCTGATAAACATATTTCAGATTATTAGATGGCTGCTAACATGAAGCTATACTAATTTATAGAAAAAATATGAAGCCACAGCATGAAAGATTGAAAGATAAAAAATTCAATCATATTGAGGCCAATTCAATTTTTAGTTTAAATGGATAATTCAGACTGGCCCCAATAGATTTAGGTCAGGTTTGAGCCCAAGTTTGGGTTGGGTCTTGGCTTGGGCTCGGACCGGCCTTCAATAGGCATTTTTCAAAAGTTTTTAGGCTTAAGCCTAGCTTGAAGCCCCACAACAAAATTTTGGACTAGACTTGCACAACAGATTGGCCCCACCTAGCTTGGCTCGTTTCCAACTCTAAACATGGTCATGAAGTCACTAAGAAGTGCTTGAATACTACAACTTAAATTACTGATAAGTGCTTGAATCCTCCTTCTTGTCCTCCTACTTCTAGCCCCTGAAACCTTTGCCTTTGATATTGACTTACACCTCGTCTAGCCCCACCATAGCCACTGTTGCGCAGAAATCCATCTCGAGATCGGATTGGTTGGAGTTGTGCGATGGTAGCAAGTTGGCAACGATGGGATGGAGATGGTGAAACCTACAAGAGAAGTCTTCGACTGGAGTTGACTCCGGCGGGGATCCTCTAATGTTCAAATCAGTTTTTCATTCAACAGAAGAAAGAAGAGGAGCATTTTGAGGGAAGAAGTTGCATACCTTGGGGTTCCTCATTTTTTTTTCTTTTATAGAAGGGTCCGGAGTTTATTAGGATGGGTTGTGGGTTGTTAGTCATGGGCAAGTAGTGAGTTGTTAGAGATATTTTGTTTGTCTACTAGAATATTCTCAGAAATCATGTCAGGTATTATCCTCTCATGGTATGTAGGGGGGAAGTTGACAACTTGAAGCCAAGAGTGGAGACTTCAGCCATTTGATAACTTCAAGTTTGCCTAAAACAGAACCTTGGCCTTGGCCTGAAATAGGACCTTAGCCTCAACCTTCTGAAGACCATCAATTCAGCCTATATTGTGACTTTGGCTTCCATTTCTTGATGACTTCAAGTTCAGCCTGAGATAGGACCTCGGTCTCAGCCTTTCAAAGATCTTCAATCAACCTATATTGTGACTTTAGCTTCCATCTCTTGATGACTTCAAGTTCAGCCTAAAATAGAACCTTGGCCTCAGCCTTCTAAAGATCTTCAATCAGCCTATATTGTGACTTTGGCTTCCATCTCTTGATGACTTCAACTTTGGCTTGAGATAGGACTTTGGTCTCAATCTTCTGAAAACCTTCAATCAGCCTATATTGTGACTCTGGCTTCCATCTCTTGATGACTTCAAGTTCAGCCTAAAATAGAATCTCGATCTCAGCCTTCTGAAGATCTTCAGTCAGCTTATATTATGACTCTAGCTTCCATCTCTAGATGACTTCAAGTTCAGTCTGAAATAGGATCTCGATCTCAGCCTTCTGAAGACCTTCAATTAGCCTATATTCTCATGTCTTCGATAGGCATAGAAATCCTCCAACAATAGCCCCCTACTTCTGAGTCCGAGCCTTGGTTCGAACAAAGGGAGTCTACTAAATTGGTTGACGTGGAAGACATGTCTTTTTTTGTTATTTAGACTTAGAATCTTCATGTTTCTTATTGAAATTATTCGAAGGTCTTCAATTTTATTCTCAACTTTTTAAGCTTAGATTTCTACTGACTTTTACTTTCTAAGGTCAGATTTTTGCACATATTGACATTCTGAACTTGAATTTCTATAGACCTCTGCTATTTAAGGTCAGATTTTTTGCAAAAATTGATATTCTGAGCTTAGATTTCTGTAGGCCTCTACTTTTTAAGATCGGATTTATGCAAAAATTGACATTTTGAGCTCGGATTTCTACACACCTCTACTTTTTAAGATCGGATTTCTATAAAAATTATTATTCTAAGCTCGAACAAATCTCTGCTTTTTAAGATCAGATTTCTGCAAAAATTAATATTCTGAATTTAGATTTTTGTAGATCTCTATCTTTTAAGATCGAATTTCTATAAAAATTGATATTTTGAGCTTAGATTTCTACAGATCTCTACTTTTTAAGATCGAATTTCTATAAAAATTAACATTCTGAGTTGAGATTTCTGCAGACCTTGATAATTTAACCTTAGACTTGAAAATTAAAGATCTTCACATCTCTCATAAGGATTTTTATCCATGTCAAGATGAGATCCTCCTCATATTTCTAACATAGTTAGCTTTCATCCTTTGTTAGGATGAGGTCCTTCTCCTATCCCTAATAAGGTCATTGGAGCAAAAAAGGACTATTGTAAGATCTCTTCTCTCTTTCTATCTTAGATAATCGGAGGTTTACATCTGTATCAGAATAAGATTCTCTTCCTATTTCTGACAAGGTTGGCTTTTACTTTTATTAGGACAAGATCTTTTTTTTATTCCTAATAAGATCATTGGAGCACAAAAGAGCTATTGTAAGGGTCTCTTCCCTGCTCATGTCTTAAATAACTAGAGATCTTCATCCATATCAGGATGAGATTCTTCTTCTACTCTTGACACGATTGGCCTTTATCCTTGCTAGGATGAGGTTCTCATCCTATTCCTAATAAGATCATCGGGGTATGAAATGGTCATTGAAAAGGCCTCTTTTCTTTGACCCATGTCAGGATGAGATCCTCCTCCTGTTCCTGACATGGTTGGCCTTTATCTTTGTTAGGACGAGATCCTCCTTCTATCCCTAATAAGATCATTAGGATATAAAAGGACCATTGTAAGGGTCTCTTCCCTCCTCCTATCTTAAATAATTAGAGGTCTTCGTCCGTGTTAGGATGAGGTTCTCCTCCTATTTCTGACACAGTTTATTTTTATCCTTATTAGGATGAGATTCTTCTTCTATTTCTAACAAAATCATCGAGATATGAAAGGATCATTGAAAGGGTCTCTACCCTTTGACCCATGTCAGAATGAGATCCTCCTCCTATTTCTGATAGGATTGGCCTCTATCTTTATTAGAACGAGGTCCTCCTTCTATCCCTAATAAGATTATTGGGGTATAAAAGGATCGTTGTAAGAGCCTCTCTCCTCCTCCTATCTTAAATAACTAGAGATTTTCATTTGTGTCAGAATGATATTCTCCTACTGTTCTTGATATGGTTGGTCTTTATCTTTATTAGGATGAGATTTTTCTTCTTTTCCTAACAAGATCATCGGAACATGAAAGGACCGTTGAAAGGGTCTCTCCCCTTTAATCCATGTCGGAATGAGGTCCTCTTCCTATTCTTGATACAGTTGGCCTTTATCATTGTTAGGGTAAGGTCCTCCTTTTGTCCTTAACAAGATCATTGGGATACAAAAAGGCCATTATAAGGGCTTCTTTCCTCTTTCTATCTTAAATAAGCAGAGATCTTCGTCCATATCAGGATGAGGTTCTCCTCCTATTTCTGATACGGTTGATCTTTATTCTTGTTAGAATGAGGTTCTTCTCCTATTCCTAACAAGATCATCTGGGCACGAAAGGGCCTCTTTCCTTTGATCCTTGTCAGAATGAGTTTCTCTTCCTATCCCTAACAAGGTCATTAGGACACAAAAGGGCTGTTGTAAGGGCCTCTCTCCTTCTTCTATCTTAAATAACTAAAGATATTCATCCATGTCAGGATAAGACTCTCCTCCTGTTCCTGACATGGTTGGCCTTCATTAATTGATTTTCTTGTTAGGTTGATTTCCTCAGCCTTCTTTCTAGGATTGGACTTCTTCTAGTCGAGTCAGCTTCTTCGACATTGATTTCATCATTCATTCATTTTTTTTGCCTAAATTTGGGTTTGATAGCTCAGCCTTGGTTATGATTTTGACTTTGGCTTGGCTGTGAATTAAACTTTAGCTTGTCCTTAATTTTGACCTTTGCTTGGTCTTGAATCTGACCTCAACTTGGCTTAAGTTTTGAGCTCGGATTGATTTGGGATCTGACTTCAGCTTGGCTTAGGTTATGACCTTGGATTGGTCTGGATTCTAACTTCAACTTTAGCATTTATTTTCACTTCAGCTTCAGCCTTAGTCTTTTGACCTTAGTTTTAATTGGTTTTGTGTTTTGCCTTAGTTATGGTGTCCTATAGCCCTGCAAGAAAGAAAGGAAGGAAAGAAAAATAACACTAGTCAAAAGTTTAAAAGTCTCTCATCATGAGTTCTCTGTTTGGGTTCTATTTGACCCCTTCATATTATTTGATTTGAGCTTTTACCTTGGATTACTCCAATTTAGATCGGACACTATCTTCTTCTTCTTCTCTCTCTTTTTTTTTGTGTATTAATTTGGCTTCAATGAGTCAAATTCATAAGGCCGCATGTGAAGGTTATGGCTTTTGCGGGTAGCTTCAGAGTTGCTCCCAGTCAGCTTTGGCTTGGAGCCCATGCACAAGAACTTTGAGGGCCGCTTGGTGGCGGGTTCAATCATGCTAGAGGTGCACGGATCTCGACACCATCACGGTAGGTTCATCCACACCTAGGCATGTGGGGGAGAATCGATGCCATTGAGAGGACTTCAGCCACATCTAGGCATGTAGGGGAGAAGATCAGTGATGGGGAGGACACCGGGATGCACAGGCATAAGGGAGAGAGGATCGATCAGAGGGCTCATTCTTTCCTCCTCTTCATTTTCTTTTCTTCTTCATTGTTCTTCTTATTTTATTTATTAATATATATTTATTATTTATTATTTATTATTATTATTATTATTATTTTAGAGGAGATCGACACTGTCGGGGTTGGATTTGGCTGTCTGCCGCGCGTAGAGAAGAACTTTAGCACTACTATAGCAGGCTTGGTCACACTTGGGTGTGGGGGAAGAAGGTCAGAGTTGTTATGGGATCACAAGGGAGAAGCCATCCGGGATCACAATGGAGGAGGAGGTCGGCCAGAGATGCATAGGCATGCAGGAGAAAAGCTTGGCTGTAGGGGGCATGCAGGAGAGAGGAAACGATCGGAGTCACTGTGAATTGCACTTGGGAGCATGGGGGAGGTTGGCTAGAGGTCATTTGGGCATGCAGGGAGAGGAGATCTGCTGCAGGGGGTGCACACGGGAGAGGAGATGGTCGAAGTCATCGTGGATTGCTTCTAGAAGTGCATCGGGAGAAGATCGTCAGGGTCCAGGATCGAGAGAGGATCGCCGCATGGGGAGGTCGGCTAGAGACGTAGGGGCTGAGGATCCCTGCGATCATGGGCCATGCCTGGGAGTGTGGGGGAGGGGATCGACCAGAGCCATTGCAGGCCACGCCTGCAAGCATGGGGAGGAGAACGTCGGAGCCATCGCATGTTGGGGAGGAGAAGGTTAGCATCACTACGATTGGTTTTGGCCGTGGGAGCGTAGAGGAAGAATGTTGGCACCATCGCATTGATCGGTTCTGGCCACCGCTTGGAGTCACGAGGAAGGAGATTGGCTAGAGGGGTGCCACGGGTTGCGGGAGAGGGAAGATCAGCTAGAGTCATCATGCGGGGGAGAGAGAAGATTGGCTAAGCACGTAGGAAGAGGAAGATCGGTCAGAATTATCATGTAGGGGAGAGGGATGTTCAGCCGGGTGTGCAGGGAGAGGGAAATCGGCCGAAATCATTATGCAGGGGAGAGAGAAGTTCGCTCGGATGCACAAGGAGAGGGAAATCAATCGAAATCATAGTGGATCGCACTTGGAAGCATAGGAGAGATCAGTCGGAGGAGCTTGAGCATGGGCTTGGTGGAGGCCGGCCAAACGTTGGCCGAAGGTGCAGGGGCTGGGGCGAGGCCCATAGATGCTGACCCCGCCCCTCTTTCTTCTTTCTCAGTTTCTTCTTTTTTCGTTCTTTTTTTTTATTTTTTTGAGATAGGAGAACTGAACACCCCTTTCTTTCTTTTTTTTTTCTTTTTTTTTTGATGAGGTTCACCATCAACAATCAAGTTTAATCGATCATTGAGATAGAGCTTGACAAGTATTTGAACCATATTATGTGATTTGTAGCTACCATCCTTCCTTAGATATGCTTTAGTTATAACCAAGATATGATAAATGTTGAGGTATCCTTGTCCGTCCTCTGAAAGTCAAAGTTTGAGTAGATCTGCTGATAGCTTTGGAATGAGAAGTGCCAGATGCAACTGAATTTTATGGCTCTTTGTCGGTCTAGATTATCCCTATCATCATTTCCTTCCTTGCTTAAGCTTTTCTCTCTGATTGAATTTTTTTTCTCATTTGGAACCCCCTAGTTTGAGCCCAGATAGGATCTGTTGAAGATGGATGCTGAATCTCATCGACATTGAAGCAATGCGATGGAGCTTCTCTTGCTGGGTGCTCATTTCTTTTTATAAATGAGCTCAAAGCCCTCCTTCTAGCACCATCTATTGACATAAAAATCCATCTCAAGGTCGGGTTGGCTGGAGTTGTGCGATGACAACAAGTCGGTGGTGATGGAATGAAGATGGCGGTACCTGCAAGAGAAGTCCTCAACTAGAGTTGGCTCCGACGGGGATCCTCTGATGCTCAACTCAGTTTTTCGTTCAACAGAATGAAGAAGATAAGTATTTTGAGAGAAGAAGTGCGTACCTTGGGGTCCCTCTTTTTTTCCCTTTATAGAAGGGTTCAAAGTTTGTTAGGATGGATTATTGGTTGTTAGTCATGGAATAGCAGTGAGTTGTTAGAGATATTTTGTTTGCCCACTAGAATATTCTTAGAAATCATGTCAGGTATTATCCCCTCATGGCATGTAGGGGGAAAGTTGATAATCTGGAGCCAAGAGTGGGGACTTTAGTCTTTTAATAAATTCAAGTTCGACCTAAAATGGGACCTTAGCCTTGGCCTAAAGTAGGACCTCGGCCTCAGCCTTCTAAAGACCTTCAATTTAGCCTATATTATGACTTTGGCTTTCATTTCTTGATGACTTCAAGTTTGGTCTGAGATAGGACCTCGGCCTCAGCCTTTTAAAGCTCTTCAATCAGCCTATATTATGACTTTGGCTTTCATCTCTTAATGACTTTAAATTTGGTTTGAAATAGGACCTCGGTCTAGCCTTCTGAAGATTTTCACTCAGCCTATATTGTGACTTTGGCTTCCATCGCTTGATGACTTCAAGTTCGGCCTAAGATAGGACCTCAATCTCAGCCTTCTGAAGATCTTCAATCAGTCTATATTGTGACTCTGACTTTCATCTCTTGATGAGTTCAAGTTCGGCCTGAAATAAGACCTCGGCCTTAGCCTTTTGAAGATTTTCAATCAGCCTATATTCTCATATCTTCGGCAGGCATAAAAATCCCCAAACAGCCACCTTCCACCTCTGTTCCCAACATCAGCACATCTTGCTAGGTTTCATTAGTGTCCGACTTCTCACTACGTCACACAATCCCATCAACCCTACCAACCTGTTATTTCTTCTACAAAGCCCCACGCACTCCCTTCCAAAAATTAGCTTTCCATGCTTCCCAAAAAAAACCCAACCACTTAAATCAGTACCCTAGCCTAAAATGGTTGACAACTGGTCTGTCTCTAAATATCAACTATTTTGAAAGACCACTGTTATACCCCGTCTCACTAACACAAGCAAGCACGTGATAGACAACCACATATTCTATAGGATTTTATCCATAAAACATGCAAGGCAAACAATTTATATAGTACTAGTGCAAGTAAACTAAAATACTTAAAACCTTTGATCAGATAAATAAGTTTGATATTATTTTCAAACCCAACTCAGTTTAATTACATAACATTTATTTTTAGATAAAAGAAAATAATTCAAAGTCCTAATCCTTCTACTCACAGCCCACAATCTCATCCGTACTCGATGTTGGTACTTGAAAAATAGAATAACAAAATAGGAGTGAGCTAAAAGCCTAGTAAGTCACCTCTATCACTATTCGATTAAGCATTATATTCATAAATCTCAAAATCATAATTTAAGATTTTTGATTTATAATTTAAGACATGCTAGGCAATATAAAGTATACTGATAAGAGCATGATGTTGTTGTTAGGATACTATGTTTATCAGTTTAATTTTAACTTCTTAAAAAATAAAATATAGACAGTAAGTAGTGAGTCGTGTCGAATTCATAGAGAAGATAGTGTTTTAATTTTGAAATCTTTGATTTTTATAAAAAAAAAAAGAGTTTTGAAAATAAAGTTGAAGTTGAAAAATAAAATTATAAAATAAAAAGCAAAAATTACATGATGTGAAAAAATAAACTTGGTACTAAGATCTACTAGTTAGATCTTAGCATTAATTTGCAATAAAAATAAAGCATAATAAAATTAAAGAGTATAAATTAAATTATAATTAAAAATAAAGAGCTGAATTCAAATAGCTAGAAAAGTAAATTTTGCATTAATTAAAAGTTTAGAATTTAAATATATGAAATTTAAAAAAAAATTAAAAAGTAGCTGATATTGATCTTGGATCGGCATTGGCAATGAGATGGTATAGAAGTCAGCTCTTTCTCTTGGCACCATCTACCTCAAAGCAATCTTAAATCCAAGAACGGCTCTAACTTATACCATCATCTTTCCATGATCGAAAATAATTTGATTCGATGGCCTGAGATCTTATTTATAGGTATTGGAGGGCTGGAGTATTTTTTTCTAGGCAATGTAGGACTAAAGAAGAGTTTTAATCAAAAAATATGAAGAAATCCTAACAAAAATCAGATTAAAATAGCCCCTAGATCGAATTCTATGTAGTTTCATGAGTTCTGGCCATCAGATCTAAATCAAACGGTACCAAAATTGCCAAAAATTGAGTTTTAAATGCCTAGATCAAGTTGGATTAAATTCTGGCTATTGGATTGTGCTGAGGAAGCTTGATCACTATTGGGATGAATATTAGCCGTCAGATCATTGTCGGGAGCCTTTAGAGCCATTCGATCGTGCGTTGAGAACTGATGGAAATCGAATCAAATCTAGAATTAATGGCAGTCATTGGATTGAGATATGGATGAAATCTAGCCACTGGATCAAGCATTGGAGCATTCGGAGTTGTTGGATCGTGCGTAGGGAGGTGGCTGAATTCGAATCAGAATAGGAAAGAACCCCTGCTGTTGGATCTAGACCACAAACAACCGCAGACGTAGGATGGCATAATTACTGTGCCCATGGACCATGTAGATCGGGCACATTTGAAGACCAGACCAATTAGCATGTGCCTTGGCATGTGAAAAGATCATTTTTCCCCTGTACGCCATGATGAATTTACTATAAACTCTTTAACGATTTTGGTCCACCACGTGGCAGCATGTGATTGACTGCCTTATACTGAGCTGGTGGTCCACACTTAGTTTTGTAGACTGGTGGGTTGGCTTTTGTGGCTAAGCCAAATGCGGTGGCTTGGCTGGGTGCATCGGCTTGGTTGGGCAAGTTGACTAAGCTGAAATATTTTTTTTTAATTTTTTTCTTTTTTCTATGAAAATTCATATCTGGTCTATTTTAACTTCATTTTGCTCCAAATTTATTTCATTGTGAGTAGAAAAATGAGCTCTTTTTATTGATAAATATATTCTTTAAAATTAAAAAATAAAAATATTTAATTCTTAAAAAATAATAAATAAATAAATAAATTAATATTTTATAGATGAATTTATAGTTTTTATCACACCCTCCAACTTAAGGTTTACTTATCCTCAAGTAAAGAAAAAATTTAGTTTTAAATATATTTTAACTTTAAAATTTTGAATTTTATCTAAGCAATTTTTAAAATGGTCATTGATATTCAATAGAGCATAAGTGAGGTATGTCATTGAGATATTAGTACTTACCAATATTAAAATTAAGTAAAAAATATTAGATTTTTTTAAATTTTTTTTAAAATTATCCTTATCTTTATCTCTGAATTATCTAAACTTTCATATGGGCAAATGTATTGCTACTTTCGTCCTTCATTTATTAAATTTTTTATTTATATTATCCACTTTTTGATGTAAATATCATTGGTTACTTAGGCAACGAGATCCGGTTACTCGATGAAAAATTAATATATATTTTTTTTTATTATTGTACCATTATTGAGTGCCTTAACCTCTTAAGCTTTCTATTTAATTCATGTAACGAGTCTTGGGCCAATGACTCTCAAATCAGTTAGCTTTAGGACACTAGATATAAGATATCCCTCATGCTTACTAGCTCAAATCAAATAGGCTATGAGTTAAGACTAGCTTTACAATGAGCTTCTTCGTCCTTCCCATCTTTTGATGCAAAACTCAGTGCTTGTTTAGGCAAAGAGGCCCGATTACTTAGTGAGAAGTATTTAGAAACTATTTTATTTTAAGAGTAATTTTTTTATATGAAGAAACGTATAGTTATCCTACACAAGCCCACAAAAAATAGACTCTTCTTTGATGCTGGTAGAAAAAATTAGAAATACTCAAAGAAAAATTATTATGTTCTAGACTTAATTTTTTATTAGATTTTTTTAATGCCTGATCCCTCATTATCTCACAAATTCTCTAATCTATGCATTAATTTTTTTTTAAAAATGCTTAGTTTAATTTGATTCTTTAGCATAATCGAGTGTCTAAATGCTAAATACTAACTTCTTTGAGAATTTTAAAATTTTAAAAAAAATTATTATTCTTCCTCCTAACTTAATCAACATTATACTTAATGAAGAAGAAAAAATAAAAGGTATAATAAAGAGCAGAAAAGAACATGCCTGACTCAATACTTTTGTGGTTCAGCATGATTTTTTGAAAATTTAGCTCTCCCTCCAACTTATTCAAAATATCCTAAAAAATAAACTAAAAAGATAAATTAGATGTAAGAAACTAAATATTGGGTTGCCTTCCAACAAGTGTTAAGTTTATCATCTTCAGCCAAATACAAGATAGCTTACTTATCCCATATCAAATACTAGATTGATAAATTTTAATGATTTTGGATTGTTAATCTCAGGAAGATAATTTATAATCCCTTTATTGATATATTCATTTTTAATTATGGGGCAATAGTTTGTGATCCTATTCTCAGACCCTTGTTTCTCAAGAATTTCTTCTATTTACTCTTCTAGAATGCTCATGAAATGAGTTTTTGGGTTAGGAGTTTAGTTTGATGAATGGATACTGGAAGGGTGACTAAAGATGATTTTAGTTCTAGAGATAAATTAATATGATCTTGTTTAAATAACTCTATTGATACTTTATTACATGCCTCTTTATTTTTATAATAAAAAGAACCAGCTTCTAAGGTTGAAAGAAATAAGACCTCAGATTTATAGATCTCGAATAAATCATCTATTCTCTTTTTTTCTATGTCTGATTCATTTAAATTAGAACCAGCATCAATACCAGTTTTGGGCTCAGGTTCTTCTATGTGGTTAGCTTTAGTACTAACCTATTTCTCTAAATTTTTATTTTGGTTAGCATCAGTACTATTCTCTCTCACCTGATCTTGGTATGATTCCATAAGAATCCTATAATTTTTAAGTTCAAAAATTTTTTTAGCATTCTTTAATTAGGGATTCTTAGGTGAGATATTAGATTGATAATTTGGTCTAGATGGTTGGTGGACAATAGGTAGATTGTTTATAGAATTTGAAATTGGTAGGCTCGGTAATTGATCCAGTTCTCTTCTTATAGTAGACTCAGCTAATTATCCTATTTGTGTCTCTAACTTGACAATGGATTCTTGTTGATTTAGAATCAATTATTATTGGATTAGAATCAGTTGTTGAAGTTGATTAAATCTATCGTTAGCTATATTAGTCTGTTGAGGAGGTAGGTATGATGACTGAGTATATAATGGTTGGATAGATTGACTAGGCAGACCACTATTATAGGCATAATTTTAATATTGGGTCTAAGCTTGAGTCTATTGGGGTATCCAAGAAAAATTAGGATGGTTCCTCTAATTTAGATTATATAAATTTAAAAAAGAATTATTAATCAGCTTGAAGTAACCGTGTGCAGCTTGAACTTATTTTTGGATAAAAGATAAAAATTATGCAGTCATAAGACATTCACTTACATGATGGGTTGGGCTAGCATAAATTAAATGAATCTTCTGATAATTAGGGGATGATGTGAATTATGCAGGAGATTGTTAACCCAGGGTTAGGAGTTGGTATAATTTTTGGATAAGAAAGTCCACTTTATTTATCAGGTCTAAATTAGCCTTGGAACTAGATTCTGGATGTTTAAATTCATGGATCCCTATCCACTTTTGGTAGAAAGATAATGAAGGATGGTTGATTGAGTTTTCACTCAATATTTCAAATAAGACATAGGCTTCGTCCTCACTCTTATTCATGAATGTACCTCTATAAGATGCATCTACCATCTATCTATATTGGTCTCCTAAATCCTTATAGAAAGCTTGAATAATTTACCACTTAGATAGATCATGGTGTGGACATTTCTGAGAAGTTCCTTAGGTCTCTCCCATAACTCATGAATTTATTTTCCTGGAAGCTGAGCAAATCCATTAATAGCTTGCCTCATGGTGTTGGTTTGGTCTATGGGATAAAATTTCTTAAGAAATTCATGTTGCAATTCAACCTAAGTTTGGATTGGTCTCCCTATTATGCTAAGCCAGTACTTGGCTGCTTTATCTTTTAATGAAAAAGAGAATAAAATTAATCTAAGAGCATCATTAGTTAAATTTTGAATTTTTCTCATAGAGCAGATTTTTAAAAATTCATCCAGATGCTTGTAAGGATCTTCATTAGAATTTTCATAGAAAGATGGGAGCATCTAGATTGTAGTCGACTTGATCTCATAGTGGATAGCATGTATATTAGGTAACTGGATACAAGTCGATGGATTATAAGTGGAAGGAACAAAATATTTCTTGATCTGCCTAGGTGGTTCTCTAAGATTTTTAGACATTTGATTATTAGGTTTAATATGGTTCAGCTATATTCAATTTTATGATTGGGTTCAACTAGGCCAAAAAAGGTAATCCCCTACCGTACATGTACTTGTGCAACCCTATCGTGTGGTCCAAAAATTTTTTAAAATTTTTTATTTTTTTTAAAAAAATTATAATTTTTTATAATTTTATTTTATTATTATTAATTTAATTTAATTTAATTTAATTATTTTATTTTATTTTATTTTTGAAGGAGAAAAGAAGAAGAAAGAAAGAAGAGTTCTAAAGAAAAGGTCCTAAGAAGTCCTAGAACTTAGAAGAGAAAGAAAAATTAGTTTTAATTAGATTTAATATTGGTTAACAATCAAGTTAAGTAAACAATCCTAACTAAGGATTGTCTTAGATCTAGACAGCTTCTAACTGTTGAAAAATATATCCCAAAGTCAATCGTCAGCCTGTTGATGGTTAAGATATATTGTATCTATAATTAATTTATTAATAAATAAAATATATTTTTAGTATTTTTCATCATAAAAGTATTCATCTTCTAACGAACTCCATTATTATGATAAAGTCCTTAAGACAATTTAGCTTTAATAAAGAGAGAATTTATTGATTAGTTCTTAAATCTATTCATAATCAAATGATAGGCTGTTAATTAGGACAGTATTTATCGAGCATAGATCGCCGTATGCCATATAGATTGGTTGTCCTCTTAACCAAAAAGTATGGAGATATTGATATGGCATACAAGTGAGATATATGGGTACATCATCATTAAATATGACCAACTTCAGAGTATTCTGCTGTTTAGAATATCTCTGATGGGATATAGATATAAGTGTCCCTTAGACTTGAGATCGTCTTAGTGA
Organism: Cocos nucifera; assembly: GCA_006176705.1. NCBI lineage: Eukaryota > Viridiplantae > Streptophyta > Magnoliopsida > Arecales > Arecaceae > Cocos > Cocos nucifera. The sequence continues at coordinate 147,245 of QRFJ01000551.1, forward strand.
CTTGCAAGCAACTCACTATGCTTTGGTACCACACTAACTAAATTTTTAATTCAATAATGGAAGGCTTCTGGGCATAGTCAAGTACTTGCAAAGTTAAAGTATGATCAAGATGGAATTGACCACTCCAAGAGTTGGAGAAGAATGTATCACTATTTTTAATATAGCAAAACCTTGATTAGGATAATCCATCAGATGGATTTGATATTTTGAAATATAATATAGACAACCTGATCAGAGTTGACAGTTGAACTCTTAGGTGTCCTACGAGCATTTTGATTAAGGAAATAAATTATATGAAAACTATATCTGCATGGGTTCTAAGGATGTTGTTCTACACATTCGACCTATCCGATCATCGGATACCATTGCTAGATGGTTACTTCGATTGGTACAGGAATCAATTTCTATGCTATCAGCTTAGATTCGGACCTATGAGATTATACACATTAGAGCTCATGATTCGATCAGATGGTTGATCAATGATTAAGAATCATTCTAGGATTAAACAATCAATACGATTGATGTTTAACCTAGTGCAAGCATTGTAGGAGGATCAATTAGTAATTTGATTGCTAATTAACTTAATTTGATTAAATCGAAGGACTAAGATAAGTCTAATTAAATATGATTTAATTAGATTTAGTTGGGGCTTGATTGGATAAAGTTCAATTGGCTTATTGGATAAGCTAAGTGCATGAAAGAACTAGTCCTAGTTCAACTAGGACTCTGATCAACCCAATTTTCTAATTTGATTAAAAAATTAAATTAAAATTAAATATAATTTAATTAAATTTTTAATTGAGTTAGAACTTTATTTTATTTAGTTGACTTGGTTTTGATTTAATTTGGTTTAAGAAATCATGTTTAAACAAGTCATAGATGGAATCCTAGTGAGACTAGGATTCCACCTTGCACCACCTTAGCCCTCCATGCCCCCCATGCCTATTTTTTTAGGAATTTTTTGTGGAAATACTCTTTTCCCTGATCTACGCATGCCTCCTCTCTTCCTCTCTTTCTCATATGGTAATTTGGTAGTTGACCAAGTCAAAAAGAGAAGTAAGTTTTGTTCTAGGATTCTATGAGATAGAATCCTTATAAACTAAAACACTTCCTTCTAATTGTGCCACCCACACCTTCTTTATTTTCTCTAAATTTCATGGCAAAAGAAGAAGTTTTTGTTTGCCCTTATTGCTAGTCCATGGAAAGAAATAAGGTGGGGGCGCCCAAGAGTTGGACGCCCCAATAACTTGCCATATTATGTCCTTTCCTTGTCTGAGTTTTTGATCAAACTTGGACTTTGTATATCTTTTTATTTAAGATGAACTTTTAGCTAAAATTTTCATGGAATACAAAACTTTGAGAGAGCTTTGAGGTGTGCAAAAATCATAGGGAGAGAGTCTTTGGGCATTAGGGTTCCTTAGACACCAAATTAGGTATCTAGGTGAGAGCAAAGAGAAGAAGAAGAGGGTCTTCTTCCAGGGTTGCTGTGTTCATCATCTTCCTTCCTTCTTCCTTGGGTTTTTTGAGAGAGTCTCAGATCTGAAACCTCTTCTCCACCTCCTCTTTGTAAGAATCCAAATCCAGAAGAAGGAGGCATCTGATCGACCATCAAGGAAAGATCAGCATAGTACTAGCATTTTGTGCTCATTTTCTGTATCAAAATTTTTGATCATGCTCGTGGGCTTGTGTGGATGACTTCTAGAGGCCAAATGTATGTACGGCTCACAACTTCATCCTTAAGCCTGGATCAGTAAGTTAGAATGTCTAACTTGCATAAGTAATAAACCTGATCTATTGGTTTTATAGCTGCATTAGATGTAGTATTATAACATGTTGATGAAATCAACATGTTAATCTTTTTTTTTATATTTTTAATTTTTAATTTAATATGATGCCTTGATCATATAATAAATTTTAAATTTAATATATTTTTATATTTATTTAAATAAATATTTAATTTATTTAAGTCTTTCACTCTTTAATCTTAAAAAAGTTTCAAGATCTACTCGTGAAATCCTAGATTTGGTTCCTTCAATTGGTATCTGTTGGTGCAAAATCTAGTTGATGTTAGATTGAGCTGGAGTTGAGGAGGAAGAGGTTACCATCGGTGACCTGCAAAATAAAGTCCCATCCGATACTGAGCTGCTCTGGGCCGCATGGAGTTTGTTATGGAGAGAGGTGTCCATTATAATGATGTGCCCGTTCGTCGAGATTTAATAGTCAAAGTTTGAAGAAAGCAGGCATCGGTTGGTGAAGAGCTTTGACATACATTAATTTTAAAGAAGTTCAAACTCCTAAAGAAAATATGGCTAGAGGGGATCATCTAGAAGGAATGCTAGTTAAAATCTGAAAGTAATCCGCTGGAGGAATTTGTATGGAGTTTGACTGATGGAGAAGTCCAGATGGAGTCCGATTGATGGGGAAGTTTGGCTAAAGGAGAAGTCCGAAAGGGGCTCGATTGATGAAGAAGTCCAATTGAAGAAGAAGTCTGGAAGAAGTTTGGTTGAAGGAGAAGTTCGAATGAAGTCTGACTGATGGAGAAGTTTGGGAGGGATTCGACCGCTAGAGGAGTTTGGAAGAAATTCAAAAGGGATTCGATCGCTGGAGGAGTTTGAAAGGGGTTTGATCGCTGGAGGAGTCTGGGAGGGGTTTGTCTGCTGAAGAAGTTTGGCTGCTGGAGAAGTCCGAGAGGTGTTTGATCGCTGGAGGAGTTCGATCGCGGGAGGAGTCTGAGAGGGGTTCGGCTGTTGGAGGAGTTTGGCTGTTGGAGGAAGAATTTTTGATCGAAGCTCTTTCATGATCATCAGTTACATTAGGCTAAGCATCAGACTAGACTTCGGTGGGAGCGGGTTTATCCCCAACACTAGTTCCCCCACCCTCAAGTTCAGAATTCGAAGGAAGGGAGTACAAAAAAGATGATTGCCAAAGTTCTTTTTTGGATTCTGCACCCATTAAGGTTGAAGCTCGGGGGAGATGCTATCTTCTATTGAAGTCAAAGCTTGGGGGAGATCTTATCTCTAGTCGAGATTGAAGGAGATCCTATCTCCTATTGAGGTTGAGATTCGAAGGAGATCTTATCTCCAATCGAGGTTGAAGAAGATCTTATCTCCTATTGAGGTTAAATCTTTAGAAAGATTTTATCTCCAGCCGAAGTTGAAAGAGATCTTATCTCCTATTGAAGTTAAAGCTCGGAGGAGATCTTATCTCCAGTCGAGGTTGAAGTAGATCCTATCTTCTGTTGAAGTTGAATCTCGAGGGAGATCTTATCTTCGATCGAGGTTGAAGAAGATCTTATCTTCTGTTGAGGTTGTGGCTCGGGGGAGATCTTATCTCCAGTCGAGATTAAAGGAGATCTTATCTTTTTTTGAAGTTGAAGCTCGAGGGAGATTTTATCTCCAGCCAAGATTGAAGGAGATTCTATCTCTTGTTGAAGTTGAAGTGCGGGAGAGATCTTATCTTCAGTCAAGGTTGAAGTAGATCCTATCTTCTGTTAAAGTTGAAGCTCGGGGAAGATCTTATCTCTGGCCGAGATTGAAGGAGATCTTATCTCCTATTGAGGTTGAGGCTCGGGAGAGATTTTATCTTCGATCGAGGTTGAAGGAGATCTTATCTCCTATTGAGATTGAAGCTCGAGGGAGATTTTATCTTCAGCCAAGTGTTAGATATGTGTGCCTTAGAAGCCAGAATTGATTGACACTTGTAATACACTTCTAAGGGCAAAATTATAATTTTAACTATAAATAATAAAATAGATTATTTTCTATCATAAATGTATATTTAGTGTCTGTGATACATCCCTTGAGTTAATGATAAAAATAACTTATATTTTCAAGAGTTGAAAATTTAAGACATGAATTTTCATTTATTAACTCATAAAATGCTCCTGACTGTAGGATCGTCATGAGAATGATGATTGATTTGGAAGGTTAGTTTACAATTGCTTCTTTATAGTAGATGAGTCTTGAGTCTATGGTGTAGAGATACCGAAGTGAAAGTATAGGTACTCGTTAGAGAAAAAGGGCACTAAGCGTGACTACCTCGAGTAGTCATAAGGAAGTCTACCTTCTCGTCGATGACTGATTCGAAGCTGCAGTAGTGTGTCTGATTCTTTGATCTGAGATGCATCGGTAGTTCACCTTGAGGGTGTTATAGTTTGACTACACCATGACTCGATCTTCTAGCCATTCGAAATCCTAAGGTGTATGTTGGCTATAGCATGTTCATTGTAGGAATTGGATTGTACCAAGAGAAAATCTATCTACCTCGATAGAAGAGGAGCAGCCCTATGATGATCATGAGAATCAAGTCTATAAGCCCATGGCCATGGTAGAGAGTGAAATAATAGAAAGAGTTTCTATTAAGATTTTCACATCGAACTTGAATCGAATGATTAAATCATATGATAGAAATTAGGGTTTGACGAGTTCACCTTAACCCTAATCTGATTGGGGCTCAAGATAGAAGAACTTAATCACACAAGTAGCTGCACTAAGAGGTTCATTTTTAATTTTGATGGGTTGCCACCATATACTACTAGGTCTCATTAGTGGATTTTGAGAGCAATTAGAATGATTTAGATGATCGATCATTCCAGTTGTCTAAATCAGAAGAGTTCTGATCCATCGAAAGGAGTTTCGATGATGTCGATGATGGAGATCATTATATATCATATTACCATATAGAACTAAACCTAACTGGATCATACAAATAAGGGTTTGGATCTGGATATCATCAATTGGACTAACCCAGTTCAATTGATTTGAATTAGATTCAATTAGGTTCAAGAAAATCGTGCTAGCACACGATTGAACCTAACATTCTCCTTTTACTATCATTAAAAGTTATCTCGACTGAGCTAAATATGTTTGTGCTCACTCAGGTACCTTTACTTGGTCTGAATAGAGCTTGTCCAGGTCAGAAAAGGATTGTCTTAATTTATGAGATAAATTTGAGACAACACCTTGATTTTTCATCACCTACTAATTCTTGTCCTTTGACTTTGGTCAAACATTGACCTTTGACCCTTGGACATCTGCCCATGTATAATACACTTATTGGAGAGCAGATAGGGGCTTGTCCCCTTACTGAAATTTAGAAAAGAGGAGGTGCATGTCTAGGATGGCGTGCGCCCATGGATAGGGATGCCTGGAGTCCTATGCGGATGAGACTCTAGGTTGCTTCTAGGTTTCTTCTTAGGTGGCCCCTGGCTATAGATTTTGATCAGTCTTAGGCACCATCTAAGGATGAATTTATGGGGCTCTCATCTAATTGGATCAGGTGATATCATCCCACCAATCAAATTTAGATCTGATTGTACAAAGCAATGCGATTGGTCGGGATGATGTGGCGCTGCATGGCGTAGCAGGGTTTATAAATAAATCCTGTCTGCGCCCCACTTTCAGCAAGTTCCTCTTAGCCATGCCCCAAGGCTGCCTCTCTTCCTTCTCCATGCCATCTTTTGATCCTCTCTCTCCTCTCTACATCCAAGGAAAGTTGGGCTTCAGTTTGGTGCAATTCAGGTAAGAAAAGGCTGACGAGAAAGGAAGAAGGCAGCACTGTTGCAGAGATGACTGCTGATCTTCAGAAGGAATTTTGAAGATTCTCCAAATCAGATTTAGATTTAATTTTTGGAGAAGTGATAAAAAAAGAGAAGATCTCCAGATCCAATCTGAGTGGATATCGGTAGAGGCTAGGCGCTTGCATGGCTAAATCCAGAACCTTAGGCAATCGACAGGATCATCAAAGGATAATCGGATTACCCACATCAAGGTATAAATTAAATTAAATTTAATTTAATTTATTTTTATTTATTAGATCTATAAAATAAAATTTGAAATATCTCAGATCTGATATGGATGTTTGAGAGAAATTTTTGAAATATCTTTCTTGATCCGATCAGATCTGAACGAACCTAATCCAAAAAATCAGGATTTTTCCTTCAACTGTTATTAGAGCCAGGTTCAATAAAAATTGTTTAGATCTATTTTTATTTTATTTTGATCTAATAAATAGGAGATTTTAGATGTCACATGAGATGTGATTAGATCTAAAATTATAAAAATTAAAATTAAATAATATAGATCTATTTTTTTTAATATGCATGACTAGTTGTAAAATAAAATAGTTCTATACATAGTCTTGCATAATCATGATTTATTTTGATTAAATTATGATTTTAGATCTATTTATTTTCTATTTTTTGATAACTATAAATATTATAATAAGATCTAAAAAATAAAAAATAAAATTATTTAATTTTTAGATCATATTAAATATGATGATTGCATGTCTAGTTTAGTTGTAGAATAGTTCTACATAGTTGTCTAGATTAGAATTTATTTTGATGTGATTAATTTAAATCTAATTTTTTAGATAATTATGAGATAATTTAGATCTGAAAAATATGCATGCATGATACATGAGATGTATACAAAATATGTATTAAGTTAGATCAAATTTTATATATGAGATATATGATGTAGATCTAACTAGTTTTATATATTTATATTTCTAATTAAGGCATTCCTCTTGGCCGTTTGGTCATAAGAACAAAGTAGGGTTTAAATGCCCTCTCCTTTTATTTGATGGGGTATTCTTATGATGTGTACGGGTGTTGCGCATTCATCCTTAATCAAAAATCAAGAACTTACTTTCTGCAAAACCCTAGATCCTGAAATCCTAGGATTTTATTTACATGTTTTGTTTGTGAACCCTTAACTTAATTAAGAATTAAGATTATGAAATATTAATTAGGTCTAAAATTAAGAATTTCAGATCTAAGATATATTCATAATATTGGGTTCGGGCTTGGGTAGCTCAATTGGTCTAAGCGGTTGATCAAATCGAATCAAGAGTTGGTTAGATGGGATCAACAGTGCTTAAATTGACCAGCCTAATAGGATTAAGTTTGGGTCAAGATCAAGTCACGTGAGTGATCGATCAAGCTAAGATCTAATTAGGCTCAGTGGTTAGAGTCTGGATTGTAGGCTAATCCGATTGGTTCTGGCTCAATAATTTGGTGTCTAAGGTAAGTCTGGCAGATACGATCGACTAATTTTTTTTAAGAGCTACTCGACTCGAATGCGTTCTTGTCAAGTTAATGACATATTCCTTCCACCGGTCTCACTTATCTAACTGTGTTTGTTGGCTCAGTTCTAATCTGAGGTGGTCAATAATCCGAGCTAACCCATGCCACTAGGTTAGTCATAATGGTTATGACTATGTCAAGTCTAGTTTAATGAGACCTAAATCAAATCTCCCTAAGAAAAGATTAAGTCTAAGGTCTTCCACCATTGTAGATGTGCGGACCCTTCCCAGGGTTGATTATTCTCAGTTGATTACAGCAGTTCAGTTGCACTAGAAAAATGCAACCATATCTATTAGGCATTGGATGCTGTGGACTAGAGGATGGATTGGACTTAATATTTTGGATATGATAAGAGACTCAATTAGAAATCCAATATGTGCAAATGGTGGGTCTGACTTAACTAAGGAATGGATCAATATTTCGGGCATGGTGAGATTCATGAATTAGAGACCAAGTTTGGATGCACCATGATTGAAGAATCATTGAACAAGAGTTGTTCACTCATTGGCTAACCCATCACCAATAACTGTTAGGTGAGGTGATGAGTCAGTTGGTGGGACTGCACCATCCACTAAAAATCATTAATTATGGAGATTTTTGCATCTCTACAGAGGGAGTGTAGGGATCTGAGAAAATAGTGAGAGCTAATTTGTTTAAAAATAAAATTTCTAAAAAAATTGGTTAAGTCTTAATTACAATATCTAACTAGAAACTTTGACTCTGTATAGAAAAATATCTGCATCCAATCCATTAACACAAATCCTAGACACCCATAGACTGACCGGATCAAATTATAGGATTGGCTTCAAAATTTTAAAATCATTTTGGATTTTAAGAAGTTAACTCATGTATTAGACCAGGATCCTCCCACCTTACCAGCTCGTCCATCCACTAAATAGAGAGCATCTCTGGATAAGTGGATGGACGAAGATAACAAGGCTAGATATTACATGTTGGGCTCGATGTCTAATGAATTTTAGCACCAATATGAAGATATCAGAATTGCTCGCCAAATGTTGGCTCACCTATAATAGATGTTTGGTGAACAGAGTCGCACAGCTAAGTATCAAGTCACTAAACGACTTTTCAAGGCTAAGATGCATGATAGACAGTCAATCCATGATCATTGTCTGATGATAATCAAGGATTTGGAAGAGCTTGAGAAGCTCGAAGTGAGGTTAGACTTGGATCTATAGAATGATATAATTCTACAATCTTTGACTGATGCGTATGGGCAGTTCATCATGAACTACCATATGCATAAACTTCAAAATTCCTTGGCCGAACTTATGAATATGCTGGTTACTGCTGAGCTTTCTTTGAAAGGTTCTAAAGGCTTAGTGCTTGCTATGGAATGGACTTCTTCCAAGAAAAAATCTTTTGGAAAGAAGAAGAAGTTTGTGAAAAAGCAAAAGATGGAAGAAGGAAAGAAGAAAAAGGTAGAGCTAAAGAAGAAGGCCGCTGACAAAGAAAAGTATTTTCATTGCAATAATGATGGCCACTGGAAGTGGAACTGCCCTACTTACCTGGCCACCCTAAAGAAGAAGGAGGCAGGTCCTTCTAGAGGTATGCTCGTTAATGAGTCTAATCTTATGGTTTCTTCTGCATCCAGTTGGGTGCTTGACTTTGATTCTAGTGCTTACTTGTGCACTTCTATGCAGGGTCTTGAGGATAGCAGAAGGCTGAGGGATGGCGAAATGATCCTACACGTCGAAAATGGAGTAAGAGTTGCTATCATGGCTGTGGGAACATACCCTCTTCGACTACCATTTGGTTTAGACTTAATGTTAAAAGACTGTTATTATGTGCCTACAGCAAGCAGAAATTTAATTTCTGTTTCTTGTCTTACATTAGAAGGCTATGTAATTAGTTTTCTTAAGGACCATTGTAATATTTTTTATGAAAGAAATAATTTGGTTTTCTTATTAATGGTCTTTATCGATTACATATTAATGTATTTATTTTTAATATCAAGCAAAATGTGAATTCCATGAAATGATCTAGGGATAGTCCAAACGACCTAAGACTAGGTCATATAGCAGAAGATAGGGTTAACAAATTGAAGAAAATCAGGCTATTGAGTTCGTTGACTTCCGAGTCATATCCAATTTGTGAATCTTGTCTTCATGGCAAAATGACTAAACTCCCTTTTGTAGGACATGGGGAAAGGGCCATGGATCTTCTTGCCCTAGTACATACTGATGTGTGCGGCCCATTTGATGTGTCAACTAGAGACAACTTTGTCTACTTCATAACCTTTACCGATGATTTATCTAGGTATGGGTATGTGTATCTTATGAGACACAAGTCTGAAGCTTTTGAAAAGTTTAAGAAATTCAGACATGAAGTAGAAAAGCAAACTAAAAAATTCATTAAGATTCTTCGATCAGATCAAGGAGGTGAATACCTTAGTCGAAAATTCTTGGACTATCTTAAGGAAAATGGAATAGTCTCTCAATGGACTCCACCTAGAATACCTCAACTCAATGGAGTTTTAGAATGGAGGAACTAGATCCTATTAGATATGGTTTGATCCATGATGAGCTTCACAGACCTTTCTGATTTTCTTTGGAGATACTATTTGTTAATTGCAATATACTTACTGAATAGGGTTCCTTCTAAAACCGTTCCTACCACACCGTATGAGATATGGTATGGTAAGAAACCAAGTCTGAGTCATCTCAGAATTTGGGGTTGTCCGGCTCATGTCAAAAGACAACAAGCGGACAAGTTAGACTTTAGGTCCTTCAAAGCTCGATTTATAGGATATCCTAAAGAGTCATTAGGATATTATTTCTACATTCCAGAAGATCACAATGTGATTGTGAGTCGACATGCCATCTTTCTTGAAAAATAGTTTATTCAAGATACCAGTATTGGAAAGCAGATCAAGTTTGATGAGAAAGTCTCACAACTGCAATGAGCTAAGGACCAAATGGAACTAAATCAGGTTAAGCAAATCCATTCACTACCTTCTCCACCTCGTAGATCGAAAAGAGTTTTCCATCCACCTGAGAGGTACTTAGGTACTATTTCAGAGAAAGTAGAGGAAATATTCCTCATAGGTAATGGGGTTCATGGTGATGATCCCAAAATCTATAATGAGGCGATATCGGATATCGACTCTGAAAAATGGTTAGAGGCAATGAAGTCAAAAATTGACTCAATGCACTCAAACCAAGTTTGGATCTTGGTAGATCCACTAGAAGGTATAGTACCTATTGGATGTAAATAAATCTACAAGAGAAAGATTGGTGCAGATGGAAATGTAGAGACATTCAAAGCTAGATTAGTAGAAAAAGATTATAGTCAATGCAAAGGTATTGACTATCAGGATACCTTTTTGCCAGTAGCTATGCTAAAATTCATTCACACATTGCTTGCTATTGCAACCTATTTTGATTATGAAATATGGCAAATGGACATGAAAATGGCATTCTTAAATGGATATCTTGAGGAAGATATCTATATGGAATAGCCGCTAGGTTTCACATCCAGTGATGATGATCACAAGGTATGCAAGCTGTAAAGGTCCATATATGGACTTAACCAAGCATCTCGAAGCTAGAATACTCATTTTAATGATGTGATCAAATTATTTGGTTTCATCAAGAACGAGGAGGAGCCATGTATCTTCAAAAAGATCAGTGGGAGCGCTGTTGTCTTTCTCGTATTGTACGTGGATGACATCCTTCTTATTGGAAATGATATTCCCATGTTGAGACAGTTAAAATATGGTTATCTAAAGAATTCTCCATGAAAGACCTAGGAGAAGCATCCTTTATTCTAGAAATTAAGGTTTATAGAGATAGACCAAATAGGATGCTAGGACTTTCATAGAAAATGTACATAAAAGAAGTGCTAAAGAGGTTTAGCATGGAAAACTCTAAGAGAGGTTTGGTATCCTTCAGACATGATATTCATCTTTCCAAGAAAATGTACCCTAGCACACCTGAGGAAATAGAATGCATGAGCAAGATCCCTTATGCTTCAGCAATAGGAAGCCTCATGTATGCCATGTTATGTACACGACCTGATATAGCCCATGCTGTGAGTGTCACGAGCAGATATCAGTCGAATCCAGATGAAGAACGCTGGACTTCTGTGAAATATATCCTTAAGTACTTGAGAAGAACTAAGGATATGTTGTTGATCTTTGGTAATGGAGAACTCCAAGTCCAGGGGCATACAGACTTGGATTTTATGTCCGATGTAGATGATCAAAAGTCGACATCTGGGAGTCTGTTTGTGTGTAATGGTGGAGCTGTCAGTTGAAAAAGTTTCAAGTAGATAGTGATAGCAGATTCTACAATGAAAGTAGAATACATTACTACATCAGAAGCTACAAATGAGGCATTCTGGTACAAGAAATTTGCCATAGAGATATGAGTGATGCCATCAAATGCCATTCCTCTATACTGCGACAATAATGGTGCCATAGCCCTTGCTAAGAAGCCGAGGTCTTACCAAAAATCCAAGCACATCGAGCGGTGATACCATCTCATCTACGATTGCCTCGAGAAGGATTACGTCGAGGTCTAGAGAGTCGACTCCGCAGACAATGCGGTGGATCCGCTTACAAAGCCGTTGGGCCAGCAGAAGATTGAGGCTCATCTTGAGAAGATGGGACTTAGATTTGTAGCCAATTGACTTTAGGTCAAGTGGAAGTTTGTTAGATATTTATGCCCTAGAAGTCATAATTGGCTGACACTTGTAATACACTTCTAGGGGTAAAATTATAATTTTAACTATAAATAATAAAATAGGTTATTTTCTATCATAAATGTGTATCTAGTGTCTGTGATACATCCCTTGAGTTAATGATAATAATAATTGATGTTTTCAAGAGTTGAAAATTTAAGACATGAATTTTCATTTATGAACTCATAAAATGCTCTTGACCGTAGGATCGTCATGAGGATGGTGATTGATCCGAAAGATTAGTGTACAATCATTTTTTTATAGTAGATGAGTCTTGAGTCTATGATGTAGAGACACTGGAGTGAGAATACAGGTACTCATTAGAGAAGAAGGGCACTGAGCGTGACCACTTTGAGTAGTCATAAGGAAGTCTACCTTCTCGTCGATGACTGACTCGAAGCTGCAGTGGTGTGTCTGATTCTTTGACCTAAGATGCATTGACAGTTCACCTTAAGGGTGTTATAGTTTGACTATACCATAACTCAGTCTCCTAGCCATTCAGAACCCTGAGGTGTATGTTAGCTATAGCATGTTCATTGTAGGAATTGGATTGCACCAAGAGAGAATCTATCTACCTCGGTAGAAGAGGAGCTGCCCTATGATGATCATGAGAATCAAGTCCATAAGCCCATGGCCATGGTAGAGAGTGAAATAATAGAAAGAGTTTCTATTAAGGTTTTCACATCAGACTTGAATCGAATGATTGAATCATATGATAGAAATTAGGGTTTGACGAGTTCACCTTAACCCTAATCTGATCGGAGCCCAAGATAGAAGAACTTAATCACACAAGTAGCTGCACCGAGAGGTTCATTTTCAGTTTTGATGGGTTGCCACCATATACTGCTAAGTGTCACTGATGGATTTTGGGAGCAATTAGAATGATTTAGATGATCGATCATTTCAGTTGTCTAAATCAGAAGAGTTCTGATCCATCGAAAGGAGTTTCGATGATGTAGATGATGCAGATCATGACATATCCCATTACCATATAGAATTGAACTTAACTAGATCACACAAACAAGGATTTGGATCTGGATATCATCAATTGGATTAATCCAGTTCAATTGATTTGAATTTGATTCAATTAGGTTCAAGAAAATCGTGCTAGCACACGATTGAACCTAACGTTCTTCTTTTACTATCATTAAAAGTTATCTCGACTGAGCCAAATATATTTGTGCTCACTCAGGTACATTTACTTAGTCTGACTGAAGCTTGTCTAGATCAGAAAAGGGTTGTTTTAATTTATGAGATAAATTTGAAACAACACCTACCATTTTTCGTCATCTGCTGATTCTTGTCCTTTGACTTTAGTTAAATGTTGATCTTTGACCCTTGGACATCTGCCCATATGTCATGCACTTATTGGAGAGTAGATAGGAGCTTGTCCCCTTACTAGAATTTGGAAAGGAGGGGGTGCATGCCTAGGATGGCGTGCGCCCATGGATAGGAATGCTTGGAGTCCCATGCGGATGGGACTCCAGGTTGCTTCTAGATTTCTACTTAGGTGGCCCCTGGCTATTGACTTTGACCAGTCTTAGGCACCATCTAAGGATGAATTTATGGGGCTCTCATCTAATTAGATTAGGTGATATCATCCCACTAATCAGATTTAGATCTGATTGCATAAAGCAACGCAATTGGTCGGGATGATGTGGCACTGCATGGCGCAGCAGGGTCTATAAATAAACCCTATTTGCGCCCCACTTTCAGTGAGTTTCTCTTAGCCGCACCCCAAGGCTGCCCCTCTCCCTTCTCCATGCCATCTTCTGATTCTCTCTCTCCTCTCCATGCTTAAGGAAAGTTGGGCATCAGTTTGGTGCGATGCAGGCAAGAAAAGACTGACAAGAAAGGAAGACGACAGCACTACTGTAGAGACGACTGCTGATCTTCAAAAGAAGTTTTGAAGATCCTCCAAATTAGATCCAGATCTAATTTTTGGAGAAGTGATAAAGAAGGAGACAATCTTCAGATCCAGCTCAAGTGGATATCGATAGAGGCCAGGCGCTTGCGTGGCTAGATCCAGAACCTCAGGCAATCAGTAGGATTATCAAAGGATAATCGAATTACCCACATCAAGGTATAAATTAAATTAAATTAAATTAAATTTACTTTTATTTATTAGATCTATAAAATTAGATTTGAAATATCTCAAATTTGATATGGATGCTTGAGAGAAATTTTTGAAATATCTCTTTTGATCCGATCAGATCTGAACGAACCTGATCCGAGAAATCTGGATTTCTCCTTCACCAAGATTGAAGGACATCTTATCTTTTCTTAAGGTTGAGGCTCAGGGGAGATCTTATCTCCAACCGAGGTTGAAGGAGATCTTATCTTCTTTTGAAGTTGAAGCTCAGAGGAGATCTTATCTCCAGCCGAGGTTGAAGAAGATCCTATCTCCTATTGAAGTTGAAGCTCGGGGGAGATCTTATCTCCAACCGAGGTTATCGAGGTTAAAGTAGATCCTATCTTCTATTGAGGTTGAGGCTTGGGAGAGATCTTATCTTCAGTCGAGATTGAAGGAGATTTTATCTCCTGTTAAGGTTGAAGCTCGAGGAAGATCTTGTCTCCATCCGAGTCGGGGCCTCTCTTCTCACCTCGTCTAAAATGAATGAGGCCTTCGACTTTGTTCACGTTAGGATGAGGTTCTCCTCCCATTTCTAATAGGCTATAGGGGCACATTAGGGCCATTGTCCGAGCCTCTTTCCTCACCTCATTTAAAATGAACGAGGCCTTTAAGTTTGTTCACGTTAGGATGAGGTTCTCCTCCTATTCCTAATGGGCTATAGGGGTACATTAGGATCGTTGTATGGGCCTCTCCCCTCCCATCTTAAATAATCGAAGGTCTTTGACTTGCTCATATTAAAATGAGATTCTCCTCCTATTTCTAACATGGCACTAGTGGCACAGATGGGCCGTTGAATGGGCCTCTCCCCTCCTCCTGTCTTAAATAATCGAAGGTCTTTGACTTGCTCATGTTAGGATGAGGTTCTCCTCCTAATTCCTAACATGGCACTAGGGGCACAGATGGACCATTGAATGGGCCTCTCCCCTCCTCCTATCTTAAATAATTGGAGGTCTTTGACTTGCTCATGTTAGGATGAGGTTCTCCTCCTGTTCCTAACATGGCACTAGGGGCACAGATGGCCGTTGAATGGGCCTCTCCTCTCCTCCTGTCTTAAATAATCGAAGGTCTTCGATTTGCTCATGTTAGGATGAAGTTCTCCTCCTGTTCTCAATATGGCACTGGGGACATAGATGGACTATTGAATGGGTCTCTCCCCTCCTCCTATCTTAAATAATCAGAGATCTTCGACTTGCTCATGTTAGGATGAGGTTCTCCTCCTGTTCCTAACATGGTAACTTTTGATTGCTTCTTTTCTATCATCACATAATTTTTACATCAAGAAATAATAATGTTGAAATGAAGAAGTTTTATTGGAAAAAAATTATCGATAGTACATTCTTAAGTTTTCTAAATTCTAAGGTCATGGGAGTGTTGTTCCTTCGAGCTCCTTCAGACGATAAGTTTTGGGTCGGACGACCTTCTCTATTTCATATGGGCCTTCCCAATTTGGGGTAAGCTTTTTCTAACTCTAAGGCTGAAAGATGGTGGCTCGTCAAAGCACTGAGTCCCCCACTCTGAATATTTTACCTCTGACTCTGTAGTTATAGTATCGGACCATCCTTCATCTGTAGGCCACCATCTGAACCCAGGCTTTCTCTCTTTTTTCTTTTAGTAGATCGAGGTTAACTCTGAGATCCTATGAGTTACGCTACTCATCGAAGGCCATGACCCATGCTAATGGGAGCTTAAGCTTGATTGGGATGACTGTCTTCATTCCAAAGGCCAAGGTGAGTGGTATTTTCTCGATCGGTAGCCTTTGAGTAGTTCGATATGTCCAGAGGATGTGGTAAAGTTCATCCACCCAGGCCCTCCTTGCTCTATCATGTCTTGTCTTGATGCCTTACAGCAACGTTCGGTTGGTCACTTCAGCTTCCCCATTTGCCTGTGGGTGAGCTACCGATGTGAAGTGATGGGAGATGTTTAGATCTTTGCAGAACTCAACGAACCTCATCCCAGTGAACTATCGCCCGTTATTTATTATGAGAGTTTGGGGCAAACCAAACCGATAGATGATTGACTTTTAGATGAAGTCCTGTACCTTAGTCTCGATAATTTTTGCTAGTAGTCGATCATGATCAAGAGGAACTTTCATTGTCCGGATGCCATTGGAAAAGGGCCAAGTATATTCATTCTCCACTACGCAAATGGCCAAGGTGCACTTAGTGGAGTAACCTCGAAGGCCAACTATCTTTGTATGTTTGCATTTCTCTGATAGTGATTACATTTCTTGACGTACTCCATAGAATCGTGGTACAAGGTCGGCTAATAGTATCCTTGCCAAAGTAGTTTTTGTGACAGGGGTCTGGCTCCTACATGACTTTCATAAATTTTTTTGTGCACTTCTCATAATGCAAAATCGACCTCTGAAAGTCGGAGACATGTCAGCAGCAGTAGCGAACATGACCTTTTATACAACTTGCCCTCATACAAAATATACCAGGAGGCTTGATTTCTAAGTTTTCGAGCTTCTTTCAGATCACGAGGAAGAACTCCCTTTTCGAGATAGGCAACTAATGGGTCAATTTAGCTTGGCTCGAGCTCTATCTTTATAATGAGCTGTGATTCCTCTGAGCTTGGGCATTTTAGAGTTTCAAAAAATACTTCTTTGGACAGTCTGGCTAGGGCCAAAATGGCCAATTTAGAGAGGAGGTTGGCTCTTGCATTTTCTACCCTCAAAATCTATAGAATGCCAAAATTACCGAAGGTCGGAGTCAAATCCTTTACTTTCTTAAGGTATTTCATCATACTTTCCTTCCGTGAATCATACTTACCACTAACTTGGTCGACCACCAATTGAGAATCACTGTAGACTTGAAGTCAATCTACTTTTAAATCTCTTGCTATTTTTAACCCGATGATCAACACTTCATATTCGGCCTCATTATTAGTTACAGAAAATTCAAAATGTAGTGCGTACTCAACGATGACTCCCTCAAGATTGACTAAGATTAATCCCGCACTTGCTCCAATGAAGTTGGATTAACCATCCATGTACAGGGTCCAAAAACCTTTGAAAAGATCGGCACTTTCTTCGAAGAGACTCGGTTGCAACCATAGAATGCTGGTCTCGCTCTGTTCAAGCTCGGCTTCATCTAGATTGGTGCATTCAATCATGAAGTCGGCCAGTGCCTGAGCCTTGATTGCTGGTCGAGGTCGGTAGTTGATGTCAAACTCCATTAATTCAATAGCCCATTTTGCAATTTTTTCGGAAGCATCCATTTGATGAAGGATTGCTCTAATCGGCTAGTCAGTGAGGAGCATTATAGCATGTCCCTAAAAATAGGGTCAAAATCTTCTTGTTGCAATCAGAAGAGCATAAGTCAATTTTTTCAACTTTGTATACCTAGTCTCGGCATCCCTTAGGATCTGACTTATGTAGTAGACTGATCGCTGTACTTTTATCTCTTCTTTGACTAGGACTGCCGCTAGCACTATAGGAAAGACCACGAGATAGAGAAATAGCTTCTCTCTGGATTCGGGTTTAGCTAGTAGGGGGGTGAGCCATGGTCGTTCTTGAACTCGTCGAACACCTTTTGGCATTCCTGAGTCTAGTAAAAATCTTTCGATTTTCTGAGGATTTAAAAGAAGGACATATAGCGTTCGACCGACCTCAAGATAAAATGACTCAATGATGCCACCTTCCCGATTAGGTGCTGAACTTTCTTGATGGACTTTGGAGCAGTCATCTCTCAGATAGCTTAAATTTTCTCCGGATTGAACTCGATCCCTCATCTCGAGATCATGAATCCCAAAAATTTTTTTGAGGCTACCCCAAAGGCGCACTTGGTTGGATTTAGCTTCATCTTATATTTTCTGAGCACATCGAAAGCCTCTTCAAGGTCGGCAACATGATTGATAATCTCTCGATTTTCTACCAGCATATCATCGACGTAAACCTTCATATTGCGATCGATCTGCTCCTTGAAGATTTTATTGACCAAGCACTAGTAAATCATGCCTACATTTTTAAGCCCGAAGGGCATGATCCTGTAATAGTAAAGACCATGGTTAGTAATAAAAGCAGTCTTCTCCTCGTCCACCAGTGCCATCCGAATTTGGTTGTAGCCAGAGAAGGCATCCATGAAGGTAAGAAGCTCGTAGCCTAAAGTTGCATCCATCAGTTGATCGATTCTAGACAAAGGGTAGCTATCTTAGGCATTGTTAAGCTTCTTAAAGTTGATGCACATCCTCCACTTGCCATTGGCTTTCTTGATCAGGATCACATTAGAGACCCAAATTGGATAGTTGACTTCTTGGATAAATCCGATATTGAGAAGCTTGTTGACCTTTTCTGCTATTATCTTCTGCCTTTCTGGTGCATGGCCTCGAACTCTTTCTTTCATTGATCGATGCTTGGGGTCAACGGCCAGCCGATGTTCCATAACCTTGGTGTCAATCCCAGGCATATCCACCAAAACTCAAGCGAAGACATCAGCATTCCTCCATAAGAAGATGATGAGCTGCTCCCAAACTTCATCCTTCAGATTCAAGCCAATTTGCACCATATTCTCTGTATTTTCATCATTCAGGGGGATGGTCACAAGATCTTCTATGGACTCACCCCATTCTTCGGTAAGGTCATCGTAGACATCTAGCCCATCAATAGGACAAGGGTCAGACCATTCTTCCTTTTGCAAGGTAATTGATTAGCAGTGTCTTGCCAGAGCTTGATCTCCTTTGATCTCTCTGATCCCATAACTTGTCGAAAATTTTATTTTCAAATAAAAAGTTGACACCAGCGCTCGAAGCACATTTAGACCAGGTCAGTCAAGAATTACATTATAAGCAGAGGAAGCCTTTACTACCAGGAAAACCACCTGCGATCTGAATTGTCTTGGATGTTGCTCTGCATCCATGGCTAGAGTTATTACATCTTCAATTGGTACTGCAGCACCAATGAAGCCCACTAGCGAAGAGTTTATTGATCCAAGCTGACTACCAGATATTGACATTTTGGAGAAAGCATCATAAGACAAGATGTCAACCAAACTTCCATTATCAACTAGGATGTGATGTACATCATAGTCTGCTATATTTAAGGAGATTACAACCGCATAATTATGTGAGAATTGTTCCCTCCATGCATCTACCTCAGTGAAGGTTATGGATTCTTCAGTCCTCCATCTCTTCACTAATCCCTCAGATCCACTGCCCTCTTCTCATCGAAATCCTTCAGAGATAGTATTGATGATGTCGAGAGGTGGCCGATCTTCTTATTGTTCCTCCCTTCTTGATGGTTCTGGCTATGGTAGTTCCCTCAACTAATCTTCTCTTGCTTCAGATCAGAGTCTGAGAAATTGATCCAACCGGCCTCTTCTGATGAGCTTCTCGATCTCATCTTGGAGTTGAATGCATTCTTCAGTATCATGGCCATAGCCATGATGGTAGAGATAGTATTTACTAGGATTGCGCTTATCAGGATGAGCGTGCATTCTTTCTGGCCTCGGCAGTTGCTCCTTGATCTCCATCAATACTTGCATTTTTAGAGTATTGAGGGGGGCATAGTTGTAAAACCTTATGGGGAAAGAACTTTGTTGTGCCCTTCTGTCGGGGCTTCTTTGACGATGAGCTCGAGGAGTTTGGGCTCGCTTGCGCTCGGAGGGAGTCCGTGAGCATGGTCAAACTTTATTTGGCCCTCCATCAGCTGTGGATTTATTAGACTCGCCCACCTGTCTCTCTCCTACAGCTTCCTCATCTTTCAATTTGAAGGCTTCTTTCGTTCGGATATATCCCACAACCCGAGCTAATAGATCAGCAAAATCCCTGAGGTACTTCTTCTTCAGGCAGAACAATAAATCATTCTTCTAAAGGCCACCTTTGAGTGCGACCATTGCAATAGATAGGTCCAAGTTTCGGACCTCCAATGCAACAGTATTAAATCGGATGACATAAGTTCGAATAGATTCTCCCTTTTTCTTCTTGATATTCATCAAAAAATTCAAACCTCGGTGCGGACATCGGTTGCTGATGAAGTGAGCCATAAATTGATGGCTCATTTGATCAAAGAAGAAGATCATACCTAGTCTCAACATCGAGTACCAGTTTCTTGCTACTTCATTCAAGGTAGATGAAAAAGCTCGATATAAGATGGCATTTGGTGTGCCATGGAGCAGCATCATGGTCCGAAAGATCTTCAGATGATCGACCGGATCAGAGAATCCATCGTAGCTTTTAAATTAGGAGAGCTTGAAGTTCAGCGGAATGGGCTCTTGCATAATTCGAGGAGAAAAAGGGAGATCGGTATGGATGTCGTCATGTTGAGCCGAAGTGACATGGTGGAGTTTCTCAATCCATCGGTCCATCTTTCATAGTTTCTGATCGAGGATGTCATCTCGATCGCAGATCTTGGAAGGCTTTCAACTGTAGATGGGGACGGTCTCTTTTGGAGAAGAATCATGATCCGAATAAGGATCCTCTACTCTCTATTTCTCCTTTTCAAGGGCGATGGGTATGCTAGCCCTCCTCTTTGGGATCAATTCCTGACATCCTGATGGCAAGTTTCCTGACAGAACCACCACCGAAGATTGCCACATGGCCTACAGCATTTTGGTGAGGCTCTAAACCCACTATATTAGTAGGTTAAACTACTTCGAATCTACCATGGCCGTCGATGGAGGAGGAGGTTGAAACATCAATGCTGGAGTAGGAATGGATGGGTCTGGCTCAGATCTGACGATAGAAGCGGTAAATCTCTGGGTAGTTGCCTTCTTTGGAGGCATTTCTTGAGATTGAGAGAGAGGATGGAGATGAACCTTAAAGAAGAAGATCCACAGGATCGATTGAGCACCTTTTTAAGAACAAGGGTACCTCAGGAACAGAGGTCCCTTCCTCCAACGCCAATCCTATTGGTGTGAAATTTGGTTGATACCGGATCGAGTTGAAATTGAGAAGGAAAAGGTCGCTATTAGTGACCTGCAAAATAAAGTTCCATCCGAGGTCGGTGGTGGTAGCTCCAGTAGGATCCTCCAACGATCAAGTTAGCTCTTCTGACCAATAGAAATGGAATGCTCAGAAAAGAATTCAGCAGAGTTTTGTGAAGGAGAAGAGAGCTTAGAGAAAATATATCTGAAGGATTTTTTTTACAGATGAAGCTCGGAGCAAATTGAAAGTAATAGCCGTAGCCATCCAGTAGCTGGCCGCTCGAGGCCGCATGAGATTTGTTATGGAGAGAGGTGCTGCCTGTAGCAGACTAATAGTGACAGCGATAGCTATTCGATAGTGGGCCACTCGAGATTGCATGGGGTTTGTTATGGAGAGGGGCACCACCTGTAGCAAACTGATAGTGACAGTCATAGCCGTTCGGTACTGAGCCACTCGGGGCAGCATGGAGTTTGTTATGGAGAGAGGTGTCCGTTGTTGTGATGTACCCATTTGTCGAGATTTAATAGTCAAAGTTCGAAGGAAGCAGGCATCGGTTGGTGAAGAGCTTTGACATACATCAATTCTAAAGAAGTTCGAACTCCTAAAGGGAACACAACTAGAGGAGATCATAGGGAGGAATGCTAGTTGAAATCTGAAAGTAATCCATTGAAGAAATCTGAATGAAGTTCGACTGATGGAGAAGTCTAGATGGAGTCCGACTGATGGAGAAGTTTGACCAAAGAAGAAGTCTAGAAGAGGTCCGACTAATGGAGAAGTTCGATTGAAGGAGAAGTCTAGGAAAAGTTCGGTTGAAGAAGAAGTCCGGATGAAGTCCGATTGATGGAGAAGTTCAATCGAAGAAGAAGTTCAGATGGAGTCCGACTGATGGAGAAGTTCGAAAGGGATTCAACCATTGGAGCAGTCCAAAAGGGGTTTGGCCGTTGGAGGAGTCTAGAAGGAGTTCAACCACTGCAGGAGTTCGAAAGAAGTTCGACCGCTGGAGGAGTCCAGAAGGAGTTCAACTACTGGAGGAGTCTGGGAGGGATTTGGCCACTGGAGGAGTTCGGGAGGGATTCGATCGATAGAGGAGTTCGACTGCTGAAGGAAGAATTTTCGATCGAAGCTCTTCTATAATTATCGATTATATTAAGCTAAGCATCAGACTGGACTTCGGCGGAAGCGGGTTTATCCCTAATAGTATCAAAGCCCAGGTTCTTATTACATGATTTTTTTGAGCATGTTTATACTATTTATTAGATTAGATCTAATTTATAATCTAATTATTAAATCTAAATTTAAATATTCAGATCTCACAAACTATCATAAGGTGTCCTGTTGTAAGGTTTATCTCTTATAGTGAAAAGATTGTCCTAGTTCATGATGATTTATTTTTAATCATAAATTTATTAGATTTGATCTAATTTTATTTATGATATAATAGATTTAAAATATTTTTAGATATGAAAATAAAATTTTTAGATTGCACGGACTGCTATAAGATTGTCCTGCTGTAAGGTTTACCCCTTACAGTGGAAAGGTTGTCCTAGTACGTGCTGATCTAAAATATTGATCATAAAATTTTAGATTAGATCTAAGAAATTTTATGATCTAATTAAAAATATTTTAATCTAATTTTAATCATCATAAATATATTAGATTTGATCTAGAGAGATTTATGATTGATTGGTGTTGAAACTGTTTCAATTACATAAACCTGTTTAGATTAGATCTAAAGTAGATTCATATTTATGTTATTTGCATTTTGATTATGAATCAAACATGCAACTAAGTTGATAGAATCATATTGTAAAAATATTTTATAAATATGAAAATCATTTTCAAAAAGCCAAACCTCAACCCTCAGTCCAAAATTTAATTAAGAATTAAGAAGTTATTTGATTAGGATCTAGGATTGTAAATTGAAGATTCGAAGACACGAATCATAACACGTTGAGTTAAATGGATTAGTGGAGATTAGATCCATTAATTGGGTTAGACTTAGGGTTAGATTAAAGAATGGACTTAATTAGAGAATTGACTAAATCTAATCAATTATTTTCTTAGATTAGATTAAGGATTCTCTAGATCAGTTATAATAGTTGTAGTTGGTCAAGTCCATATCTTTAATGAGACCCAAGATAGACTTAATTCTTGGCTATGAGGTCTAGCACGAACTATTAGGTTGATCTAATTGAAACTAATTAAATCAATTGGTGTCTAAGGTAAACCAGATCGATGGTCTTTAATTGGCAGCCTGCTTACCTGACCATTTTTGATGGTCTCTAAGGCAAGCTTTGATAGACCCTCCCACTGATCGAACTTACCTGGCTTCTTGATGAAATTAGGTTTTGGTCAGATCATTTGACTATTCGAGCTGACCCATGTCAGCTAGGTAAATTAGTATGACTGATTTAGGTGCTTCTTGACTAGCCTATTAATGGTCTCTCTTAAGCTGACTTGGTGAAGTCAGTGAGAGAATCATGATAAGCTGGTTCATCTGACCTGATCTCTTCTTTAAAAATTAAATCATCTAAAATTATTAGATCCTTAAAATGAATTAGTTATGGTGATAACTAGATCATAGCCATCCATTAAGTGTACGATAATGGGTCCATCAGTTGGATAATCATTGGAGGCCCAAAGGTTTGGTGCTTATCGATTGATGGAATTATCATTAATTATATGATTTCTTAGCTATGTCTTTCTAAATGGTGGTTAGATTAACCAACCAAAGTTGGACCTAATCATTCATTCGTTAGATGGTTCAATTATGGTCATGTTAATGGTTGGACCTAATCGAATCTTTTCAGTAGAGGCCAAAGCCTACTGATTATGGACTGGGGCAAAATTTAATTACTAAAAATTATTTGAATAAATAATTGGTTATGAACCTATCCTTAGATGCACATGGATTGGCCAACCAAAGTTAGGCTTGTGCGTAGTCTATGTGGATTCTAGTATCCACTAAGGAATTAGGATAATTTCTCGAATTGAAGGTAAAGGCTACCAATTTGAATAAAATAGTGGGAGAACCTTTTGATTAAAGTTCAAATCTTTTGATTTAATGAATCAATTACTAATTAGGTTATGGTTTTCCTTTATGCAGATATGGCCACTTCCCTATCGCTCCAATCATTATTGGACAATGATAAGTTGATGGAACCCAACTTCGGTAGCTGGTACCAAAAGTTGAAGATAGTCCTTGAGCATGAATGGATCTTATATATGCTGACGGATTCTGTACTTGAGGAGCCAGCTATCAATGCACATGGTACAGTCAGAGATACTTTCCAGAAGGGGCTCAGTGATCAGACCATGGTGTGCTACATCATGCTGGCTGCCATGAGCGACGAGTTTAGTCGTAGATTTGAGATAGCTCAGCCAAAAGACATGCTTCAAGTGTTGGAGGATTTCTTTGGCACACTCAATGATGTGGAGAGGCACAAGACTAGTTGTGCCATCTTCAACACCAAAATGCGGGATGGTGCCTCTATCACTAATTATGTATTGTACATGATCGAGCTGATAGAGCGATTGAGCAAGCTTGATTTTTTCTTGCATAAACAGCTTGGGAAGGATGCAATACTGAACTCATTGCCCAAGTTCTTTCTCCCATTTCTTACTCATTTCAAAATGATAAAGCCTGAAGTAGACTACCATGGGTTAATAGGGTTACTTCAGAACTTTGAGAAGGATCACCAACTCCACAAGGAGTCGGTGAACTTAGTGGGAGGTTCATCTTCTGGTTCTCGATCCATTAGGAAAGAAAAGAAGAACAAAAAGAAGAAAGCTAAGAAGGTGCAAGTTCAGACTGGAACATCTATGCAAGGCCAGACCAAAAAGATCAAGCCCGATAAGAGTCAAGCTAAATGCTTCTTTTATAAGAAGCGGAGGTATTGGAAAAGAAACTATCCTCAGTACATTGCCTCTCTAGATCCGAATAGACAGATAAACAAGCAAGCTATTGCTGGGCAAGATATCTATATGATAACTCCTTGTAATTTCTCTATTTATGATATTACTGACTGGGTATTGGATACCGATAGCCCTTATCATATTTGTAATTTGTTGCAAGGATTGCAGGTTAGTAGGAGATTCAAGCAAGGTAAAACGTTCCTGAACGTTAGAGATGGAAGACCAGTTCCAGTTCTAGCTTTAAGAATTCTAAAACTTGTATTTAATTTCCATATCATTGTTCTTAATGATTGTCATTTCTGTCTTAATTTTTTTTAAAATATTATTTCTGTAGGCCTTCTGGCTAAAAATAATTATTAAATTTCAATAAAGAAACAAGTTTGTAATATCATTATGAATGGTGTTACTATTTTTTATGGATATTTGAACAATGTTGTGTATATGTTATCACAACCTGTTAACATAGTCTATTCCATTGGTAAGTATCCTAGATTAGATAGTATGTCAGATATCTATTTATGGCACTATAGTCTAGGTCATATAAACAAGAGCAGGATAAATAGGTTGACTTAAGAGGGAATCCTCAAAGTCAGTGATTGTGAATCATTTTCAATCTGTGAGTCCCGTCTTCTTGATAAAATGACCAAGTCATCTTTTACTGAAAAAGATGAGAGAGCCACTGAGCTCTTAGGTCTAGTACATACTGATGTATGTGTTAGATATGTATGCCATAGAAGCCAGAATTGGCTGACACTTGTTATACACTTCTAAGGATCAAATTATAATTTTGATTATAAATAATAAAATAAATTATTTTCTATCATAATATATATTTAGTGTCTGTGATACATCCCTTAAGTTAATGGTAATGATAATTCTTATTTTCAAGAGTTGAAAATTTAAGACATGAATTTTCATTATTAACTCATAAAATGCTCCTGACCATAGGATTATCATGAGGATGGTGATTGATCTGGAAGGTTGGTCTACAATTGCTTTTTTATAGTAGATGAGTCTTGAGTCTATGGTGTAGAGACATCAGAGCGAGAGTACAGGTACTCGTTAGAGAATGAGGGCATTGAGCATGACCACCTCGAGCAGTCATTAGGAAGTCTACCTTCTCGTCGATGACTAGCTTGAAGCTGTAGTGGTGTGTCTGGTTCTTTGATCTGAGGTGCATCGATAGTTCACCTTGAGGATGTTATAGTTTGACTACACCATGACTCGATCTTCTAGCCATTCAAAATCCTGAGGTGTATGTTAGCTATAGCATGTTCATTGTAGAAATTGGATTGCACCAAGAGGAAATCTATCTACCTCAGTAGATGAGGAGAAGCCTTATGATGATCATGAGAATCAAATCTATAAGCCTATGGCCATAGTAGAGTGAAATATTAGAAAGAGTTTCTATTAAGATTTTTATATTGGATTTGAATCGAATGATTAATTCATATGATAGATATTAGGATTTGATGAGTTTACCTTAATCCTAATTTGATCGAGGCTTAAGATAGAAGAACTTAATCACATAGGTAACTACACCAAGAGGTTTGTTTTCAGTTCTGATGGCTTACCACCATATACTATTAAGTGTCACTGGTGGATTTTGAGAGCAATTAGAATGATTTGGATGATCGATCATTCTAGTTGTCTGAATAAAAAAAGTTCTAATCCATCAAAAGGTGTTTCGATGATGTTGATGATAGAGATCATGATATATCTCATTACCATACGAAACTAAACCTAACTGGGTCATACAAATAAGAATTTAGATATGGATATCATCAATTGGACTAATCTAGTTCAACTGATTTGAATTAGATTCAATTAGGTTCAAGGAAATCGTGCTAGCACACGATATGTTCTCCTTCAATAATCATTAAAAGTTATCTCGACTGAGCCAAATATGTTTGACCTCACTCAGGTACCTTTACTTGGTCTGACTGGAGCTTGTTCAGATAAAAAAAAGGTTGTCTTAATTTATGAGATAAATTTGAGACAATATTTGCCATTTTCCGTCACCTGCTAATTCTTGTCTTTTGACTTTGGTTAAACATTGACCTTTGATACTTAGACATCTACTCATGTGTCATGCATCTGCTCATGTGTCATGCACCCATAGAAGAGAGATTTGACTTTTGTCCTCCTGCTAGAAAAAGAAAAGGAGGGGGTGCATGCCTGGAAGGCAGGCGCCCAAGGATAATGACACCTGGAGTCCCATACAGATGGGACTCCAAGTTGCTTCATGATATCAAAGAAGGTGGTGCCAAAGACTCTACTTTGATCAGTCTTGGCACCACCTATGGATGTTTGAGAGGGGCTCTCATCTGATTGGATCAGATGATGTTATTTCATCAATCAGATTTAGATCTGATTGCACGAAGTGACGTGATTGGCTGGGATGATGTGGCACTGCATGGCGCAGCAGGGTCTATATAAACCCTATCCACGCCTAGGTTTGAGAGAGCTCTCTCATTGCCCACACCACATAGCCCTCTACCCTCTCCTCCATGCCTACCTCTGATCCTCTCTCTCTCCTCTCCATGCCCAAGAGGCTTTGGGTTCAAGTTTGTGCGATCCAGGCAAGAGAAAGGTGACAAGAAAGGAAGAAGGCAGCACTACTGTAAGAGATGATATCGGATCTTCAAAAATTATTTTGAAGATCTTCATGATTAGATCCAGATCTGATCTTTAGAAAAAAGATTAAGAAGGAAAAAATCTCCAGATCCTATCCGAGTGGATATCGGTAGAGACCAGGCGATTGCGTGGCTGCATCCAGAACCTCAGGAAATCAGTAAGATCATCATAGGATAATAAGATTACCCAAGAACAAGGTATAAATTAAATCTAATTTAATTTAATTTATTTTATTTTATTAGATTCATCAAATTAATTCTAAAAATTATTAGATCTAATTTAGATCTAAGAAATTTTTTTTTGAAATAATTCTCTTGGTTAAATCAGATCTGCACGAACTTGACCCATGAAACAGGATTTTTTCTTCAACTGGTATCAGAGCCAGGTTCCTATAAATAATTTAGATCTAATTTTAATTTATTTTTAATCTAATAATTAGATAATTTTAGATATCACATGACATATGATTAGATCTAAAATTAAAAAAATTAGAAATTAAATAATTTAGATCTAAGTTGTACAAGATGCATGACTAGTTGTAGAATAGAATTATTCTATGTATAGTCTTGCATGATCATAATTTAATTTGATTATATTATAATTTTTAGATTTATTTATTTACTATTTTTTGATATTATAAATATTATGATAAGATCTAAAAAATAAAAAATAAAATTATTTAATTTTTGGTTCATATGAGATATGATGAATGCATGTTTAGACTAGTTATAGAATAGTTCTACATAATTATCTAGAATAAAATTTATTTTGATATGATCAATTTAAATTTAATTTTTTAGATGATTATGAGATAATTTAGATCTAAAAACATGCATGACATGATACATGAGATGTATGCAAAATATATTTATAGTTAGATCAATTTTTATATATGAGATATATGATATAGATCTAACTAGTTTTATAGTTTTCATATTTTTGATTAAGGCATTCCCCTTGACCGTCCGATCATAAGAACAAAGTAGGGTTTAAATATCCTCTTCTCCTATTCGATGGGGTGTTCTTATGATATGTAGGGGTGCTACGCATTCGTCCTTAATCAGAAACCTAAAAAAATTATTTTCTACAAAACCCTAGATCCTAAAATCCTAGAATTTTATTTACATGTTTTGTTTGTGAACCCTAAACTTAATTAAGAATTAAGATTATGAAATATGTTAAGTCTAAAAATTAAGAATTTTTAGATTTAAGATATATTCATAAAATTAGGTTCAGGCTGGGGTAGCTCAATTAGGTCTAAGCGGTTGATCAAACTAAAGCAAGAGTTGGTTAGATGGGATTAAGAGTGCTGAAATTGACTAGCCTAATAGGATTAAGTCTGGATCAAGATCGAGTCACATGAGTGATTGATCAAGCTAAGACCTAATTAGGCTCAGTGGTTAGAGTCTGGATTGTAGGCTAATCTGATTGATTCTGACTCAATAATTTGGTGTCTAAGGTAAGTTTGGCAGATACGATCGACTAATTTTTAATTAGGAGCTACTTGACTCGAATGCATTCTTATCGAGTTAATGGCATATCCTTTCCACTGATCTCACTTACCTGGCTATATTTGTCAACCCAGTCCTGATCTAAGGTGGTTAACAATCCGAGCTAACCCATGCCACTAGGTTAGTCATAATTATTATGGCTATTATAAGTCTAGTTTAATGAGACCTAAATCAAATCTTCCTAAGAGAAGATTAAGTCTAAGGTCTTCCTCCATTGTAGATGTGCAGGCCCTTCCCGAGATTGATTATTCTTAGCTAGTTACAGTGGTTCAGTTGCACCAAAAAGATGCCACCATGTCTATTAGACATTGGATGCTATAGGCTGGAGGATGGATTGGGCTCAATATTTTGGATATGGTGAGAGACCCAATTAGGAATCCAATCCGTGCAAATGGTGGGTCTAACTTAACTAAGGAGTGGATCAATATTCCGAGCACGGTGAGATTCATGAATTAGAGATCAAGTTTGGGTGCACCATGATTAGAGCATCATTAAACAAGAGTTATTCATCCATTTGCTAACCCATCACCAATAACTATTAGGTGAGGTGATGAGTCATTTGATGGGATCGCACCATCCACTAGAAATCATTAATCATGAAGATTTTTGCATCTGTACAAAGGGAGTGTAGGGATCCAAGAAAATAGTAGAAGCTAATTTTTTTAAAAAATAAAATTTCTAAATAAATTGATCAAGTCTTAATTATAATATCTAATTAGAAACTTTGACTCTCTGTAGAAAAATGTCTGCCTCCAACCCACTAGCACGTATCTTGGACACCCATAGATTGATCGAATGCAATTACAAGGATTGGCTCCAAAACTTCAAAATTATTTTGGGTTCTGAGAAGTTAACTCATGTATTGGACCAGGACCCCCCATCTTACCAGCTTGTCCATCTGCTGTATAGAGAGCATATCTTGATAAGTGGATGGATGAAGATAGCAAGGCCAGATACTATATATTGGGCTCGATGTCTGATGAGCTTTAGCACCAACATGAAGATATCAGGACTGTCCACCAAATGTTGGCTCACCTACAAGAGATGTTTGGTGAACAGAGTCGTGCAGCCAAGTATCAAGTCACTAAACAACTATTCAAGACTAAAATGCATGATGGGTAGTCAGTCCAAGACCATTGTTTGATGATAATCAAGAATTTTGAAGAGCTTGAGAAGCTCAAAGTGAAGTTGGACCTGGATCTGTAAAATGATATAATTCTGCAATCCTTGACTGATGCATATGGGTAGTTCATCATGAACTACAATATGCATAAACTTCAAAATTCTCTGGCTAAGCTTATGAATATGCTGGTTACTATTGAGCTTTCCATGAAAGGTTCTAAAGGCTCAGTGCTTGCTATGGAATGAACTTCTTTCAAGAAAAAGTCTTTTGGAAAAAAGAAGAAGTCTATGAAAAAGCAGAAGATGGAAGGAGAAAAGAAAAAGTAGGTAGAGCTGAAGAAGAAGGTTGCTAACAAAGAAAAGTATTTCCATTGCAACATTGATGACCATTGGAAGCAAAACTGTCCTACTTACCTAGCCATCCTGAAGAATAAGAAGGAGATAGGTCCTTTTGGAGGTATGCTCATTATTGAGTCTAACCTTATGGTTTCTTCTACATCCAGTTGGGTGCTTGACTCTGGTTCTAGTGCTCATTTATGTACTTCCATGCAGGATCTTGAGGATGGCAGGAGGTTGAGGGATGATGAGATGATCCTACGCATTGGAAATAGAGCATGGATTGCTGCTGTGGTCATGAAAACATATCCTCTTCGACTACCATCTGATTTAGACTTAGTATTAAAGGACTGTTATTATGTGCCTACAGCAAGCAAAAATTTGATTTCTATTTCATGCTTAACACTAGAAGATTATATAATTAGTTTTCTTAAAGACTATTGTAATATTTTTTATGAAAGAAATAAAATTGCAAATAGTTTTCTTATTAACGATCTTTACCAGTTACATATTGATGTATCTATTTTTAATATCGAGCAAAATGTGAATGCCATAAGAAAAAAATGACCTAGGAATAGTCCAAATGATAGGTATCTATAGCACCTAAGACTAGGTCATATAGCAGAAAATAGGATTAACAAATTGGAGAAAACTGGGCTATTGAGTCCATTGACTTTTGAGTCATATCTAATTTATGAATCTTGTCTTCATGACAAAATGACTAAGCTCCCTTTTGTAGGATATGGGAAAAGGGCCACGGATCTACTTGCCCTAGTACATACTAATGTGTGCGGTCTATTTGATGTGTCGGCTAGAGGCAACTTTGTCTACTTTATAATCTTTACTGATGATTTATCTCGGTATGAGTACGTGTATCTTATGAGACACTAGTCTGAAGCTTTTGAAAAGTTCAAGAAATTCAGACATGAAGTAGAAAAGCAAACTAGAAAAGCCATTAAGGTTCTTCGATCAGATCGAGGAGGTGAATATCTTAGTCGGAAATTTCTTGACTATCTCAAGCAAAATGGCATAATCTTTCAATGGACTCCACCTGGAACACCTCAACTCAACAAAATTTTAGAATGGAGAAATTGGATCCTATTAGATATGATTCGATCTATGATGAGCTTCACAGACCTTTCTGATTTTCTTTGAAAACATAGTCTATTAACTACAATATACTTACTGAATAGGATTTTTTCTAAAACCATTCATACCACACCGTATAAGATATGGTATGATTAGAAATCAAGTCTGAGTCATCTCAGAATTTGGAGTTGTTTGGCTCATGTCAAAAGACAACAAACGGACAAGTTAGACTATAGGTCCTTTAGAGCTCAATTCATAGGATATCCTAAAGAGTCATTAGGATATTATTTCTATTTTCTAGAAGATTACAATGTGATTGTGAGTTGATATACCATCTTTCTTGAAAAATAGTTTATTCAAGATGGCGGCATTTAAAAGCAGATCAAGCTCGAGGAGAAAGTCTCACAAGAGCAACGAGCTAAGGACCAAATGAAACCAAATTAGGTTGAGCCAATACAACCACTACCGCCTCCACCTCGTAGATTGGAAAGAATTTTTTATCCTCCTGAGAGGTACTTAGGTACTATTTTAAAGAAACTAGAGAAAATATTTCTCGTAGGTAATGATGTTTATGGTGATGATCTCAAAACCTATGATGAGGCGATATCGGATATTGACTCTGAAAAGTGGTTAGAGGTAATGAAGTCAGAAATTGACTCGATGCACTCAAATCAAGTCTGGACCTTGGTAGATTCATCAGAATGTATAGTACCTATTGGGTGTAAATGGATCTACGAGAGAAAGATTGGTGCAGATGAAAATGTGGAGACATTCAAAGCTAAATTAGTGGCAAAAGATTATAGTCAATGTGAAGGCATTGACTATCAGGATATCTTTTCGCCAGTAGCTATGCTAAAATCCATCTGCACATTGCTTGCTATTGCAGCCTATTTCGATTATGAATATGACAAATGGACGTGAAAATGGTGTTCTTAAATGGATACCTTGAGAAAGATATCTATATGGAACAACCGCTTGGTTCACATTTAGTGATGCTGATCATAAAGTATGCAAGTTGCAAAGATTCATATAAAGACTTAAGCAAGCATCTCGAAGCTGGAATACTCATTTTAATGATGTAATCAAATTATTTGATTTTGTCAAGAACGAAGAAGAACCATGTGTCTTCAAAAAGGTCAGTGGGAGCACTATTATCTTTCTCATATTGTACATGAATGATATCCTCCTTATTGAGAATGATATTCCCATTTGACTATGGCTAAAATATGGTTATCCAAAGAATTCTGCATGAAAGACCTAGGAGAATCATCCTTTATTCTAGAAATTAAGATATATAGAGATAGACCGAATATGATGCTAGAACTTTCATAGAAGATGTATATAGAGGAAGTGCTATAGAGGTTTAGCATGAAAAACTCCAAGATGGGTTTGGTATCCTTCAAACATGGCATTCATCTTTCCAAGAAGATGTGCCCTAGCACACCTGAGGAGATAGAACGCATGAGCAAGATCCCTTATGCTTCAGCAATACGGAGCCTCATGTATGCCATGTTATATACACGACCTAATATAGCTCATGCTGTGAGTGTCATAAACAGATATCAGTCGAATCCAGGTGAAGAATACTAGACTTCTGTGAAATATATCCTTAAGTACTTGAGAAGAACTAAGGATATGTTATTGGTTTTTGGTAATGGAGAACTCCAAGCCAGGGATATACAGACTTGAATTTTATGTTCGATGTAGATGATCGAAAGTCGACATCTAGAAGTCTATTTATGTGTAATGGTGGTGCTATCAGTTAGAATAGTTTCAAGCAGACAGTGATAGTAGATTTCAGCATGGAAGCAGAGTACATCACTATGTCAGAAGCTACGAAGAAAGCATTCTGGTACAAAAAGTTTGCCATAGAGATCGGAGTGATGCCATCAGATGCTATTCTTCTATACTACGACAACAATGGTGCCATAGCCCTAACTAAGGAGCTAAGGTCTCACCAAAAATTCAAGCACATCAAGCGGCGATACCACCTTATCCGTGATTACCTCAAAAAGGATTACATCGAGGTCAAGAGAGTCGACTCCATAGATAATGCGGTAGACCCACATACAAAGTCATTGGGCCAGCAGAAGATCGAAGCCTACCTTGAGAAGATGTGACTTAGAATTATAGCCAATTGGCTTTAGGTCAAGTGGGAGTTTGTTAGATATGTGTGCCCTAGAAGCTGAAATTGGCTGACACTTGTTATACACTTCTAAGGATAAAATTATAATTATAATTATAAATAATAAAATAAATTATTTTCTATCATAATGTGTATTTAGTGTCTGTGATACATCCCTTGAGTTAATGGCAATGATAATTTTTATTTTCAAGAGTTGAAAATTTAAGACATGAATTTTTATTATTAACTCATAAAATGCTCCTGACCATAGGATCATCATGAGGATGGTGATTGATCTGGAAGGTTGGTGTTGGTGTACAATCATTTTTTTATAGTAGATGAGTCTTAAGTCTATGGTGTAGAGACATCGAAGCGAGAATACAAGTACTCGTTAGAGAACGAGGGCACTGAGCGTAACCACCTCGAGCAATCATTAGGAAGTCTACCTTCTCATCGATGACTAGCACGAAGCTGCAGTGGTGTGTCTGGTTCTTTGACCTGAGGTGTATCGATAATTTACCTTGAGGGTGTTATAGTTTGACTACACTATGACTCGGTCTTCTAGCCATTCGAAACCCTGAGGTGTATGTTGGCTATAGCATGTTCATTGTAGGAATTGGATTGCACCAAGAGGCAATCTATCTACCTCGGTAGATGATGAGTAGTCCTATGATGATCATGAGAATCAAATCTATAAGTCCATGGCTATGGCAGAGTGAAATATTAGAAAGAGTTTCTTTTAAGATTTTCACATTGGATTTGAATCAAATGATTAATTCATATGATGGATATTAGGATTTGACGAGTTCACCTTAATCCTAATCCGATCGAGGCTCAAGATAGAAGAACTTAATCACATAGGTAACTGCACCGAGAGGTTTGTTTCCGATTTTGATGGGTTGCCATCATATACTACTAGGTATCATTGGTGGATTTTGGGAGTAATTAGAATGATTTGGATGATCGATTATTCTAGTTGTCTAAATCAGAAAAGTTCTGATCCATTGGAAGGTGTTTCGATGATGTCGATGATAGAGATTGTGACATATCTCATTATCATATGAAACTGAATCAATTAGGTCACACAAATAAGTGTTTGGATCAGAATATCATCAATTGGACTAACCCAGTTCAATTGATTTGAATTAGATTCAATTAGATTCAAGAAAATCATGCTAGCACATGATTGATACTAATGTTCTCCTTCAACAATCATCAAAAGTTATCTCGACTGAGCCAAATGTATTTGGCCTCACTCAGATATCTTTACTTGGTCTAACTGGAGCTTGTCTAAGTTAGAAAAGGATTATCTTAATTTATGAGATAAATTTGAGACAACACCTGCCATTTTCCATCACCTGCTAATTCTTGTCTTTTAACTTTGGTCAAATGTTAACCTTTGACTCTTAGACATCTGCCCATGTATCATGCACCCATAGGAGAGAGATTTGACTTTTATCCCCCTGCTAGAAAGAGGAAAGGAGGGGGTGCACACTTAGGGAGGCATGCGCCTAAGGATAATGATGCCTGGAGTCCCATATAGATGGGACTCTAGGTTGCTTCATGATATCAAACAAGGTGGCACCAAAGGCTCTACTTTGACCAATCTTGGTGCCACCTATGGATGTTTGAGAGGGACTCTCATCTAATTAGATTAGGTGATGTCATCCCACTAATCAGATTTAGATCTGATTGCATGAAGTGACATGATTGGCTGGGATGATGTGGCACTGTAAGGCGCAGTAGGGTCTATATAAACCCTATCTGTGTTTAGGTTTGAGAGAGCTCTCCCCTTGCCCATGCCACATAGCCCTCTCCCCTCTCCTCCATGCCTACCTCTGATCCTCTCTCTTTCCTCTCCATGCCCAAGAGGCTTTGGGCTCAAGTTTGGTGCGATCTAGGCAAGAGAAAGGCAACAAGAAAGGAAGAAGGTAGCACTACTGGAAGAGATGACATCGAATCTTAAAAAATTATTTTGAAGATCTTCAAGATTAGATCCAGATCTGATCTTTAGAAAAAAGATTAAGAAGGAGAAGATCTCTAGATCTTACCTGAGTGGATATCGATAGAGGCTAGGCGATTGCATGGCTGCATCTAGAACTTCAGAAAATCAGCAGGATCATCATAGGGTAATAAGATTACCCAAGAATAAGATATAAATTAAATCTAATTTATTTTATTTTATTTTATTTTATTTTATTAAATTTATCAAATTAGATCTAAAAAGTATTAGATTTGATTTAGATCTAAGAAAAAAATAAATAATCCTCTTGGTTAAATCAGATCTACACGAATCTGATCCGGGAAATAGGATTTATCCTTCAGCATGTATATCAATGAGCATAAGTGCCAGAGGTGGATATGTCTACTTCATCATTTTTATAGATGATCTATCTAGATATGGATATGTCTATCTAATAAAACATAAGTCGGATTCTTTTAAAATATTCAAATGATTCTGAAGTGAAGTAGAAAAATAAATTAGAAAGAATATTACAACTCTTCGGTCTGATCGAGGAGGAAAATATCTTTTTGATGAGTTTCTCACACATCTAGGAGAGAATGAGATTCTCTCTCAATAGACTCCTCCAAGAACACCACAGTATAATGGAGTGTCTGAAAGAAGAAATTGGACTTTGTTAGACATGATCCAATCCATGATGGATTTTGCCAGCTTGTCAATATCCTTCTAGGCATATGCACTCAAATCAGCTTGTTATCTATTAAATAGGATTCCATGTAAGTCTATAGTTAAGACTCCATATAAGATATGGATAGGACGTAAGCCAGCACTTTCACACCTTAGGGTTTGGAGGTGCTTAGCTTATGTCAAATGGTTAATTATAGATAAACTTGGACCTAGGTCTGATAAGTACATATTTATAGGGTACCTAAAAGAGACCAAAGAATACTATTTCTACCATGTTGATGAACAAAAGGTGTTCGTCAGCCTTAAGACAACATTTTTGAAAAAGAAATTCTTGGTGAAGAAACTATTGTCTCTAAGGTTGAACTTAATGAAGTTCAACAGGTAGAAAAATCGATACCTATAGCTGAACCTGAGTCAAATTTGATTAGATCAAATTCAAAGCCCAGTGTACCTACACCATTAAGATGATCCGATAGAGTATCGTATCATCCGGATAGATACTATGATTTCTTGGTCCAAGATGGTGATCCCATCAAACTCGAGAAATGGCTTGAGGCCATAAAATCTAAAATGGAGTCCATGAAGGTCAATGATGTATGGACATTGGTTGACCCACCCGAAGGATTTAAATCCATTAGGTGTAAATGGGTCTTCAAAAGAAAAATAGCGCAGACAGAAAGGTAGAGACCTATAAAGCCCGTCTGATTACCAAGGGATATCGTCGATATTATGGTATTGACTATGATGAGATATTTTTCTCTATGGCAATGCTCGAAATCATTCAAATTATGCTTGTGATTGCTGCCCATCTACTATGAGATCTAGTAGATGGATGTGAAGATAATTTTTCTGAATGGAGAGTTGACTGAAGAGGTGTATATGATACAACTTGAGGGGTTCACATCTATAGATGAGTCTAAGGTGTGCACGCTTCAGAAATCCATTTATGGACTGAAGCAAACATCTCAGAGTTGGAACATACGTTTTGATAAAGTGATCAAAACATATGGCTTCATTAAGAATGGAGAATAATCCTACATTTACAAATGGGCAAATGGTCTAGCAGTAGTATTCCTTGTCGTGTACGTGGATGACTTTCTCTTAATCGAGAATGACATTCCCGCACTGTAGGAAATAAAAGTCCAGTTATCATCATAGTTTTTCATGAAGGACTTGGGTGAAGCATCCTACATCCTAGGGATGAAGATTTATAAGGATAGATATAAAAGGATGCTTGGGTTATCCCAGTCCATGTACATACATATTGTGCTGAAGAGGTTCAGTATGGAGAATTCCAAAAAGGACTATCTCTTGATAGATCATAAAATTTCTCTCTCTAAGAAGGATTGTCCAACAACTCCTGAAGAGAGAGAGCATATGAGTAGAGTTTCATATACTTCGATAGTGGGATCTATTATGTATGCCATGATATGTATGAGACCAGACGTGGCATACTCACTAGGAGTAGTGAGTAGATACCAGTCTAATCCTAGAGAAAACTACTGGAAAGTGGTTAAAACCATCCTTAAGTATTTAAAAAATACTAAGGACCAATGGTTGGTTTATAGGGAGTCAGATCTGAAACTTATGGGGTTTACAGACTCCAGCTTTCAATCTGACCATGATGACGATAGAAGCATGTCGGGATATATCTTTACTCTTAATGATGGAGCTAACTGCTGGAAGAGTTCTAAGCAGCATACTATGGCAGACTCTATTTGCGAAGTAGAGTACATTGCAGCATCAGATACCATGAAGGAAGCTATGTGGCTGAGGAAGTTTATCACTAAACTTGAAGTAGCACCCTCTCTTGATGGTCCGATCCTACTCTACGGTGATAGCACTGGTGCCATTGCTTAGGCGAATGAACCGAAGGCACACCAATGAACAAAGCACACTCTACGCCACTTCCACTTGGTCTGGGAGATCATGGATAGAGGTGACATCGACCTTTAGAAGATTGATAAAAAGGAGAACCTGGCTGACCTCTTCATTAAAGCCCTGGCGATAAAGGAGTTCGACAATCATAAGTTGAAGATGGATATTAGATACTGTGCCGAGTGGCTTTAGGACAAGTAGGAGTTATTAAAAAATGTGTCCCAAAGTCAATCATTAGCCTATTGATGATTGAGCTACATTGTATCTGTAATTGATTCATTAATAAATAAAATATATTTTTGATATTTTTCATCATAAAAGTATTCATCTTCTAATGAACTCCATTATTGTGATGAAATTCTTATTACTATTTAGCTTCGATAAAGAGAGAATTTATCAATTAGTTCTTAAATCTATTCACGATCAAATGATAGGCTGTTAATTAGGATGACAGCATCTATCAAGCATAGGTCGCTGTATGTCATATAGGTTGGTTGTCCTCTTAACCAAGAAGTATGGAGACATTGATATGGCATACAGATGAGATGTATGGGTACACCGTCATTGAATGTGACCAACTCCAGAGCATTCTACTATCGAGAATGTCTCTGATGGAATATAGGTATAAGTGTCCTTTAGATCTGAGATCGTCTTAGTGATTTGCAAGCAACTTATTGTGCTTTGGTACTGGACTAACTAAAATTTTAATTCAGTAATGGAAGACTTCTAGGCATAGTCAAGTACTTATGAAGTTAGAGAGTGATCAAGATAAAATTGACCACTCCAAGAGTTGGAGAAGAATGTATCACTGTATTTCAATATAGCAAAATCTTGGCCAGGATAATCTATAAGATGGATTTGATATTTCAAAATACAATGTGGACAATCTGATAAGAATTGACAGTTGAACTCTGAGGTGTCCTACAAGCATTTTGGTCAAGGGGATGAATTATATGAAAATTATATCTGCATGGGTTCTAAGGATGTTGTTCTACACATTCGACCTATCCAACCATCGGGTACCATTGCTAGATGGTTACTTCGATTGGTATAGAAATCTATTCTTATGCTATCAACTTAGGTTCGAACCTATGAAGTCACACACATTAGAGCTCATGACTCGATCAGATAGTTGATCAAGGATTAAGAATTATTCTAGGGTTAAACAATCAATATGATTGATGGTTAACCTAGTACAAGCATTGCAGGAGGATCGATTAGCAATTTGATTATTAATTGATTTAATTTGATTAAGCCAAAAGACTGAGATTAAGTCTAATTAAATATAATTTAATTAGATTTAATTTGGGTTTGATTGGATCAAGTT
Source organism: Cocos nucifera (assembly GCA_006176705.1). Lineage (NCBI taxonomy): Eukaryota > Viridiplantae > Streptophyta > Magnoliopsida > Arecales > Arecaceae > Cocos > Cocos nucifera. The sequence continues at coordinate 186,618 of QRFJ01000551.1, forward strand.
CAATTGGCTTATTGGATAAGCTAAGTGTAGGAAAGAACTAGTCCTAGTTCAACTAGAACTCTGGTCAACCTAATTTTTTAATTTGATTAAAAAATTAAATTAAAATTAAATCTAATTTAATTTAATTTAATTCTTAATTGGGTTAGAATTTTATTTTATTTAGTTGATTTAATTTTGATTTAATTTGATTTGAGAAATCATGTTTGACCAAGTCATAGATGGAATCCTAGTGAGACTAGGATTCCACCTTGTGCCACCTTATCCCTCCATGCCCCTCAGGCCTATTTTTTTAGAAATTTTTCACGGAAATACTCTTTCTCCTGATCTTCATGCATGCCTCCTCTCTTCCTCTCTTTCTCATATGGTAATTTGGTACTTGACCAAGTCAAAAAGAGAAGTAAGTTTTATTCTAGAATTCTATGAGATAGAATCCTTATAAACTAAAACACCTCCTTCTAATTATGCCGCCCACACCTTCTTTATTTTTTTCTGAATTCCATGGTAAAAGAAGTTTTTGCCTGCCCCTATTGCTGGTCCATGATAGGAAATAAGGTGGGGTAGCCCAGGAGTTGGGCACCCCAACAACTTGCCATATTATGTCCTTTCCTTATCTGAGTTTTTGACGAAACTTAGACTCTACATATCTTTTTATTTAGGATGAATTTTTGGCTAAAATTTTATAGAATATAAACCTTTGAGAGAGCTTTGAGGTGTGCAAAAATTAGAGGGAGAGAGTGTGAGCTCAGAAGTGGCACTCCAAAATCTTGAAAATATGATAAGACAGGTCATGGAAAGATGGGAGCGAGCTAGAAAAGAAATTAGCTCTCTTAGCAAAGTTCAGAAATTAGGCTAGCTCACCCTAAGACTGAGCCGACTAAGTTAGAAACTAGGCCAGCTCAGTTCAGGACTAGATCGGCTAGGTCTTAGAGAAAAATTCAGATAGAAAACAGCATTTTTGGGCTGTTGGCATGGTGCACAATTGGGTCGGCTCAGTCTGGGACTGAGCTGATCCGATCGTAGGTTAGATGGCTTAGTTTGAAACTGGGCTAGCTTAGTTTTGATGGATTATTATTTTATGTACGTGGGTTGTTTAAATTTGGAGAGTTTTTCTATAAGCTTGGGCTTGACCCTTTGTAAAGTATATATACTGAAAATAGGTCAAGGTTGTAAGAGTGCTGAAATATACTGAATAAAAGCTTTTTTCTCTCAAAAATTTCTTCTTCTCTTCTTCTCTATTCCTTGAATTATTTGATCATGCTTTCGTATGAAATCTCTAAGAAGTACTTTCTTGTTGCTTGGCTAATCACTGATAGCGATGCCGATCCGTATGGGAAGAGCACGTATTTTTGATAATTTGGTATCAAAGCGGTGTTGCGTGGAAGGAAGGAAGACACCTAAGATTTACTACATTCAAGATCTGTTACACCAGGTTTTATTCTAAAACTTCTAGTTTACTTCATGGTTGTCTCTAGATTGAGGAGGAGATTGTTTACATGGAAGAACAACGATATAGAAGTTTGGAAAGAGGATCTAGGGCTAGTTAGATCTTCTTTGAAGGATAGTTTTGCTGGTGTGTGAGATTGTGAAGGGTGTTAGAGATCTATTCTTGACTTGTTTGAAGTCATGGAATCAAGTGGATTCAAGATGAATTTTGAGAAGTTCTATGGCAATGAAAACTTTACTCTATGGCAGCAAAGAGTAAAGGACTTGTTGGTTCAGTAGAGGATTTACAAGATCTTGACAAAAGAAAGATCGAAAAAGATCAGTACTGAGGATTGAAAAGAGTTAGAGAAAATTACTTATAGCACAATCCGGATGTGCTTGGCCTATTAGATTTTGCCCGAGGTTTGCACGGAAACTATGGCAAAGGGGCTCTAGGAGAGACTAGAGAACACATACATGAAAAAGAATATAACAAACAAACTATGGTTGAAAAAATAGCTGTATAGTCTGAGGATGCCTGAAGGTGGAGATCTTATTGCACATATCCAAAGGTTCAATCAGGTGTGTTCTAAGGTGATGAGTTTGGATGTGAAGAACGACAAGGAGGATTGGGCATTGCTGCTATTATGTTCTCTCTCAGGTTCATATGATGGTCTCATAACAACTTTAGTTTATAGAAAAAAGACCCTAAACTATGAAGAGATTATTGGTGTGCTCAGATCAAATTAGCAAAGAAAAAAGATCTGCAAGGAAGATCCTAAGTCTGAGATCTTGGCTGTGAATGAAAGACAAGGAAGATCAAAGAAGAAGATAAGAGGAAAATCCAAGGGCAGGTCAAAGTCTCACGATCAGAGGAAGATGATATCGAAATATTATAAATGTTATCAGCTTGAACACCTGAGGAGAGATTATCTCCTTTGAGATCAGAAAAAGGGAAGGCCAGTAAGAAAGATGATACGGCTTCTGTGAGTAGTGGAGAAGATCTGCTAGTTGCATCAAATGGATCCATATAGTACGATACTATGTAGATATTGGATTCAGCATGCTCGCACCACTATACTTCTCATCGAAAGTGGTTTGCTACCTACTAGAAGATCGATGGTAAAAGTGTCGGCCTTGGAATGATCATCCATACAAAGTAGCTAAAATTGACTCTATTAGGATGAGAATGTACGATGGGATCATTTGTACATTATCAAATGTCAGGTATGTACCAGAGTTAAAAAAGAATTTAATTTCTTTAGGCTACTTGGAGGAGCAAGGTTATGCTTTTAGTAGCCAGACTGGGAGTGGATGTCTGAAAATTTTCAAGAAAGCTTTGGTGGTGATGAAAGATAGAAGACTGAAAAACAACGTTTATAGAATAGGAGGCTCAGTGGTAAATGATAGTGCAGAGGTACTAGCAGTGGCACAGAAGGAGCAGATTTTATATCAGCTATGGCACTATTGGATGGGTCATATGAGTGACCGTGGGCTCACTGAACTAAGCAGAAGAGGTATGATCCCAGTCCTGAAGAAGGAGGGCATAGATCTTTGTGAGCCATGCATCTTTGGCAAACAACATAGGATAAAGTTTGCCAGAAGTATCAAGTACAATGAGGGAGTGCTAGATTTAGTGCACTCGGATGTGTGGGGACCAGCTTCTGTATCAGCTAAAGATGGGGCAAAATACTTTATCACTTTCATTGATGATTTCTCAAGGAAGGTGTGGGTTTATCTGATAAAAAAAAATTAGAGGTGTTTGCCCAGTTCAGAGCCTAGAGAGCTGAAGTAGAGGAGTCAGGAAGATAGATGAAGTGTCTGAGGTTAGACAATGGAGGGGAGTATATTTGCCTAAAGTTCAGAAGGTATTGTGAGAAAAATGGCATCAAACATCATTACATAGTGAATATGACTCTCCAGCAGAATGGTGTTGCAGAAAGGATGAATCGAGCACTGATCAAGAAGGCATGGAGTTTGAGGCTGCAGACATCACTCTCAAAATTCTTTTAGGATGATGCACTAATCTTTTCTTATTTTTTTGTGAATAGGTCCCCTCATTATAAGCTGAATGGAGGTATTCTAAAAGAGATCTAAAGTGGGAAGAAGGTGGTGCTTGGCCATCTGAAAGTCTTTGGTTATACAGCCTATGCACATACGGAGGCAACTGAGAAAAGCAAATTGGACCCAAAATCTCAAAAGATGATATTAATAGGATATCCACAAGGAGTCAAGGGATACCTATTATATGACTCTCAGGCATAGAAGTTAGTGATCAACATGGACGTTATCTTTGATGAGAAGAGCATCTTAAGGAGGTCTGAGATAGATGAAACTAAAAAAATAGAGGTGAACAATGGTGGCCAGTCAGAGAATGATGGCATGTAGGTTACATCCACTTACAGGAGTATTCCTATTGAGGTGGAGCTGGGCAGAAAAATATTATCTCAGATTAAAAATCAGCATGGAGGGTCGGCAGTTCAAACAAATGTGCAGAAGCAGCCATAGACATCAAGTAGAGATATGCCATTGGGAGGGGCTTTGCACAAGCCCCAGCATACTATTAGGAGGTTGGTCAGATATGGCATTGATGAGGTTATCTCCTATGCACTCATCACTGCTAATGGAGATTCAGAGAATTATGCAGAGACCATGGAGAGTGAGGATCATGATTCATGGATACAGGCCATGATGGAGGAGATGGAATCACTCGAGAAGAATCAGACATAGCAGCTGGTGGATCTTCCAGAGGGTGCTTGACCTATTCGCTCAAAGTGGGTGTTCACAGAGAAAGAAGCACCTTAAGAATAAGGTGGAGTCAGATTCAAAGAAAGGCTGGTAGCCAAGGGATACTTACAAAGGAAAGGGATTGACTACACATAAATTTTCTCTCCTATGGTGCGTCATACATCTATTCGAGTTTTGTTGCCACTAGTAGCATAGCATAACATGAAATTGGAATAGATGGACGTGAAGACAGCCTTCCTTCATGAAACTTTGGAGGAAAGATCTACATGAAGCAGCCATATGGTTTCATGGAGATGGGACAGGAAGAAAATGTATGTTTACTTAGGAAGTCTTTGTATAGCTTGAAACAATCCCCTCATCAGTGGTATCGATTGTTTGATAGCTTTGTCTTAAGCCAGGGTTTCAGCAGATGTGAACATGATTGTTGTGTCTATGTCAAGGATGTAGATGAGGAGGATGCCTTATACCTATTATTGTATGTAGATGATATGCTCATAGCCAGTAAAATCATGGATGCTGTGAAAAGGTTGAAAAGGATATTATAATGTAAGTTTGATATGAAGGATTTGGGTCCAGCTGAGAAAATTCTTGGAATAGAAATTTGTAGAGATAGGTGAAAAGAAGTTCTCCATTTGTCATAAAAAAAGTATGTCAAGAAGGTTTTGGAGAGGTTTGGGATGGAGAAGGCCAAACCTATAGAGACGCCATTGCTAAGCCATATGTCTCTCTTCAAGTTACAGAGCCCCAAGTCAAAAGAGAAGAGAGAGTACATGGAATGAGTCTCTTATGCAAATGTTGTAGGCAGTGTGATGTACACTATGGTATGCTATAGATCAGATATAGCACATGTAGTGAGCACGGTTAGTAGATACATGGCTAACCCTGGGAAGAAACATTGGAAAGCATTAAAATGGATATTAAGATATCTGCATGGAATAAGAGATTATGATTTGGTGTTTGATGGGCAACTGAAAGGATTTGGAGAACAATCTATGAAGATGTGTGAAGGTTCAGGTTCTTTGGAAGGATTTATTGATATAAATTATGCTAGTGATCTTGATACAAGGAGGTCTACTACTGGATACTTCTTCTACATATATGGTGGATCGGTGTTTTGGAGATCAACCCTTCAGCCAATCACGGCCTTGTCTACCACAAAGATCGAGTACATTGGGATAACGGAGGCTGCAAAGAAAGCCCTTTGGCTTAGGAGGTTGATTGATGAGTTGGGGGTGGAGCAGAGCAAGGTTATACTGTTCAATGATAGTCAGAGTGCTCTACTATTGGCACAGAATCCAGTCTATCATGCACGAGCAAAGCATATAGATGTGAGGAACCATAGGATCAGAGAGCTGGTGGAGGAAGGTGAAGTGGAATTGATGAAGATCCATATCAAGAAGAATCAGTCTGATGCACTCATGAAGGTACTCCCCAGTGATAGCTTTCAGAGATGTGTAGCACGAATGGGTCTGTTGAGAAGAGATGAGTTCACAAGGACTTGAAAGCACCAAGATGGAGAATGTGAGCTCAGAAGTGGCACTCCCAAGTCTTGAAAACATGAGAAGATAGATCATGGGAAGACAAAAGTGAGCCAGAAGAGAAATCAGCTCTCCTAGCAAAGTTCAGAAACTAGGTCAGCTCATCCTAAGACTGAGCCGGCTAAGTTGGAAATTGGGTCGGCTCAGTCTAGGACTGGGTCGGCTAGGTTCTAGAGGAAAATTTAGATAGAAAATAGTATTTTTGGGCTATTGGCACGATACACAACTGGATTAGCTCAGTCCTAGGCTCAGTTTTTGTGGGTTATTATTTTGTGTACGTGGGTTGTTTGGATTTGGAGAGTTTTTCCATGAGCTTGGACTTGACCCTTTGTAAAGTATATATGAAAATAGGTCAAGGTTGTAAGAGTACTGAAATATACTGAATAAAAGTTCTTTTCTTTCGAAAATCTCTTCTTCTCTTCTTCTCTATTCCTTAAATTGTTTGATCATGCTTTCACATTAAATCTTTGAGAAGTACTTTTTCATTGCTTGGCTAATCACCAGCGGTCATGCTGATCCATGTGGGAAGAGTGCGCATTTTTGATAGAGAGTCTTTGGGCATTGGGGTTCCATAGACACCAAACTAGGTGTCTAGGTGAGAGCAAAGAGAAGAAGAAGAGGATCTTCTTCTAGGGTTGCTGTGTTCATCATCTTTCTTTCTTCTTTCTTGGATTTTCTGAGAGAGTCTTAGATATAAAACCTCTTCTCTATATTTTTTTCTTTGGAAGAATCCAAATTTAGAAGAAGGAGGCATCTGATCGACCATCAAAAAAAGATCAGCACAGTACTAGCATACTATGCTGATTTTCTATATCGAGATTTTTGATCGTGCTCATGGGCTTGTGTGGATGACTCCTAGAGAATGGATGCATTTGCAGCTCGTAACTTCATTCTCAAGTCTGGATCAGCAAGTTAGAATGTCTAACTTGCATAGATAATGTAGGTGGTGTGGTGCTCCCAAGCCTTGAGAGGCCACGGGCGGAGCTAGGGTGAGGGCTTCGGAGAGGCTAGGATAGGTGTGGTCTTAGGGCTAGGACAGGAGTTGTCCGAGAGTGGAGGCAACATATAGCTCTCCATGGGCTTAAGGTTCAGATATTGAGGACTTAAGAGGCTTGGTTGGTGCTTCGGAGACCTAGGATTCAAGATGGAGCAAGAAACCAAAGTCGGAGAATCAAGACTATTGTAGGTTAGCCGACTTAGTCCAAAACTAGGTTGGCTAAGTCTCAGAGCATAGGCAAAATAGAAAGGTTGAGTTTCAAGACTGCAGGCACGACATAGAACTGGGCTGGCTCAGTTTCAAACTAAGCTGACCTAGTGGAACTTAGTCAGCTCAGTGCTGAGACTGAGCTGACTCAGTGCATGGGCAAAGTTACGTGAGGGTCTATTTTAGGCTCGGGTCTGGATTGATCCTAGAGGTCTTAAGGCTTGATTGAGAGATCTTAAGGGGGCTAATTCATGTATGGATGGGGATTAGATTTAGACTTGAGCTTGGTGAGTACTTTCATGTATTAGGTTAGCCTAAGGAAGTTTTTGAGCTGGGATTTATTAGGATTCATATGAGAACTCTAGGGTATATAAACCAGGATATTATAACTTTTACAAGAAGAAGTGAATACAATTGAGCTTTTCTCTCTAACTCTCTTCTCTCTTCTCTCTGGTTCCAACACCAAAACCTTAGCTTCTCTCATTTTTTTTAGATCTTCTTCAGTTTGCTGGATTAACCCTCAGGTTCATGCAAGAGATTGGATCTACGGCTGTAGCTCCGAGTAGCAATAGAAATAATAATTGGTATTAGAGCTCGATTGAGCGTGAAGGAGGAAGAAGATCAATTTTTAGCAGAGAATAATAGTGAGATTCAGATCTAAAGGCTTTCTTTAAGCTTCACGAGGAAGGAAGAGATCACAGGGCTACTATCCACCATCTCTAGTCAAGGTATTTCTCAGATCAATCTATTTGATGTTATTTGATTCGGATTGATCATGAAAAATAGTAGATTGAAGGTCGGATTAGAAAAGTTTGATGGAAAGAAAAATTTCATGATATGGATGGTAAGGGTAGAGGATCTGCTGGTTCAGATGAGGTTAGATTCGATCTTGGAAGATAGGTCGGAAGAAATCACAAACAAGGAGTGGGTGTCCTTGGAGAAAAGGGCATGTGCCATGATTAGGGCTTGTTTGGCGGATGAGATTTTGTATGATGTATTGGAGGAGAGAATACCCAAGGGATTATGGTCGAGGTTGCAGCAGTTGTACATGGAAAAGAACACGTGCAACAAGTTGATGCTGAAGAAGCAACTGTATAGCCTTCGAATGTAGGAGGGTGAGAATGTTGCCGAGCATATTCAGTAGTTCGACTAGATGAGCATGGACTTGCTTAATATAGAAATGGATTTAGAAGAGGACAAGAGTTTATTATTGCCGTGTTCCCTATTCGGGAGCTTTGATCCATTGGTGACAACTTTGCTATATGGTAAGGAGACACTAGTGTACAAGAAGATTATACAGTGCTCAGATCCAATAAGCAGTGGGAACATATAATGAAGAGGGAGATCTTTCAGGAGAGTCTTGTGGTTTCAAAGAAGCATAAGAAAGAAAAGAAGAAGGACGAACAGAGGGGCAGTAAGGGATCCAAGAGATGCTTCAAGTGCAGAGAAGCAAGGCACTTTAAGTGAGAGTGTCCGTTTTGGAAGAAGTGGAAGGGAGGAAAAAGCTCAGATTCCATTAGTCAGTCACTAAAAGTGAAGATTCGGATAAGCTCTTGGTGGTCTTGGAGGAGCCCGCAGGGTGTGGTGTATCTGAGATGGTTTTGGATAGATCTATGGAGTGCAGAGGATCCAAAGGATCAGTGATGGTATTCAAGGTACAGTGGTAGGCCTAGCAGTGTAGCATTGAATGGTTGGCCTCGGGGGACTCAAAGATAGAGTTGACTTCTGCGGCATTAGGAAGACTTCAGTTTCAGGTGGAGCATCGGGCAGAGGTGGCTTCACGGGTGGAGGAAGCTATGACATGGGTTTAGAGCAGGGGGTGCAGAGGGAGGACCAATATTCCAGCACCAGTGTTGGGGCTGTACAGATCTAGGTGGAGAGGATTGTGCAGAGAGATAGGCATGGCTCTGAGGGGATAGTGTTAGGTGGAGCATCAGGATATACAGCGAGTGTCGGTAAAGCAACATTGCATGATCTTCAAAAAAGTTTTGAACAAATGATGCAGCTGCCAAGTAGAATGATACCTACAACTCCAAAGGTGGTGCAGAAAAATAAGCCAAGAACTTCAGCGATGGAGGTGGTCATCCCAAAGGCCTCAAAGGGAGCTCAGTAGTTGAAGAAGAATGGCAGTGGCATGGTGAGCAAGAGGGGCTATTAGGACATGCAGAGACAATAGGATTATGTAGGAGGATGTTGCTAGGTGTGCCAAGGCTTGGGTGCACCAAGGTGGAGATTGTAGGTGGTGTGGTGCTCTCAAGCCTTGGAATACCACGGACGGAGCCAGAGTGAGAGCTCCAAGGAGGCTAGGATAGGTGTGGTCCTAGGGCTAGGATAGGAGTTGTCCTATGGTGGAGACGGCATGTAGCTCTCCACAGACTTGAGGTTCGGATATTGAGGGCTTCAAGGGGCTTGGTTGGTGCTTCGGAGACTTAGGATTCAAGGTGGAGCAAGAAACCAAAACTAGAGAATCAAGACTGTAGAAAAAAGATTTTTTGCAGGTTAGTTGGCTCAGTCTAAAATTGGATCGGCTAAGTCTCAGAGCACAGGCAAAATAGAAAGATTGAGTTTTGGGACTACAAACACAGCACAGAACTGGGCCAGCTCAGTTTCAGACTGAGTCGATCTAGTAAAACTTAGCCGGCTCAGTGCTGAGACTGAGCTTGCTTAGTGTGCGGGCAGAGTTACGTGAGGGTCTATTTTGGGCTAGGGTCTGGGTTGATCCTAGGGGTTTTAAGGCCTAGTTTGAGAGGTTTTAAGGGGGCTAATGTATGGGCTGGGATTAGATCCAGGGGATAAGAGCATGTGAGACTTGGGCTCGATGAGTGCTTTCATGTATTGGGTTAGCCTAAGGGAGTTTTTGAGCTGCGGTTTATTAGGGTTCATGTGGAAACTCTAGGGTATATAAACTAGGACATTATAACTTTTACAAGAAGAAGTGAATACAATTGAGATTTTCTCCCTAACTCTCTTCTTTCTGGTTTCAATACCAAAACCCTAGCTTCTCTCATCTTTCTTAGATCTTCTTCAGTTTGCTGGATTAACACCTAGGTTCACACAAGAGATTGGATCTATGGCTGTGGCTCCAAGCAGCCATAGGAACAATAGGTAATAGATCTGATCTATTGGTTTCATAGCTGTAGTAGATGTAGTATTATAACACATTGATGAGATCAACATGTTAATCTTTTCTTTATATTTTTAATTTTTGATTTAATATCATGCCTTGACCATGTAATAAATCTTAAATCTAGGATATTTTTATATTTATTTAAATAAATATTTAATTTATTTAAGTCTTCCACTATCTGATCTTGAAAAAATTTCAAGATCTATCCATGAAACCCTAGATTTGGTTCCTTCACTAACTGCCAAGGTTACCTTCAAGTCCTCCAAGTATAAGATCAGCCACTTAATTGGCTAGGTAAGTATATGATCGATGAGAGTCTCCCCATTGCTTTCCTTAGACATCAATTGTGTTTGGCCAAGTAAGCTAATGGAATCAATTATAAATCACCTTCTTTCGAGCCCAGTCATCCCTGAACCACTTGCCTTAGACACCAGTCAAACTGACTGACCCTAACTCAGTCTAACTTTTAGAGTTTCTTATCCTAATGAGCTTGAGTTCTTAGAGTCGATATCTAATTGATTTTAATTAAAGGGTTAGGTCAAAGTAGGATGTTGGTTGGTTGTTTGTGGGCCAAGAAAGGGTGATCAAATTCCTATCTTATCTTGTTTAATTAGATGTTGTCCTTAAATTGATTTAAAGATGAATATGCACAATCACTTTCAGACAAGGAGTTCTATACAACTAAATTAGATGTATGAAATTGATTGAACTTGAGAGCTTACCTTATCTCTAAAAATCACCACAAAGAAAATAAAAATAAAACTAAATCTAATATGATGAATGCTCTAAGCAGTTAGGATTTCTACTCTTGTTATGAAGCTTTTAATTAGATTCAAGTGGATATTTTTTAATTAATTTGAAAGCAAATAATAATAAAAATAAAAATTTAGGATTTAGGATTGATCTCACCAAATAGGATTGGAAGCTTCCTCCTTATCCTAATCTTCTTTTTTCTTGCTTTTTTCCTTTTTTTTTTATCTACAAAATAAATAAAAAAAGTTAGTAAAAAATAAAAATTTATTTATAATTTATTTTATAGAAAAATTGATGAAATTAAAAGAAATTAGCATCTATGCTCTCTCCGATAATGGTGCTAAAAATTTGATAAGAGTACGATGCTGTTGTTAGGATACCATGTTTATCAGTTTAATTTTGACTTTTTAAAATAATTAAAAATAAGTAGTAAGTAGTGAGTCAAATTGAATCCGTAGAAAAGATAGTATTTTAGTTTTAAAATCTTTAATTTTTGTAAAAAAATAATAAAAAAAGTTTTAAAAATAAAGTTAAAGTTAAAAAATAAAATTATAAAATAAAAAATAAAAAATTAAATTATGTGAAAAAATAAACTTTGTACTAAGATCTACTAGTTAGATCTTAACATCTACTTATAATAAAAATAAAGTGCAATAAAATTAAAGTAAAAAAATTAAATTATAATTAAAAATAAAAAGATAAAATTTAAATAGTTAGAAAAATAAATTTTTAATTAATTAAAAGTTTAGAATTTAAATATATAAAATTTAAAAAAAATTAAAAAGTAGTAGATCTTGATCTTGGATCGACGTTGGCGTTGAGATGGTATAGAAGTTAGCTCTTTCTCTCAACACTGTCTGCCTCGAAGCAACCTTGAATCCAAACATGGCTTTAATCTATACCATTATCTTTTTATGATGGAAGATGATTTGATTTGATGGCCTGGGATCTTATGTATAGGTGTTGGAGGGCTAGAGTATTTTCTTTTAGGCAATATGGGACTAAAGAAGAGTTTTAATCAAAAAATATGAAGAAATCCTAGCAAAAATTGGATTAAAATAGCCCCTAGATCGAATTCTATGCAGTTTCATGAGTTCTGATTATTAGATCTGAATCAAACGATATCAAAATCACCAAAAATCGAGTTTTAAAAGCCTAGATTATGTTGAATTAAATTCTAGCCATTAGATTGCACTGAGGAAGCTTGATCACTATTGAGATGAATATTAGCGATCGGATCATCATCGGGAGCCTTCAGAGCCGTTCGATCGTGCGTTGGGAACTGATGGAAACCTAATCAAATCAGGAATTAGCGGCAATCATTGGATTGAGATATGGGCAAAATCTGGCTGCTGGATCAAGCATTGGAGTATTCGGAGTTGTTGGATCGCGCATAGGGAAGTGGCTGAATTCGAATCAAAATAGGAAAGAACTCCCGCCGTCGAACTGGACTGCAAACAACCACAACTGTAGGATGGCATAATTGCTATGCCCATGGACCATGTAGACTGGGCGCATTTGAAGATTGGATCAATCAGCATGCGCATTGGCATGTAAAAAGACTATTTTATCCTTATACGTCGTGATGAATTTTCTGTAAACCCTTTAATGATCTTGGTCCACGTGGCAGCATGTGATTGGCTGCCTTGTGCTGAGCTAGCGATCCATGCCTGGTTTCATGGAGCGGTGGGTCGGCTTCTGCGGTTCTGGTTGAGCCAAATGTGATGGCTTGGCTGGGCGCGACGGCTTGTTTGGACGAGCCGGTTGAGCCAAAATATTTTTTTTAATTTTTTTTTTAAATTCATATTTAGTCCATTTTAACTTCATTTTGCTTCAAACTTATTTCATTATGATCAAAAAAATGAGCTCTTTCAATTGGTAAATATATTTTCTAAAAATAATAAATAAAAATATCTAATTTTTAAAAATAAAGATAAATTAATTAATAAATTAATATTTTTATAAGTGAATTTATGGTACTTATCATATACGTATATTCAAAATCATCAACATATCTGAATAATAGAAGAAAAAATATAACTTTCAATAATTGTACTTAATTATTCAAACTCTTTCTCCCCTAGTCTTTTTGACTGCAACTATGATCAATTCATGGCAGGCCCCAAAAAAGTTGAGATGCTGATTACAACATGCCACTCATTGGCATGCACTACTAATCACCCCAATGGAGATCCAAAAGGAACTAGCTATGAAATCACATAAAAATTATGCCCATAGTAGCATGTACTAGCTAGTAATTACCCTACTGGCATAGTCCAAAAGGAAACTAACTTCTGACTATGACATATACTATCGACCAACATGTACCAATGATCACCCTACTAGAGGTCTAAAAAGAGACTAGATCCTATATCATGTGATCGTAGTTAGACTAGAGAGGATACATCACAATCAATAAATTTAATAATATTTCAAAATAGTAAAAGCAGATAGTTCATGCTCATGAAATTTTAGTTCATGCTTGATCCAATTATTCAAAGTCTACTTATACAAAGCATACGTAATATTATTCAAATTATACATAGATACTATTTATTATTAAGTTAAATTAATATCTTTCTGCCAAGTTATGCAAAGAGAATCAGTTCGTATTAGATAGAAGAACTTACCTTAGCTCACATAGAATTATCATCAAGGTATATTATGCATGACCTAGATAATTGTAATTAAAGTTTAGGTTTATATCTAAGACATATAAATTATTGTTTAAAACTTGAGCATTAGAAGGTCCTTAGAATTATGGGTCTCACTCAAAATTAATGATATAATAAAAATTTTACATCAAGGACAATACTCTAGAGCCAATTGACCAGTGACTAGGATCTAGTGCATATCCAAAATCTAAGCCATTCCTCCTAATATCATCTGTTCCTAATTTTGGAATTATGAAAGAGTTCTAATCACCTCAATTATGGGATCGATTCTTAGAACTCAATACACATCCCTGATCTAGTGCTCTATGCTCCCTTTGATCTGCAAGATTGTTAAATTAAGTTAGAGAGAAAGATAAGATGGTGGTTGGTCCTATATCGATCACCCAAGTACAAGAAAATTTGTGAGAAAAATAATGAGAAAGAAAGACATAGAGGAGGCATCTACAAGGAGGAGAGAAAAAGAGAGGGAAAAGAATAGAGGAGAGGAGAAACAATTAGTATAGTGTAGCCTGATGGCGATAGGGTTGTAGCCTCTTTGAGCAACAATGCTCTGATAACATGCATAGAGGATGACAAGAAAAAAGAATAAGAAGATAGCATACTTAGTGGTCTCGGTGGTGACCTTCTTAGCAAAAGGAATGATGGGAAGGTGATGAGGAATGTACCATAGGGTGCTAGAGACAGCAAAGCTTGATCAAAGATGGTAGCTTCCAATGGAGTTGCAGTGATTAAGCTTAGAATCAAGGGAGAATAGAGGAAGAAGGGATATTGATGTTAATAAGATGGTGGCTACCAGAGATGATGGAGGAGAGAAAAAAGGTGAAGAGGGAGATGGTTTAGTAGATCAACAATAGGGAGATAATTTATAAGGGTGTTGGGGTATTATTCTCACCGTATTATGAAGGAGAAGGAAGAGGGCACAATCCACCCTTCCTTGGTTGGTTCTAGTAGACAAAGAAAGAAAACTATTCCATTCCCTTATTGGCTGCACAAAAGTAGAAAAAAAAGGTAGGTAGCTTTGGCATGGATTGGCTGATTCCGCTTTTTCTCTTTTATTTTGAATGATGGTGACCAAAATTGAAAAACTATTTTGCAACTTTTGAATATAAATGAATTTAGACTGGTGGCTAAATCAAGAAGTTTCTTGATAATGATAGATTGATCAAAATCATGACCTCCAGAATCTCTATGTATTGGCTACTAAAAATGAAAGATTATATTTTAGCTAGTTTGAAAAAGTATTGGAGCCTTGAATCTCTCTCTCTCACTAGCTACCCAAAATGGCTAGCCAAAGATGGAACGTTGGATGGGGAATGATCACTATCGTAGGTGGTTAAAAATAAAACCTAACTCACTACTATATGGATAGGATGAGTCAGGATCATATCCACAAGGATCGTGTTAATTACGTATAAATAATAAATTAAAAGAAAGATTAAGATTAATTAAAATGCTACTTAAATTAATTAAGAAAGTAAATAAATAGCAAATTAATTAAAAGTTGGTGATAAGTATGAAGATGGATTCTTAGGATCTCAACTGATCTCTTATCTAATAGATGGTATTCTTTTTAATATGCTATAATTGATATTTATTTAATAAAGATATAACCTATCTTAGAGAGCATGGCCTATATTCTTAGATCATAGCCCATTCCTTAAAGTTATAGGCTCATCTAAATTAAATTAGATATAATAAAAATAATTAATCTAAATATAATTTATCCTAAGAGCACGAACCATACCTGTAGATCACAGCTCATCCCAAGAGTCATAAACTATTCTAGATTAATCTTATGCAAGAAAAAAAAAGCCAAAATGATATAATAAAAAAAATAATCTTTATTGCATATTAAATGAAATACAAAAGATGAAAAAATAGAAAATACCATCAAAATAAGATCATAATGATCTCCTAAGAATAAGATGATCACCCGGCCATTGAGAAGCTTCTTGTTGAAATTTTTATCCTGATGTTTGAGGTCTTCCTTCCAACAACTTGGAGCAAGGATCAAAAGCAAGATGGAAAAATTTTGTGGAGAAGTAGGCTGAGGTTTTTGGTTATGGAAGAAGAAAGAAAGAAAGAAAAAGGTTTGGAAGAAGGAGGAGAGATGGAGGCTGTTGTTAGGAAAAGAAAGAAAGAAAGAGAGAGGGAGAGAGAAAACAAAGGCTGTGGATGTTGCTGTTGGGTTGATCCTCTAAGGGAGAAGGCTGTTAGTATTGTAGAGGTATGTCTAGGTCATAAATAGAGGTTAAGAGGGGAGAGAGTTTGAGAGAAAACAAAATAGAACTCCTGAGACCTCCATGTTATCATGAACCGTCACCCAGACTTGTACAAACTCATGAACCGCACCGCCTTTTCGCCGTTATGGATGACATGAAGTCTTGTGCCTCAGGCCCACATAGCATTCGCTGCAAAAACTGTGACCGCTAGCCCAAACCCGCTCGAAAACCACACTTGCGAATCGCTTTAGTCTTCTTTTTCTCTTATTTTCCAAAAAAGCCAATTAGTAATTGATAATACGGTGCATGTCTCCTCTCCAACTTGCTTTCACATTTGTGCAAAAAATATCTTTCCAGAAAAAAACATTTATTTCTTTCAAATGATAGACATATCCTTTTGGGTTCTTGCTAGTATCTTCATTTTCTATAATATCGTATGCATCTTTCTTTTAATTTAAATCCATTTTGAGACCGATTTGCTCCAAATTTTCTTCATTATGACCCATAAATCAGAATCTTTTTATTGATGATCCTCTTTCCTACAAAAGATAAAACAAAAATATTAATTCTTAAGAATAAAGATGAACTAATTTATAAATTAATACTTTTATAAATATATTTAATGTACTCATCATACCCTCCAACTTGGACTTTACTCATTCTTGAGTAAAACAGATAAATTAGCAATATATACCAACTTAGCCTTGAATTAAAAGTTAGGTTTAGACATTCTTAAATGCTGTTGATATCTGGCTAGACTATTAAAGAGTTACATCATCGGATTATTAATTTGACCTAATTAATGGTTGGGCTTTAGCTATAAAAATTTGTTAAAGATATTCTTTCACCAACTCTCCACCTTACTCTCTAAATCCTCTAACATGATGTGAAAGGGGTTTATTGTCTTTTTAGTCCCCTTATTATCTCTTTTTTTCTTCTTCTTCTTCCTTTTTTTCTTGTATCCTTATATTTTGACGTGAACCACAACACTTACTTAGGCGAAGGGGTCTGGTTACTCAGTGAGACAATGCTAAATTTTTCTTTTTAATTTACATTGCCTATCTTTTTACATAAACTATAATACTTACTTAGGCGAAGGGATTTAGTTACTTAGTGAAAAACTAATGTTTTCTTTCTCTCTCTCTCTCTCTCTCTCTCTCTCTCTCTCTCTCTTTTTAAGCAACTTTTAAGAAAAAATTTTGCATATTTTGATCTTTCCACCCAACTTTCATGAAATAGATTCTTTATTGAGATCGATAAGAAGAGGATTCTAGAATTACTCTTAAATTTAGTCTAGTCTAAATCCTATCATTCATTGAATTTTTTTAATAATTTATTTCTCAGTATCTCTAAAATTATCTAGACCGTTAATCATTCATTGATTAGGGTGTCCAATTAACTTTTAATCAAAACAAAGTTTGGGTATATAAAGCTTTTTATTTCAAATCATACTTGAGAACTCACAAGTTTTAAAGTTAGTTATTCTCCCTCCCAAACTTAATTTCCATTGTCCTCAATGGAAGAAGAGAAAAATTAAAATATTTATGAAGAAGGGGTACCATCTGATTTATTATTGGTAGGTCCTTCATTATACTCCATCAGGTTCATACAGGATGTTTTGATGATGTGCTCCCCCCAACTTTGGCTAATCATCATTATTAGTTTTCTACAAAAATAAAAACTAAAAATTTGAAAGAAAGAAAAAAAAAGATGATGGGTTGCCTTCCAACAAGCGCTAAGTTTAAGATCTTCAGCCAGACCTCTAATCCTGTCTATTTTGTATCAAAAATTGGATTGATAAATTTTAATAATTTTGGATTATCAATCTCAGAAAGATGGCTTGCTATTCCATTATTTATAAATTTTAGTATTTTCTTGCCAATTTTTAGAAAGTAATTCATGACCCCGCTCTTAATCAATTTTATCTTTTTAATTTTAAGAAGAGAATTTACAAACCCATTCACAAATCCTTGTTTGTTGAGAATTTTTTCTATCTATTCTTCTAATATACTTATGAATTTGGCTATTAGGATAAAGGTTGAGTCAGATGTAATAGGTACCGAAAGAATCTTACTCGATTCTAAACATGCATACTCTGGTGTGACCAAGGGTGAATTCAGTTCTGGAAGAGATGGTGTTTCTAGAGAAAAAGCTATTGGAGTAGGTATTGATTCATATTTCTCAACCATGGAGAAGTGGTGCTAAAATTAGGTGTGTGAAAATTAGGTGGCTCTAATAATGTATTTTCATTTTCAATATATCTATCTACATTAAAATTGTCCACTCTAAAGGGGTCTCTACTTATATGCACGGGATCTTGAGAAATAATTCTAGAGGTAGCTTTTTTTATTACTTTTTTAGGTACATTCACCTTAAAATAACTTTTATATTATATATTAGGCTATTTTATAAGGATTTCATGAATATTGGGGCTCTTAGCCATATATTGTTCTCTTGGATTACTTATGGACTGACTAGATAATTCTTCCTCCTCCCAACTATTAAATGTAGTAGTTAGTTGACTCACTTAGGTTTTCAGTTTGGCTATTGATTGAGTGTAGGAGTGAAGGATCTGGGTGTTCATCTTGAGCTCCTTTAATTATTGTAATATTTTTTCCTTAAATGTCGCACTATAGGCACTTGAAAAGGGTTGCTGAATATTTTGATATTGGTATATCGTATAAGTTTCTTCTGGATAATTAGGTTCATAATCAGTTGTTGGTTGTGGTATCTCAAAAAAATTTAGATGGTTTTCCCAACCTGAATTGTAGGTGTTGAAAAAAGAATTATAATAATTAGTAGTCTGGGTTTGGGTTGGGTAAGTTTGCTCATACGCAAATTTTCAAGATCGATATATAGCTGGACATTCACTAACTAGGTGGGTGGGACTTGAATATATTTTACACACATGCAAAGGTGGGATAGGGTATTGTCTCATATTCAATAGATGATCAAGTTTTTGGGATAACTCATCTACTTTATTATGAATATCTATGAAGTTTCCAACCTCATAAATTCCACCATTATTAGGTTCATACATGGGTGTATAGGGGTCATAGGTATAAGAAGAATGGGTAAAGTATTGGCGAAAGGGTGCAGCCATAATTCTAGATTTGTTAGCTCTAAAGGTTCATTTAATTTCAGGATCTAGGGGTTGAATTTTGGGTCATGACGATCAATGTCCAAGTAAACACCCTACAATTATATCTTAGAGCAAACACAGAAAGATTTTATTTTTTTATTTTTTTGAATTTTTTTAGAATTTTTTTAATAAGATAAAAAGAGATGAAAGAAATTCTAAAGATGAGAGCCTAGAGAGTCCTAAATCTAAGGAATAGATGAAAAGAGTTTAATTAGGTTTGATGTTAGTTAGCAATCAAGTTACATAGACAATCCTGGCTATGGATTATCCTAGATCTAGATAGCTCCTAATTGTCAAGATCACCTTCAAGCCCTCTAAGTAGAGAATTAGTCACTCAACTGGCTAGATAAGTGTAAGGTTGGTGGAAGTCCCTCCGTTGCTTTTCTTAGATACCAATTATCTTGGCTAGATAAGCAAACAGAATCAATTAAGTAATCCTTCGGGATGCAGTCTCTAAATTACTTATCTTAGACACCAGTCAAACTGACTAACCCTAATCTGGTCCAACTCTTAAGATTACTTATCCTAATGAGCTCAATTATCGTAGGATCAATATCTAATTAATTTTAGATTAAGGTTTAGGTTATGTAGATGCAAGAAAATGATTTATGGACTAAGAAGGGATGATTAAATCTCCATCTTATCTTGTTTAATTAGATTTAGTGCTCTTAAAGTATCTTATGAATATGCAATACAAATAAAACAAGATGTTCAATCAAAAATAAAAAGTTTTTACTTATTACGTTTTGTGGTTAGGTCTGTAATCTCCTAAATACCTTATGCAGTATCAGTGCAATTTATTATAATTTTTAATTTTTTTAAATTTTTAATTTTTTTATATTTTTCTATTATTTTTTTTATTTTTTACTATTTATATTTTTTTAAATTTTTATTAATATTTATTTTTTAAATTATTATTTTATTAGTTTATTATTATTTTAATTTTTAATTTTAATTATTTTTTAATTTTTTAATTTTTATTATTTTTAATTTTTTTAAGTAACTAAATCACGATCCTCGGTAATGGTGCCAAAATTTGATTGCTATCATAGGCAGTCAAAAATAAAACTTAACTCACTACTATATAGATAGGATAAGTCGAGATCGTATCCTTAGAAATTATATTAATTATATTTAAATAATAAATTAAGAGCAAGATTAAGATTAATTAAAAGATAATTAATTAAAAGACTACTTAAATTAATTAAGAAAGTAAATAAATAGCAAATTAATTAAAAGTTGGTGACAAGTATGAAGATGGATTCTCAGGATCTAAATTGATCTCTTATCTGATAGCTAGTATTCTTTTTAATATATTATAATTGATATTTAATCAATAAAGATATAACCTATTTTACAGAGCATAGTCTATACCCTTAGATCATAGCCCATCTCTTAAAGTTATAGGTTAGTCTAAATTAAATTAAAAATAATAAAAAATATAATCTAAATATAATTTATTCCAAGAGCACGAACCATACCCATGGATCATGGCTCATCCCAAGAGTTATAAACTATTCTAGATCAATCCTATGCAAGAAAAAATAAAGACAAAAAGATATACAAAAGAAAAATAATTTTTATTGCATATTAAAAGAAATACAAAAGATGAAAAAATAAAAAATACCATCAAAATAAGATCATAATGATTTTCTGAGAACAAGATGATCAGCCGACCATCGGAAAGCTTCTCGCTGAATCTTAATCCCCATGTTTAAGGTCTTCCTTCCAACAATTTAGAGTAGGGATCAAAAGCAGGATGGAAAGATTTTGTGGAGAAGTAGGTTGAGGTTTTTGGTTGTGAAAGAAGAAAGAAAGAAAGAAAAAGGCTTGGGAGAAGAAAGAGGAGAGAAGGAGGCTACTGTTAGGAGAAGAAAGAAAGAAAGAGAGAGGGAGAGAGAAAATAAAGGCTACGGAGGCCGTTATTGGGTTGATCCTCCAAGGGAGAAGGCTATTAGTATTGTAGAGGCAAGGCAGGGTCTTAAATAGAGGTTAAGAGGGGGAGAGTTTGAGAGAAAAAAAATTAGAACTCTTGAGACATGCTCCCTATTACCCTGGACCATCACCTAGACTCGCACAAACTCATGAACTTTAACACCTTTTTGCCATTGTGGACCACATGAAGACCTATGCCTCTAGCCCACGCAGCATTCACTGTTGAAACTACACTGCTGGCCCAAACCCGCTCAAAAACTGCACTTGCAAACTGCTTCAAGCTTTCTTTTCTCTTATTTTCCAAAAAAAAACCAACTGATAATACTACTTATATCCCCTCTCAAACTTGCTTTCATGTTCGTGCAAAAAAGTCTTTCCAGTAAGAAACATTTATTTCTTTCAAATGACGAACATATTCTTTTGGTTCCTAGCATAGTATCTTCATAATCTGTAATACCATATGCATCCTTCTTTTAATTTAAATCTATTTTGACTCTAATTTACCCCAAATTTTCTTCATTATGATCCATAAATCAGGATCTTTTCATCGGTGATCCTCTTTTCTACAAAAGATAAAACAAAAATATCAATTCTTAAGATTAAAGATAAATTAATTTATAAATTAATACTTTTATAAATATATTTAATGTACTCATCAAGGAAAAATATTAGAAACATGAGAAGAAAATCAACCCTTTCTTTATTTTAGTTATTACATCCTAATCCTTTAAAAGAAATTTTGTCCTCAAAATTTATAACATACTTGAGTCTTCAAAAAGTTGAAAATATCTAAACTATTGAGCCTGAATTGATTTTGATGATAACAAAAGTAATTGAGTATAAATTATTAAGTTACTAATGATGTTTATGAGGATGTGTAGCTTCAAATTTTCAAGTACTCTAAATTTGCAAGTATTTTATAACAACTAAATGAAGAACCACCACTCAAGATCTAAGTGAAGAAATGCTAGACTAGACACACCTTGCAAAGAGTTTTAATGAGAGATAAATCAAGTTAAGAAAGTAAGTGGAGCCTACATATCAAATTAAAGAAGAAAAGCTATAAAAAATCTATGATACATATTGACATGCCAGCTAAGTCGAGCTAGTAAAGATTTGAGTTGATCCAGTCTTAGCGAGGACAAAAGATAAAATACCATATTTCAAAAACTCTGAGACTTAGCCAATCCAAAATTTAAGTAAACCGACCTAGTCAGAAACTTAGTCAACTTAGTTATAAAGTTAGCCAACTCAATCTTAGAAGATAGCAAAAGGCAGAAAGTCAGTTTTTCGGCCATGTGAGACTTAGTCAATCCAAAAGAATTGTTAGTCAACTCAGTGAGGAACTGAGCTAACTCAGAGAAAGTTGAGTTAACCCAGTGACTGTAACAACTAGTTTTTTAGAACTTCAATTTTTTGCCCAAAATGCCTTCCAATGGCTAGTTTCTCTTCTCCAATGGTTAGATCATTAAATGCAGCTATTCCATATAACTTAAAGTAGTGGAAAACCTCAGGGATACATAAGAAAACCTTTTGGAACATTAAAGAAGACCTTTAGAACCTACATTGAAGAGCTCTCAAGTAATTTTTAGTGTATTGAAGTTTGTAAGTAAAATAGTGAAAGGAATGAGTGATTTTCAAACATTCTCTTGTTCCTCCCTCATCCTCAAATTAAGAGAAGTTAGGCCATTAGCATTGAATATCATCACCTACCTCTCTCAAGCATTCAAGGAGAAGAAATCAAGCCTACAAGCTAAGCAACTAAGATTCTCTTCTCTTGGGCTTTAAAGAGTTTGTTTTAATTATATTTTTATATTTTATTTCAAGTTTCTTAGGATGAGAAACTTAGGTTAGTTCAAGCCTAGAGTTGGACAATTGTAGTGGCTTGATTGGTGATCTAGGATTAAAACCAACTAGGATTGATTGTTAGCCCATGAAAATAATCATTGTATAGTTGTGGTTCGTGAGCTAAGATTAAAACCAACTAGGTTGGATTGTAAATCTAAGTAAAATAATCGAACTATAATCAAGCTTGATAATTATAGTTGAATTTTTAAGTGGTTTACTTGAAGAGTAGATGTAGGTGTTGAGTTTGATGCCGAACCACTATAAAATCATAGGATTTATGGTTGTGTGCTCATATCTTTACTATTCTCATTCACTGCACATTTTGTAACTTATCTCATTAAGCACTTGGTAAATAAACCTATACTTTCATCATTTAAATTTTTAAAATACCCAATTTACTTCCTCTTTTAGGTAGCCATCCTTGGGCAACAAGTGGTATCAGAGTAGGTTCTCACTTGTTACTTTTTTTATTGAGCTAAAGATTTGATGGCATCCCCAACTGGGACTTCATTAGTTAAGGAAAATCAACCAATATATACCTGCTATTCAATGGGACTAACAATATCTATTGGAAAGTAAGAATGAGAATATTTATCCAAGAATAAGATTATAACATATGGAATGTCATAATATTAGGCCCACACACACCTATAATCATAGTTAATGCAGTATCCATCTCCAAACTAGAAAAGAATTAGGATGAACATGATAAAAAGAAAGCTCAACTTAACGCCAAAGTAATAAATATTCTATATTGTGCTTTGAATACTAATGAATTCAATAGGATATTAACATGTTTATCTACCAAAGAGATTTAGGATAGATTTGAAGTCATCTATGAGGATACTAATCAAGTCAAGAAAATAAAGATAAATATGTTGGTATACAAATATGAGTTATTTAAAAAGGAATCACAAGAGACTATCACTAAAATATTTACATGATTCATCAATATTTTAAATGGTTTAAAGAGTCTTGGAAGAGACTATACTAATAGTAACATTGTGTGAAAAATTTTTAAAACTTTACCTAATAATTGGGAGCCAAAGGTGATGTCCATTCAAAGGGCGAAGGACCTAAATAATCTTGCATTGGAAGAGCTCATTGGTTTACTAATGACCCATGAGTTGAACATGAACCAAGAGAAAGATGAAGAAGTGAAGACAAAGAAGAGCATCGCTCTCAAAGCTGCTACAATTCATGAAAATGATAGTGACTCTGAAGAAGACTTGGAGGATGATGAAAAAATGGCAATGATAACTAGAAGGTTCAAGAAATTTATGAGGAGAAGAAAAAAGTTTGAACCAAGAAGAAGGTATAACAAGGGAGAAGGTAGAAAGTAGAAAGAGAAAGAAAGAGAGAAAGAACAACTTATTTACTATGAGTGTAAGAAGCCTGAGCACTTTCAGATGGATTGCCTATTATTGAAAAAAAGCTCCAAGAAGTCAAGAAAGAAAGTACTAAAAGCAATATGGAGCAATAATGAGGATTTCTCTTCAAGTGAGAAAGAGTTTTAAAGAGAAGAAAAGGCAAATCTTTGCTCTTTAGATGATGAGGTAAATGAAGATGACTAAATATCTAAATTAGCTTTTGAAGAATTGTATGATGATTTCAATGATTTACTTTATGATTTTAAGAAATTATTGTTAGATATATGTGCCCTAGAAGCCAAAATTGGCTGACACTTGTAATACACTTCTAGGGGCAAAATTATAATTTTGACTAATATCAATAAAAGGGTTATTTTCTATCACATATATGTATTTAGTGTCTGCGATACATCCTTTGAGTTAATAGTAATGATAATTTATATTTTCAAGAGTTAAAAATTTAAGACATGAATAATCATTATTAACTCATAAAATGCTTCCGACCATAGGATCATCACGAGGATGGTGATTGATCCGGAAGGTTGGTGTACAATTGCTTCTCTTTAGTAGATGAGTCTTGAGCCTACGGTGTGGAGACACCAGAGTGAGAGTACAGATACTCATTAGAGAACGAGGACACTGAGCGTTACCATCTCGAGTAGTCATTAGGAAGTCTACCTTCTCGTCAATGACTGCATCGATGTTGCAGTAGTGTGTCTGATTCTTTGACCTGAGATGCATCGGCAGTTCACCTTAAGGGTGTTATAGTTTGACTACACCATTACTCGATCTCCTAGCCATTCGAAACCCTGAGGTGTATGTTGGCTATAGCATGTTTATTGTAGGAACTGGATAGCATCAAGATGGAATCTATCTACCTCGGTGGTAGAGGAGCAGCCCTATGATGATCATGAGAATCAAGTCCTGAAGCCTATGGCCATGGCAGAGTGAAATAATAGAAAGAATTTCTATTTAGGTTTTCACATTGGACTTAAAATCGAATGATTACATCATATGACAGAGACTAGGGTTTGACGAGTTCACCTTAATCCTAATCTAATCGGAGCTCAAGATAGAAGAACTTAATCACACAGGTAGCTACACCAAGAGGTTCGCATTCAGCTTTTATGGGTTGCCACCATATACTACTAGGTATCACTGGTGGATTTTGGAAGCAATTAGAATGATTTAAATGATCGATTATTCTAGCTGTTCGAATTAGAAGAGTTCTGATCCATCGAAAGAAGTTTCAATGATGTCGATGATAGAGATCATGATATATCCCATTATCATATAGAACTGAACCTAACTGGATCACATAAATAAGGGTTTGAATATGGTGATCATCAATTGAACTGATCTAGTTCAATTGATCTGAATGAGATTCAATTAGGTTCAAGGAAATCGTGCTAGCACTCAACTGAACCTAACGTTCTTCTTTTACTATCATAAATAGTTGTCTTGACTGAGCCAAAGAAGTTTATGCTCATTTAGAGGCCTTCACTTTGTTTGACTGGAACTTGTCCATGTCAGAAAAGGTTGTCTTATTTTGTAAGACATATCTGCCCATTTTTGGTCACCTGCCATTTCTGTCTTTTGACTTTGGCAAAAGTTGACTTGACTGGTCAAATGTTGACCATTACACTTTGACTTTTTTTCCACATGTCTGCAACATTAGAGGCTGGTGGGCTTTTCCTCCTACCAGAACTGGCAAGAGGAGCGCACGCCACCCTTGGCATTGCCCAAGCTGAGGCGCCTAGGAGCCCTGTTGGACAGGGGACCCATCTCCTTTTTGGATTTCGATTAGAGTTCTCCTAAGAACCAACTTTGATCGATCTTAGGTGCCATCTAAGGAAGAATTCAGGGGACTCTATTTTCACCAATCAGATTTAGATCTAATTTCATAAAGGGTTGTGATTGGTTGGGAAGAAGAGGAGTTGGATCACACTTAGTCTATAAATAAGACCCTGCGCCCAACTTAAAGAGTATCATAATTCTCCACACCCCAAGGCTGCTTCTCCTCTCCTCCTCCTTGCCAAACCCACCTTCTCCCTCTCCTCTCCACATCCAAAAGGAGTTTTGGACCTTGGTTGGTGTGATCTAGATGAGAGAAAGGCGACTGAAAGCTTGAGGCTTTACTGCTGCATAGGACAACTGCTGATCTTCAAAAGGAGTTTTGAAGATCCTCCAGATTAGATCCAGATCTAATTTTTGGAGACCTGATAGAGAAGAAGAGGATCTCCAGATCCAGCCTGAGTGGATACCAGTAGAGGCTAGGCACTTACATGGCTAGATCCAGAATCTTCCGCTGCTCATAGGATCATCATCGGGTAATAGGATTACCCACTTTAAGGTAAATTAAATTTGATTTAATTTATCTAATTTTATTTTAATTATTAAAATAATAAGATTTAGATTTGAAATATCCTAGATTTAATCTAGATCAAAGAGAAAAAATTTTGAAATATATCTCTTGATCTGATTAGATCTGAACGAACCTGGTCCAGAAAATCAAAATTTTTCTTCAATTGGTATCAGAGCCAAGGTTCTAAAAGTGTTTAGATCTGATTTTAAATTTATTCTAAATAGAAAATAAGTGATTTTAGATGCCACATGAGATGTGATTAGATCTAAAATTAGAAAAAATTAAAATTAAATGATTTGGATCTAAGATTAGAAAATATGCATGACTAGTTCTAAAATAGAATAGTTCTATAGAACAGTCTTGTATATTTTAAATTTAATTTAATTAAATTATATTTTAAATCTATTTATTTATTATTTTTTGATATTATAATTATTATAATAATATCTAAAAAATAGTAAATAAAAATTATTTAATTTTAAACATCATATGAGATATGATTGATGCATGTCTAGACTAAATAGTTCTACATAATTATCTAGATTAGAATTTATTTTGATTAAGATCAATTTAAATCTAATTTTTTAGATTATTATGAGATAATTTAGATCTAAAAATATGCATGATTCGATACATGAGATGTATGCAAAATATGTTTATGAGTTAGATCTAATTTGTATATGAGATATATGATATAGATCTAAAACTAGTTTTGTAGTATTGCATATTCCTGATTAAGGCATTCCTCTTGGCCGTCCAATCATAAGAACAAAGAAGGATTTAAAGACCTTCTCCTTCCATCCGATGGGGTGTTCTTATGATGTGTAGGGGTGCTGCGCGTTCGTCCTTAATCAGAAACCCAAAACTTACTTTCTGCAAAATCCTAGATCCTGAAACCCTAGGATTTATTGTGCATATTTTGTTTATGAACCCTAAACTTAATTAAGAATTAAGATTATGAAATATTAATTAGGTCTAAAATTGAGAATTTCAGATCTAAGACATATTCATAATACTTGGGTTCGGGCTTGGGTAGCTCAATTAGGTCTAAGCGGTTGATCAAACCGAATCAAGAGTTGGTTAGATGGGATCAACAATGCTTAAATTGACCAGCCTAATAGGATTAAGTCTGGGTCAAGATCGAGTCACGATCAAGCAAGAAGACCTAATTAGGCTCAGAGGTTAGAGTCTGGATTGTAGGCTAACCCAATTGGTTCTGGCTCAATAATTTGGTGTCTAAGGTAAGTTTGGCACATACGATCGACTGATTTTTAATTGGAAGCTACTCGACCTGAATGCATTCTTGTACGAGTTAATGGCATATTCCTTCCACCGGTCTCACTTACCTGGCCATATCTGTTGACACAGTTCTGATCTGAGGTGGTCAATAATCCGAGCTAACCCATGCCACTAGGTTAGTCATAATTGTTATGACTATGACAAGTCTAGTTTAATGAGACCTGAATCAATTCTTCCTAAGAAAAGATTAAGTCTGAGGTCTTCCACCATTGTAGATGTGCGGGCCCTTTCCGAGGTTGATTGTTCTCGACTGGATACAGTGGCTCAGTTGCACCGGAAAGATGCAACCATGTCTATTAGGCATTGGATGCTATGGGCTTGGAGGATGAGTTGGGCTCAATATTCTTGGATACGGTGAGAGACTCAATTAGAAATCCAGTCTATGCAAATGGTGGGTCTGACTTAACTAAGGAGTGGATCAATATTTTGGATACGGTGAGATTCATGAATTAGAGACCAAGTTTGGGTGCACCATGATTAGAGAATCATTGAACAAGAGTTGTTCACTCATTGGCTAACCCATCACCAATAACTGTTAGGTGAGGTGATGAGTCAGTTGGTGAGACCGCACCACCCACTAGAAATCATTAATCATGGAGATTTTTGCATCTCTACAGAGGGAGTGTAGGGATCCGAGAAAATAGTGGGAGCTAATTTGTTTAAAAATAAAATTTCTAAACAAATTGGTCAAGTCATAATTACAGTATCTAACTAGAATCTTTGACTCTCTATAGAAAAATGTCTGCGTCCAACCCATTGGCACGTATCCTGGACACACATAGACTGACCGGACCCAATTATAAAGATTGGCTCAGAAACTACAAAATTATTTTGGGTTCCAAGAAGTTAACCCATGTATTGGACCAGGACCCTCTCACCTTACCAGCCCGTCCATCCACTGAATAGAGAGCATCTCTGGAAAAATGGATAGACGAAGATAATAAGGCCAGATATTACATGTTGGGCTCGATGTCTGATGAGCTCCAGCGCCAACATGAAGATATCGGGACTGCTCGCCAAATGTTGGCTCACCTACAGGAGATGTTTGGTGAACAGAGTCGCGCAGCCAAGTATCAAGTCACGAAATAACTTTTTAAGGCTAAGATGCGTGATGGGCAGTCAGTCCAAGATCACTGTCTGATGATGATCAAGGACATGGAAGAGCTTGAGAAGCTCGGTGTGAAGTTAGACTTGGATCTGCAGAATGATATTATTCTGCAATCCTTGACTGATGCATATGGGCAATTCATCATGAATTACCACATGCATAAACTTCAAAATTCCTTGGCCGAATTAATGAACATGCTGGTCACCGCTGAGCTTTCTATGAAAGGTTCTAAAGGCTCAGTTCTTGCTATGGAATGGACTTCTTCCAAAAGAAAGTCTTATGGAAAGAAAAAGAAGTCTGTGAAAAAGCAGAAGGTGGAAGGAGCAAAGAAGAAGAAGGCAGAGCCGAAGAAAAAGGCCGATGTCAAAGAAAAGTATTTCCATTGCAACAGCGACGGCCATTGGAAGCAAAACTGCCCTACTTACCTGGCCACCCTGAAGAACAAGAAGGAAGGTCCTTCTGGAGGTATGCTCGTTATTGAGTCTAACCTTACGATTTCTTCTGCATCCAGTTGGGTGCTTGACTCTGGTTCTAGTGCTCATCTGTGCACTTCCATGCAGGGTCTTGAGGATAGCAGGAGGCTGAGGGATGGAGACATGATCCTACGCATCGGTAATGGAGCAAGAGTTGCTGCAGTAGCCGTGGGAACATACCCTCTTCGATTACCATCTGGTTTAGACTTAGTTTTGAAAGACTGTTATTATGTGCCTGCAGCTAGCAGGAATTTGATTTCTGTTTCATGCTTAGCACAAGAAGGCTATGTGATTACCTTCTTTAAGGACCATTGTAACATTCTTTATGAAAGAAATAAAATTGCAAATGGTTTTCCTTATTAATGGTCTTTATCAGCTACATATTGATGTACCTATTCTAACTATCGAGCAAAATGTGAATGCCAAACGACCTAGGGATAGTCCAAATGATAGATATCTATGGCACCTGAGATTAGGTCATATAGCAGAAGATAGGATCAACAAATTGGAGAAAAATGGGCTATTGAGTCCATTGACTTTCCGAGTCATATCCAACTTGTGAATCTTGTCTCCAAGGCAAAATGACTAAACTCCCTTTTGTAGGACATGGGGAGAGGGCCACAGATCTCCTTGCCCTAGTACATACTGATGTGTGCGGCCCATTTGATGTGCCGGCTAGAGGCAATTTTGTCTACTTCATTACCTTTACCGATGATCTGTCTAGGTATGGGTATGTGTATCTTATGAGACACAAGTCTGAAGCTTTTGAAAAGTTCAAAGAATTCAGACATGAAGTAGAAAAATAAACTGAAAAACCCATTAAGGTTCTTCGATCAGATCGAGGAGGTGAATACCTTAGCCGGAAATTCCTAGACTATCTCAAGGAAAAATGGCATAGTCTCTCAATGGACTCCACCAGGAACACCTCAACTCAACGGGGTTTCAGAATGGAGAAATCGGACTCTATTGGATATGGTTCCGATCCATGATGAGCTTCACAGACCTCCCTGATTTTCTTTGGGGACACTCATTGTTAACTTTAATCTATCTACTGAATAGGGTTCCCTCTAAAATCCGTTCCTACCACACCGTATGAGATATGGCACGGTAAGAAACCAAGTCTGAGTCATCTCAGAATTTGGGGTTGTCCGGCTCATGTCAAAAGACAACAAGCGGACAAGTTAGAGTTTAGGTCCTTTAGAGCTCGATTCATAGGATATCCTAAAGAGTCATTAGGATACTATTTCTACATTCCAGAAGACCACAATGTGATTGTGAGTCGACATGCCATCTTTCTTGAAAAATAGTTTATTCAAGATAGCGGCATTGGAAAGCAGATCAAGCTTGATGAGAAAGTCTCACAAGTACAACGAGCTAAGGACCAATTGGAACCAAATCAGGTTGAGCCAATAAGAACACTACCTCCTCCACCTCGTAGATCGAAAAGAGTTTTCCATCCCCCTGAAAGATACTTAGGTATTATTTCAGAGGAAAGTAGAGGAAAATGTTCCTCGTAGGTAATGGTGCTCATGGTGATGATCCCAAAACCTACAATGAGGCGATATCAGATATCGACTCCGAGAAATGGCTAGAGGCAATGCAGTCAGAAATTGACTCGATGCACTCAAACCAAGTCTGGACCTTGGTAGATCCACCAGAAGGTATAGTACCTATTGGGTGTAAATGGATCTTCAAGAGAAAGATTGGTGCAGATGGGAATGTGGAGACATTCAAGGCTAGACTAGTGGCAAAAGGTTATAGTCAACGCGAAGGCATTGACTATCAGGATACCTTTTTTCCCAGTGGCTATGCTAAAATCCATCCGCACATTGCTTGCCGTTGCAGCCTATTTCGATTATGAAATATGGCAAATGGATGTGAAAATGGCATTCTTAAATGGATATCTTGAGGAAGATATCTATATGGAACAGCCGCTAGGTTTCACATCCAGTGATACTGATCACAAGGTTTGCAAGCTGCAAAGGTCCATATATGGACTTAAGCAAGCATCTCGGAGCTGGAACACTCGTTTCAATGATGTGATCAAAAAGTTTGGTTTCATCAAAAATGAAGAGGAACCATGTGTCTTTCAAAAAGGTCAGTGGGAGCGCTGTTGTCTTCCTCGTATTGTACGTGGATGACATCCTCCTTATTGGGAATGATATTCCCATGATTGACAACAGTCAAATTATGGTTGTCCAAGGAATTCTCCATGAAAGACCTAGGTGAAGCATCCTTTATTCTAGGAATTAAGGTCTATAGGGATAGACCGAATAGGATGCTAGGACTTTCACAGAAGATGTACATAGAGAAAGTACTAAAGAGGTTTAGTATGGAAAACTCTAAGAGGGGATTAATACCCTTCAGACATGGTATTCATCTTTCCAAGAAGATGTGCCCTAGCACACCTGAGGAAATAGAACGCATGAGCAAGATCCCTTATGCTTCTGCAATAGGGAGCCTCATGTATGCCATGCTATGTACACGACCTGATATAGCCCATGCTGTGAGTGTCACAAGCAGATATCAGTCAAATCCAGGTGAAGAACACTGGACTTCTGTGAAATGTATCCTTAAGTACTTAAGAAGAACTAAGGATATGATGTTGGTCTTTGGTAATGGAGAACTCCAAGTCCAGGGATACACAGACTCGGATTTCATGTCCGATATAGATGATCGAAAGTCGACATCTGGGAGTCTGTTTGTGTGCAATGGTGGTGCTGTCAGCTGGAAGAGTTTCCAAGCAAACCATGATAGCAGATTCCACCATGGAAGCAGAATATATCGCTGCATCAGAGGCTGCGAAAGGAAGCATTCTGGTACAAGAAGTTTGCTGCAGAAATTAGGAGTAATGCCATCAGATGCCATTCCTCTATACTGCGACAATAATGGCGCCATAGCCCTTGCTAAGGAGCCAAGGTCTCACCAAAAATCCAAGCACATTGAGCGGCGATACCACCTCATCCGCGATTACCTCGAGAAGGATTACGTCGAGGTCAAGAGAGTCAACTCCACAGATAATGTGGCAGACCCACTTACAAAGCCGTTGGGCCAGCAGAAGATCGAAGCCCACCTTGAGAAGATGGGACTTAGACTTGTAGCCAATTGGCTTTAGGACAAGTGGAAGATTGTTAGATATATGTGCCCTAGAAGCCAGAATTGGCTGACACTTGTAATACACTTCTAGGGGCAAAATTATAATTTTGACTAATATCAATAAAATGGATTATTTTCTATCACATATGTGTATTTAGTGTCTGTGATACATCCTTTGAGTTAATGGTAATGATAATTCATATTTTCAAGAGTTGAAAATTTAAGACATGAATAATCATTATTAACTCATAAAATGCTCCCGACCATAGGATCATCACGAGGATGGTGATTGATCCGGAAGGTTGGTGTACAATCGCTTCTCTTTAGTAGATGAGTCTTGAGTCTATGGTGTGGAGACATTAGAGCGAGAGTATAGGTACTCGTTAGAGAACGAGGGCACTGAGCGTGACCACCTCGAGTAGTCATTAGGAAGTCTACCTTCTCGTCAATGACTGACTCGATGCTGCAGTAGTGTGTCTGGTTCTTTGACCTGAGATGCATCGGCAGTTCACCTTGAGGGTGTTATAGTTTGACTACACCATTACTCGATCTCCTAGCCATATCGGAACCCTGAGGTGTATGTTGGCTATAGCATGTTCATTGTAGGAACTGGATTGCATCAAGATGGAATCTATCTACCTCGGTGGTAGAGGAGCAGCCCTATGATGATCATGAGAATCAAGTCCAAAGCCCATGGCCATGGCAGAGTGAAATAATAGAAAGAGTTTCTATTTAGGTTTTCACATTGGACTTGAAATCGAATGATTACATCATATGATAGAGACTAGGGTTTGACGAGTTCACCTTAACCCTAATCTGATCGGGGCTCAAGATAGAAGAACTTAATCACACAGGTAGCTGCACCAAGAGGTTCACATTCAGCTCTGATGGGTTGCCACCATATACTGCTAGGTGTCACTGGTGGATTTTGGGAGCAATTAGAATGATTTAGATGATCGATCATTCTAGCTGTTCGAATCAGAAGAGTTCTGATCCATCGAAAGGAAGTTTCGATGATGTCGATGATAGAGATCATGACATATCCCATTACCATACAGAACTGAACCTAACTGGGTCACACAAATAAGGGTTTGAATCTGGTGATCATCAATTGAACTGATCTAGTTCAATTGATCTGAATGAGATTCAATTAGGTTCAAGGAAAATCATGCTAGCACTCGATTGAACCTAACGTTCTTCTTTTACTATCATAAATAGTTGTCCTGACTGAGCCAAAGGAGTTTGTGCTCATTTAGAGGCCTTCACTTTATCTGACTGGAGCTTGTCCAAGTCAGAAAAGGTTGTCTTATTTTGTAAGACATTACCTGCCATTTTTGGTCACCTGCCATTTCTCGTCCTTTGACTTTGGTCAAAAGTTAACCTTTGACTGGTCAAATATTGACCATTGACACTTTGACTTTTGTCCATGTGTCACACACCTATTGGAGGGCTGGTGGGGGCTTGTCCCCCTACTAGAACCTGGCAAGGAGGAGGGCGCATGCCACCCTTGGCGTGTGCCCAAGCTGGAGGCGCCCAGGAGTCCCTATTGGACAGGGACTCCATCTTCTTTTTGGATTCCGATTAGAGTTCTCCTAAGAACGAACTTTAACTGGTCTTAGACACCATCTAAGGAGGAATCCAGGGGACTCTATTTCCATCAATCAGATTTAGATCTGATTTCACAAAGGGTTATGATTGGTTGGGAAGAAGAGGAGTTGGATCACGCTTAGTCTACAAATAAGACCCTGCGCCCAACTCAAAGAGTATCACAATTCTCCACACCCCAAGGCTACTTCTCCTCTCCTCCTCCATGCCAAACCCACCTTCTTCCTCTCCTCTCCACATCCAAAAGGAGTTTTGGATCTTGGTTGGTGCGATCCAGACGAGAGAAAGGCGACTGAAAGCTAGAAGGCTGCACTACTGTATAGGACAACTGCTGATCTTCAAAAGGAGTTTTGAAGATCTTCCAAATCAGATCTAGATCTAATTTTTGGAGATGTGATAGAGAAAAAGAGGATCTTCAAATCCAGCCTGAGTGGATATTGGTAGAGGCTAGGCACTTGCGTGGCTAGATCCAGAACCTTCCACTGCTTACAGGATCATCATCGGATAATAGGATTATCCACTTCAAGATAAATTAAATTTGATTTAATTTATCTAATTTTATTTTAATTATTAAAATAATAAGAATTAGATCTGAAATATCTTAGATCTGATTTAGATCAAAGAAAAAAATTTTAAAATATATCTCTTGATCTGATCAGATCTGAACGAACCTGATCTAGAAAATCAGGATTTTCCTTCAATTATCTCATAAGAATAAAAAATTTAAGAAAATGAATCAATCTTTAAGTAAAGATAAAGCCAAAATAGAAAGAGATATGAAAGAATTACAAAGTTAAATGAATCAAGTGAAAAAAATGAATCCTTACAAGAAGAAGTGAATAAATTAAAACCTATAATAGATAAATTTATACTAAGTTCTCAAAATTTATAAATATTAATTAAAAATCAAAAGATGGCTTTTGATAAAGTTGGTGTAGGATATAATCCATTAAGAAAACAAAAATTCTTAAAGAATGTATTCATAAAATTTCAAGATCATGGTAGAAACATAACTTGTTATAAATGTAATAAGATTGGACATAAATTTACAAGATGCAAAACCATTAATGCAAGCAAAATTTTTAATTCAAACAAACTAAATACAAAGTAAATTTGGGTTCCAAAAGGAACCATTTGTGCTAATCCCTAGGGATCCAAGTTAGCTTGAGTACCTAAGTCTGCTTGATTGCTTGTGTAGGTATGCTTGGGATCCATGAGAACTAAAAAAAGATGGTACCTTGATAGTAGATGCTCAAGGCATATGATGGGAGATAAGTTATAATTTATCTTTCTTGAAGCTAAAGATGGAGGTGTGGTGATATTTAAAGATAACAATAAAAATGATTGGTCTTGGTAATATTTTGATAACACCCTCCACTAGTATAGAAAATATTTTGTATGTTGAAGGTTTGATGCATAACTTGTTTAGCATAAGTGAACTTTGTGATAAAGATTTTAATGCCTTATTCAAATCTTCTCATTGCATTGTAATTAGTTTATTTGATGATAGCACTAAATTCATAGGAAAGAGACGTGACAATGTACACATTATTGATCTTGATGAACTTAAAAATGAAAACATTGAATGTCTTGTTGTTATGAATGCTAAAGTAAATGAATCTAGTTGGATTTGGCATAATAGACTAGGTCATGCAAGCATGGATTTATTAGCAAGATTAATTAAACTTGATTTAGTAAAAGATTTAACTAAGATAAATTTTGAAAAAAATAAAATTTGCAAAGCATGTCAACTTGGCAAACAAACTAAATCTTCTTTCAAATCCAAGAATATTGTTTCAACAACTAGGCTACTAGAATTGCTTCATATAGATTTGTTTGGACATTGCTTCATAAAGATTTGTTTGGACCTATCTTAACCACGAGTCTTGGAGGAAAAAGATTTGGATTTGTTGTAATTGATGATTACTCTAGATTTACTTGGGTATTATTCCTAGCACATAAAGATGAAGCCTTTGAAATGTTTATTGATTTATTTAACAAAATAACTAGTGAAAAAGAGTGTAATGTTTTGAAAATAAGAAGTGATCATGGTACCAACTTCGAAAACTATATGTTTGCAAATTTTTGTTCTAAAAATGGAATTAATTATAATTTTTATGCAGCTAGGGCACCTCAATAAAATAGGATAGTAGAAAGAAAGAGTAGGACATTAATTGAAATGGCACATACTATGCTTTGTAAAAGCAACCTTCCAAAATACTTTTGGATAGAAGCTATTAACATTGTATGCTATGTGCTAAATAGAGTTTTAATAAGATAAATATTAAAGAAAACTCCATATGAACTTTATAAAGAAAAAATCTAATGTTTCATATTTTAAAGTTTTAGGATGTAGGTATTTCATTTTAATAAATGGTAAAGATAAATTAAAAAAAAATATTTAAAATCAGATGAAGGTATTTCCAAGGTTATTCATCTCATAGTAGAGCATATAGAGTTTTTTACAAAAGAACATTGATTGTAGAAGAATTAGTGCATATTATTTTTAATGAAACTAACTCTCTTAAAACAAGAGAAGAAGAGCTTGATATGGATGTAGAAAATCTTAAGAAGAAGTTAAGTGACATGACTATTGAAGATACTCCTTCTTAAGACAAAGAAGATGTGGAGCAAGAAGTTGAAGAAGATGTGCCACAATCGTAAGATGAATAATGTACATCAAATTTACCAAAGGAAAGAAGGTATGATTCCACTCGTTCTAAGAAATTAATAATAGATGATCACTCTCATGGTGTTAAAACGAGAACATTACTTAGGAAAGCTATAAATCACTTTGCTTTTGTATCACATTTAGAACCTAAATAAATAATGAAAGCTAAAAAAGATCCTAATTGGATTCTAGCAATGAAAGAAGAATTAAATTAATTTAAAAAAATAAAAATTAGAAATTAGTTGAAAAATCTAAAAAAAATTTAATATTTGGAATAAAATAGATCTTGAGAAATAAACTTGATGAGAAGGACAATGTAATTAGAAATAAGGCTAGATTGGTTGCACAAAGATACAATCAAGAAGAGAGAAATGAATTTGATAAATCCTTTGCACCTGTAGCTAGACTTAAAGCTATTAGATTGCTTTGAGTATTTACTTGCTTTATGAACTTTAAACTTTTTCAAATGAATGAAAAGCGTGCATTCTTGAATAGATTAATCAAGGAGGAACTTTATGTACAGCAACCTCTAGATTTTGAAAATAAAAAATTGTGTAATCAAGTAGTCAAACATAAGAAAGTTTTATATGTTGTGCGGGATCTCTTGATATTGTGTTAAGACTGAAGGAAGAGTGGGATGCACCTCCTTCCTACATGCTTGGAGGTGCGCCCCCTAGGGCACCTTGGCATATGAAAGACTAGAGAAAGAGAAGTGGGAAAATACAACTGTATTGATCTCTTCTATTTAGGATTTACAACATACATGTATATTTATATCTATACATGGACCTAAAACCAATCCGTAAAAAACTTTCTAGGCTAATCTAGTGAGATTGGGCTCAATCTCACTCCCATAGATCCAAACTCGGTCCATACATGAATTAGCCCCCTTGAGATCTAAATACCCTGGGCCTCAAGCCCATCGAGGCTAAAACTCCATCCTAGAACCAAACTAGTCTTAGTCCTAGGACTCACACATATCCTAATCTCCTAGAGACAACATCCTAACTCCTCCCACGGCCTCCTAAGGTTTAGGAGCACCACTAATCCTAACAATCTCCATCTTGGTACCCGCTGTTTGTGTGCAGTGCAAGATTTCTAGCTCTACTTTTGATTTTTCTTAAATTACTTAAATATAGCAAAAAAGAAAATTAATCTAATTAATTTAGAGCTACTGATGCTATTAGAAAATCCTATACCAAGGATATAAATGTGATATACATGCATTTCAAATCCAAAAATTAAATCAATTGCAGTAAACTATTTACTACTATACTACATGGTCAGAACACGATACCTATGCGGTTAGTCGAACATCGCAATCCAATCACCACCAGGGAGGTTCACTCATCGCGATGTAGCCACACAGCATGTCTGATCTCCATTGATCATCCACACGAGGCCTTGGTCCCAATCGGCTCCTCCCAAGTGCTAGCTCGATGCCGAAACTCTTCAATGGCTGATGTTGACCGAATAGCTTTGATCTTTGTCCATAGGATCTTTGGATGCTTTGGATCACCAGTAGATGTAGAAGAGAGGCAGAGGAGGAGCTCTACCAAGTTTTGTGAACTCACAACCCTCGTAGCTCACAAACCAGAATCTAGAACCCTAGGTTGAAACCCTAGGGTATGCTCTTAGAAAACCTTGCGCCCACACCTCTCTCTATATTTTTTCTCACAATTTTTTTTTTTTGAATTTGATCTCACATAGAAGGGGCTCATGGACTGATCTCTCACTCTGATGTGTTATCATGCACACCCCAAGCACTCCTTTTATTTTGCACCATGCAGTGGGGAGTATGCATGAAGGGATAAATTAGGGTTGTTGCACATTCAAATTTGAACACCATTCAAATTTAAATTGCACCAACCTAGAGTTTATCCACAAGAGGCATCAGAGGACTGAGCACAT
Source organism: Cocos nucifera (assembly GCA_006176705.1). Classification (NCBI taxonomy): domain Eukaryota; kingdom Viridiplantae; phylum Streptophyta; class Magnoliopsida; order Arecales; family Arecaceae; genus Cocos; species Cocos nucifera. The sequence continues at coordinate 225,130 of QRFJ01000551.1, forward strand.
GCCCTCTTATGCATGGAAAAATAAAGCTTGAGAACTTTTTCTCATGAAGAAATGTAGGCGCACAAAAAGATATGGTGCATGGATAAGAAGGGGTTGGTTCCTTATTTAAATTTGAATCTCATTCAAACTTGAAACACTAACCACCAATTCTTATCCATTTAGGGTGTGGAGAAACTAGGCATGGACTCTTCTTAGCATGGATAAATTGTTACAAGAAATAATTTCTCATAGAGAAAGGTGGGCGCAAAGAGATGAGGTGGTGCGAGAAGAGGAGACTAGTCAAACTAGTCTCAAATTGATTTTATCCAATTAGGCCAAGTCCAAATCAATTTAGCTAGGCCCAATAAGACTAGATTAAATCCAACCAATTTAGGCTTAATTAGATTCAATTAAATTCTAATAAAATTAGGAATTGATCAAGCCTAACCTCTAATCAAATTAGAGATCAAACCTCCTCGATGATTAGGTCATCTCATAACCTAATCGGGTCAAACCCAACTGAATCCAATTTAATTGGACTTGAAACCAAAATTATTACTTAATTAAATTGAGTTAATTATTGATCAAATCACTAATCAAATCTCTCATAAATAATGAGTCCAAATCCGATGGATGTTCGGGCAACAGAGTTCCATCAAAATAAAATCCTTGATTAAAGAGTCCCAAACCAGTGGGACTCTTGATCTTGATGTCCCAAACTAGTAAAACTCGTGATCACAGAGTTCCAAACTAGTAAGACTCTTGATCATAGAGTCTCAAATAGGTAGGACTCAAAGTTTCAGCCCAGTAGGACTCTCGATCGAAGAGTCCTAGTCTAGTGGAACTCTTGATCATGGAGTCCCAGTCTAGTAGAACTCTTCACCAACCATCAGATTAGGTATGAACCTCTAGTGTCTGTGACCTCACAGGTTTGAACCTAAGCTAGTAGCATAGAAATAACTTTCTGTACCAATCAAAGTGACCATCTAGAAATGATACTCGATGTCTGAATTGATCGAATAGCCGTAATCATAACATTCAGAACTTACGTAAATATGGTTACCACATAATTCATTTCTTTCACCTCTGTGTATAGGATGACTCAGAGTTTAACTATCAATCATGAAAGATACATCTATATCATGTCTTAAAAAAATTAGTCCTATGACTCCTCACTAGGACTACCGTGGCCAAAGATTTTGCTAAATTAAAAATATAATTATACATGGATCCTAAACTAGAGTGGTCAATCCCATCTTGACTCGCACACCAACTCCTCAAGTACTTGATGGTGCACAAAAATATTCCATTACTAAATTAAAAATTTAGATAGTCCAGCACCAAAGCATAGTGAGTTACTTAGAAGTCATCATGGTGATCTCAGATCGGAGGGACACTAACACCCATATTTTATCAGAGCAAATCTTGACAATAGAAAAGCTTCAGAGTTAATCATGTTTAGTATAGATGTACCCCTATATCTCACTTGCATGTCACATCAGTGTCTCCACACTTGTTGGTTAAGAAGATAACCAACCTATATGGCAAATAATGACCTACACTTGATAAACATTATCGTCCTTTATAACAACGTATCATTTGATCGCGAATAGATTTAAGGACTAAACAACAAATCTTTCTTTATCGATTCTAAATAATCCTAAGAACTTCACCACAACATAGTTTATTACAAGATGTGAGAATTTATGATGAAAAAAATATCAAAATAATTTTTATTTATTTATAATTTATATATAAATATAAATATTTAGCTCAACCATCAACAAGCTGATGATTGGCTTTGGGATACTATTCCAACACCCCCAAGGCTTGGCAAACCTAGCATGAGCTATCTATACCATCCTACTACCTCCAGAGTTGACACCATTTCCTCGAAGCCACCTCATCTTCTTAGCTGTAACACCGACCTATGCTCTATAGCCTCTGAGACTCATGCTCCACCCCACTCCTTGGCCTTGAGCTGATGTTCTCTTGCTCTGATACCAATTATTGTGTAGGATCCCTTGACATCATGTTGAGGTTGAAGGTCCTCCATGGTTGGAGGCACACCTCCTAGGGCACCTTAGCATGTGAAAGATCAGAGAGAGAGATGTGGGAGAAAATGGCTGTACTGATCTCTTCTATTTAAGGTTCACAACATACATGTATATTTATACCTATATATGGACCTAAACCGAACATGTAAAAAACTCCCTAAGCTAACCCAGAGAGATTGGGCTCAATCTCATTCTCAAGGACCCAAACCCAGCCCAAACATGAATTAGCTCCACTCTTCCTTCCATCTCAACACAATGTCAAGGGATCCTGCACAACATTATATAGATTAAAACAAGCACCTAGGGCTTGGTATGATATATTAAGTAAGTTTTTACTAAATAGTGATTTTAAAAGAGGCAATATAGATAAAACACTATTCATAAAAAAAAGATCAAATGATTTATTGATTATGTAATTATATGTTGATGACATTATGTTCGGTGATACTAATAAAATATTATGTAGAGATTTTGCTAGACTTATGCAGGAGGATGAGATGAGCATGATGGGAGAGTTGAATTTCTTTCTCGAACTCTAGATAAAGCAGTCAAATGAGAGAATCTCCATCAACCAAAATAAATACATCAAAAAAGTATTTAAAAAATTTAAGATGGAGAATGTCAGAAGAAGTGGCACCCTTATGAGCACAAGTTGCAAGCTTGATCAAGATTTAAAAGAAAAATCAGTAGATCCCAAGCTATATCGAGGTATGATTGGATCTTTGCTATATTTAACTATAAGTAGGCCAGACATAATGTTTAGTATATGCATGTGTGTATGTTATTAATTAAATCCAAAGAAATTACTTGTAGTTATAGTTAAAAGAATCTTTAAGTATTTAATAAATACTCAAGATGTAGGTTTATGGTACTCTGAACAATCTTCATTTGACTTAATTAGATATAGTGATTAAGACTTTGCTAAATGCTGCTTAGATCGGAAGAGTACAAGTGGTATATATCAATTTTTAGGAGTACATTTGGTCTCATGGTTTAGCAAGAAAAAACTTAGTAGTCTTATCTATTATGGAAGTCGAGTACATTGCCATTGGAAGTTGTTGTGCGTAACTATTATAGATCAAACAATAACTAGAGGACTATGGTATTATATGAAATAATATTTCTATTTAATATGATAACATAAGTACCATAAATTTAACTAAAAATTCTATATTACATTCAAAAATAAAATATATAAAAGTTAGACAGTAATGCATCAGAGAGCATGTACAAAATAATGATATAATCCTTGAATATATGCCAACTAAAAATCAAATTACAGATATCTTTACTAAACCTTTAAATGAAGAAAGATTTTGTGTAATAAGAAAATAGTTAGGTTTATTTGATCCAATTTGTTGAGTTATTGAATGTGTATTTTTTTATTGAAATAATTGCTTCTAATATGATTAATTTTCTTGAATGATTCATGTTTTAATTTCATTAAGAAAAGGCATGATTAAATTTTATCAATTTTATCCTTGAAACCTAGGTAGTTCAGTTTGTGTTGGACTGAGCCAGCTCTCTCTTTCCTTTATGAAAAACTTAGTCGACCCATCATTGAGCCAATGATGCGTGTAAATCTATCGCTTTGGCAAGTGTACCAGTCGATCAAGTAATAAAGTATGTGAGTAGAGTATCGTCCCTAGAGGATTAAAAAATAAGTTCTAAAAAACTCTTTTTTAGACTTTATTTAGAGAATTGATTTATAAGAAGTAAAGAAAATAAGAATAAATAAAGAAATAATTAATAAATTATAAGAAGATAAAGAGGGTATAATTATTAGGGTTGAATTCAAGAGAAGTAGGATACTAAGGCAATCGGTTTACCAACTCAATCAATATTTTATTTTATGTGACAGTAGAGTCTCCTATGATATTCACTATCATTTGGTCCAGGCATAGCAAAACTATCAATATTTATTAACTACCTTTTGATCCAGGTATAATTTAAATAAATACTGATGCATTAATTTTTATGAAATCCTCTAATTAAAATATGCTGCATCCAAAGTATACTAAAATTTTAGATGCATATATCTTAATTCGATTAAAAAATATAGGATATAAATCAAGAAGCAATAATATAGACATACTTGGTCCGTATCATCTATGTTCATCAAAATAATTAGAAGATGGCTAGTAATCTAAAAGCATTAAGCATAGATTTACACACTCCTCATGAACAAAATAATACTAAAATTTAATTACATTGAATATTGCATCAAAAGAGTGGCTATAGCTTAGTCTTAGTAAAAAAAAATTAGTTCATAGTAAAAAAAATAAAAATAGTAATTAAAATAAAAAGCATGAAGAAATCCAAACAAAAATTTGCTTGTTGCTGAATTTTGCCTTCAGTTGCTCTTGGCATGGAGAATTTGATGAAAGAGAGTTGCTACTTGATGTACTAGATATGGAAGATGAACTGCAAAGAAAGAAGGAAGAAAGAAAAGAAAATAAATAAAGAAAAAGAAAAAAATAAAATAACTCTTAGCCTCACTATGTTTCTGCCTCTCTGTTTTGCTTTGTTTTTCCCCTTTGTTCCTAGCTATCCCCTCTATTCGACAGCAGTAGAGTATAAATAGACTAAAAAAAATTGCCTCTAGGTCGAAGTTTGCTCAAAACTAGGCTTAAAAGTCCTAGAATAGGTCGAATTGAAGTCCTGGATCATCATAGCCTTCAGATCGGCATCTAATGGCTCCAAAATTGCTTAAAAATTCCTTTTAAACTCCCAGATCCAGTCGAAACAAATTTTGACCATTGGATCAATGTTGATGATTGACTGCTGATCGTTGGATCATGCTAAAAGATGGCCTAGTTGCTTAATCAAAATAGAAAATTGTCTTGATTGTTGGATCTCTACCGATAGCTGCCTCAGCCATTTGTTAGCACCAAAATACCAACCGTTAGATCAAAACCACAGCACCCTCGACCATCTGATTGTGCCTTCGCCTGGGTAGACTGTGCATGGACCACGATCTTGTGTAGACCGTGAACTTCCTTACCAATCAGATCCTATGGCACTGCATGAATTTTTCATTTTGCCCCTAGACGCGTTACTGTTCCGGTTTACCATACACCACGATGTTTTTTGACATCAGTGGGGCATTAGTAGGGTTGGTTTGGTTGTGGTCGGGCCAAGTTGGCTGAGCCAATTTTTCAAACTGGTTTAGTCAGGATCGGTCGGCTTTATTTTTTTTTCTTTTTCTTTGAAAATCGATTCCAGGCTCATTTGAAGTCCATTTTGCTTCAAATTTATTTTCTTTGAACTAGAAAATTAATCTCTTCAAGGTGACCTTCTTTCCTGCATAAGATCAATAAAAGCATCAATTTCTTAAAAATAAAATAATTTATCTTATAATTTAATATTTTTATTAGTGTATTTACACCACTTATCAAACCCTCCAACTTAGTCATTGCTAGTCCATTAGCATTGCTTTATTTAATATTAATTCATCATCATGTTTCAATAAGATCCTCCATCATAAAAAATAGATCTAGAATTAAAAATCAAAAAGTTTAGGAAGTACCACTAAGTTTTGAGTTTTAGAAGCAAATTTTGCAGTCAATATAATTAGAAACTTTCTTAGAGTACATCTAAAGGTGTATAGCACTTGTATTTATGAAGACTAACTTAGCATTTGGGTGTTAATTTAAAGGATAAAAGTATCTTCTCTTATCATCTATTTTGATTAATTTTCTATACACTTCCAAGTTAAGCTCAAGAATTAAGGTAGCTTTCACACTACCTCCTTTTTTCTTGCTGAGCATCCTGGCCTTTCCTCCACCATTTGACGTGAACCTCCATACTTGACTTAGGCGTAGAGACTCAGTTACTAAGCTTCAAGCAATCTACATGTACTCTATGTTTTGCACTTTTATTTTATAGGTAGGTAGCTCTTTCCTTCAATTCAAGTTTCTTTAATCAGAATGTATATTAATCACCAATTTTTCAATGATAATTGAATCCTTAGTTAACCTTATAATCAATACTTATTTTGCCTTGTTAGTGTGCATGTGCAAATAAAAGTGCTAATAGTCTTTAAATGACCTAAGTAGGCCGCTAAAAGTTTAACCAACTAATCTACTTCTTAACTTGCTACATTTATTAGCAAATACTTTCTAACTTTATTACTCTTCTTAGTCTATCTTGTTCAAGATTTTCTTTCTTGATACATGATTTATTTTTATTTTTATTATTTATTATTTTTTTAAATTATTTAAACTTAATTTTTAAAAATTTAAAAATTATTTTTTAAAAACTTTTTTTGTTTCTCTCCCTCTCAACTTAATCAACATTGTATCAATGGAGAAAGAAAAAGTAAAGGATGCAATTATGGATAGAAAAGAATATATCTAATTCAGTCTAGACTGGCTCTTTGAAATTTTGTAAACTAGCTTGAGCTCTCCTTTAATTTTCTCTGCAAAATTGAAAATACACATCAGAGCCATAAAATAGCAACAAGAAACTATGAAAAATAAAAGAAAAGGATCAAAACTAAAAGAAAAAAAAATAACCTATCTAGTAGTTCTGATTTATAGTCTTCAGCTTGACTTTCTTGGAGCTCTAAGCTAGGTCTTGCAATTTGAGAGCTTCCTTCTCCCTCTCAAAACTTCCATCAATGTAATGCTTTAGCCTATGATCATTTACTTGAAAGTACCTTTTGATTTGTCAAAGATCTCTACTGCTCCATATGAAAAAACTTTAGTAATTATATAGGAACCTATCCATCTTGATTTTAGCTTTTCTGGAAATAAATGTAGTTGTGAACTATACAAGAGAACTTGCTGTCCCTTATGAAATTCTTTTTCAACAATGTGGTCATCATGCCATTTCTTAGTACGTTCTTTGTAGATCCTGACATTCTTATAGGCATTGTTGGTGTAGAAATCTGAGGATGCCGGAGATAGCTGGAGTTGGAGAGACGAGGCCACCGACAGGACTTGCAAAATAAAGTCCAAACCAGAGGTGGGTGGCTCCGGCAGAACCCTTCAATGCTCAAGTCAGTTCTTTAGCCAACTAGAATGGAGTGCTCAAAAAATAGAGAAGCAGAGTAATGGGAGAGAAGAGAGCTTGGAGAAAAATATATCTCGAGGATCCTTTTTATAGATGGAGCATGTAACAAACTGATGGTGATAGCCATAATCATCTGGTAGTGGGTCGCTTAGGTCATATGGAGTTTATTATGGAGGATGAATTATCGTTTGTCATGATTTGCAAGCAGTTTGGATCTATTTGAGGAAGTTCGAATAGAGATTGGAGATTTTTGTGCTTACCGATTGATTACAAGTGTTGGCGAGTTGGGTTCGAGATTGGCCGACCGATCTTGAGAGTCAATCAGCATATAGTGAACCAGCATCTGATTGAAGTCCATCAAAGCTATCTCTTATGGCTCCAAGAAGTTTGGCCATATTCTAAGTCATCTATAAGTGGGCCCTTTTTGGCTAAGTCCGACTAGAGGTAGCGCGGCCGGAGGAGTCCATGTGGAAGGAGTGCTACTGAAGGAGTTCATATGGAAGGAGCATGGCTGAAGGAGTTCATCCGAAAGGAGCACGGCTAAAGGAGTTTGTTCGAAAGGAGCACGGTTAAAGGAGTCAATCTGGAAGGAGCACTACTGAAGGAGTCTATCCGGAAGGAGGCTACTAAAGGAGTTTGTCTGGAAGGAGTGCTTCTAAAGGAGTCCGTCTGGAAGGAGCAGCTGAAGGAGTCCATCCGAAAGGAGCATGGCTGAAGGAGTCCATTCGGAAGGAGCTTTGTTGAAGGAGTCCATCGTTTATAATATAGGATGTCATCTATCTTTGGAATTCATCACCGATTAAGGTTGGGGAAATCACTCATTCTATGGTCGAGAAGATTGGCAAATTCTCGTAGAATGGTGGCCAAGGACTTCAGCGGGAGTTGTTTTATCCCAACACTTATATTCCTACTCCTAAGTTTGAATTTTAGATGAAGCAAGTACGAAAATTACTAGCGCTAAAGTCCTCCGAGACCAATCTTATTCTCGCTCTTGAAAATTGAATCAATTTGGCCCTTTTTAAATTAGAACAGATGTTTTTAATGCTAAATGACCTGAAGAGATGAAATCCTTTGAAAAACTCATCTGGCATGAAGCTCCATATTATGGTGCAATTATTGCTCTGATAGGCATTCTGGGTGAGTGGGGCATGTGGTAGGCTGGGACTGGCCAAGCAGGATCTATGATCATTACTTTCTCTGATTCTATATGCCTATTTAAGTCCTTCTTCTTCTCTTTCTAGCTCTTCACCTTTGTTTGAGTCTTCCTTCTTTCTTCATCTGTTCTTCTCCATCTTCAGGTGCTCCAACCTTTCCATCAATTTTCCAGCCATCAATGATTGATTTCTGCCCTCTCAACAATCTCACCTTATTTCTTCTCATCCACAACCCTTTCGACCATTGGAGTCCCTCTCGGCTGCATCTCGTCTTTTCGATCATCTCCTTACCAACCTAGGTTAGTCCTCCATCGCCCTTTCTTCTTTTCTTTTATTTTTTGGCCTTTTAGTCTTCTATACGAGTTCACTGTTCTTTTCATAAGGTTTTATAATCTTTTTCTCACCACTTTCCTAGAGATTTTTAAGTTTCTTTTGATTCAAATGTCTTCCAAAACTTCATGGTCATCTGGTTTTAGGAGTTCGTCCGATCTCTCTTTCCAAAATCCAAATTCCAAAGAAAAGACCGAACTTAGGGATGTACCCCAGCCAAACCTCATACTCAAAACTATTCCATTTTTCTTATCCCCTAACAATCTTTTCTCAATTAGAATCCAGTATGGAATCCCTCCCGAGTATGAATTAGAATTTCCTGGATCAAGTGACCAAGCTTGCTCTCCTCCTTTAGGCTATTTTTGTCCATATTTAGAGGCTTTCCATGCCGAACTTAGACTTTCTCTCCTCCCTTTCATAGTTGCCCTCTTTCACTTTCTAAACATTTTTCTTGCCTCCGTAGTGTTGAACTCCTTTAGATTCATTATTGGCTTTATCTCTCCTTGTCTCTTCATTGAAGTTCGTCCCACTATATCCCTATTTCGAAGCTACTATACTTTTAAGCATCATCCTTCTGCGAAGGACTGGTGGTACTTCTTACCCCAGTTCGGCAAGAAAAGACTGCTGAATGGAGTTTCTTCTTCCATTCATAACTAGAAAAAGAAGTTCTTTTTCGTGTCCTGCCCAACCTTAGAGTTAGGCTCCCCTCTTGGGGTCTTCTTAGAGAATCGATTCATTGAGCTCCTGGGCTGGATAGGCAAGACCTTGACTCCTATACTAAACTGAAGAATCACAAAATTCTACCATTGTCTGAACTCCTCTATGAGCAACTTCTATTCAACTTTGGCCTTAGCCCTCTCAATCCCACTGGTATATCCTTGCATTTCACAAGTTTTCTTCTTAATTTTTTTTTAATTATGGCTCCTTCTTTATTACAGAGATGGATGCTAAGGTAGTTGAAATGCTCGCTAAAGAGCTTCAGGTACATAAGAGGAAAGGGAAAGCACCCATCGAGGCTTCAAATAAGGAAAGGATTGATATCCCGAGCTTTGCAGTACTCGTCAATACCACCACTATTCCCAAGGTTGCTGGTGGCGATAAGGTTGTTCTGGCTATCGAGGTTGGCACTGCTGATGGGGCCACAGTGCCTTCGATATCTTCAAGCCCTCTTGCTGAAGTTTGGGTTCTGGAGCTTCTTGTGGGAGGAGAAAGGAGAGAAAAGGGAAGGAGAAAAAGAAGTCAGTCACCATAAAAGTTAGTGCAAAGCTCATCCCAGCAAGTCCAACAATGGCGACGAAGATTTGAAAGAAAATTCCTTCTGCAATTGGGATATTATTAGGAATTTAGTCAATAAATTTACCCCATCTGAGGTGGTAGACAAGATCGCTAACTTCGATTGTGAGAAGCACACTTGAGATTCTCTCGGAGCCTTCTTCGAGGTAATTATCTTATCCCTTTATATATATATATGCCTAACTCAATTTATTTCTTGCAGTCGGGTTACCAATTGCTAACTCACATCAAAATGATGAACCGCTTTAGGTTGGAAGCATTGAAGGCTTAGGAGGATCATCAAGCCGAGGTCAGCCACCTCTGAGAAGAGAAAGCCACTGAGGTCGATCGCCTCATGAACGAGAAGACTACCGAGGTTGAAGTTCTTCAAGAGGTGCTAAAAAAGGAAGAGCAAACATCAGTGGAGTTGAAGGCTGCCTTGGCTTTGGAAGATGAGAGGAGGAAGAAGGTTGAAGCTGAGATCGTTGAGCTGAAGGAGCAAGTTTTGAGATAGATCTCGAAGGTGAAGGCCCAGGTAGTAGAGGAGTTCAAGATCTTCTTCGAGATGAAGAACTTGAATGTCAAGTTCAGCCAAGAAGCCTTCATCAAGGGTTTTGAGCCTTGCGAGGATAGGATAGCTAGCAAGTTTCCTAAGCTCGACCTCAGCTTTCTTATTGAAGAAGCTTCTGATGAAGAAGTGGGACCATTTGCTGCTGCAACCGACCTTCCCCTACCAAGCTTGCCACTGAAGAGTTGGGGTCGAATGATGCTACATTGAACTCTTCGACCGCTCCCTCAGAGGTTTGAGACCTTCTAATTTATATTTTTTTTAAATTTATTTTTTCTCTTATATTTGAAAAATATTTTAATTAATAAAAATAAGTTTACTTTAAGTTTGTGTTGTGGTATGCTTGTTTTTTAAAATCCTCCTAGTGAGGATAATCATGCTTCGTCTCCCCCTGTCGATGCTATCCCACTGCCCCAAGGCCTTTCTTTAAGATCTATCATTAAGAACCTGAAAAGGGGGTTCATCAAACTAAGAAGAAACTAAAGAGAGTAGAGGATGAGCTTCAGAAGTTGAAGAAGCATTATTCATAAGCTATAGTTGAAGTCACCCATCTTCGACAAATCCATAAAAAAGATTCCATGGATTATATCAATAAGAAGTGCCATTTAACAGAGGAGTTGAAATGGGTGAAGAAGCTCGATAGTGATAAGGCATGGACTTTGATGGCCAAGGCAAGCTCTCTGAAAGTCAAGCTGATGGCCGCATAAGAAAGAATTTGATTACTTGAAGGAAGCTCGGCGTGGAGTACCAATCAAGAAGAATATGATTGGGACTGGACAAAGAAGTTCTTCAAACTCCAAAGCCAACTACAGATAGCTGAGGACTTTCATAATGAATATAGCCATGATTGGTGTGGCCAAATTGCTGACCTCAAGAAAAAGTTTCGAAGAGTTGATGATGAGATCGCTCGACTTTGGTGACAATTGTCTGAAGGGGCTCGAACCAGCTCAAGCAGGGACTTGACGGAGGTTCTGTGTTTATGGAGCTCTTTAGAAAGCTTGTCTATTTTGTACGAAAATAGCTAGATGGAGCTGCGGGAGTTGAAGGTGCAGATGGTGTATCAACAAGATGCTATGAAGGATGTAGAGGCCAAGTCAGTTGTATTAAGAACGAAGCTGAGAAAAGTTGAGGATGACTCCCGAAGGCATAAGAGGTTATTGAGTGAAAGCATGACAGCTCGGTAGGAGTTGGAAGAAACGATTAAGGACTTGAAGTTATCCCTGGTGTTGGCCAGTGTTGGTAGTCCAAAGTCTGACTCCAAGTAGAACTTTGGTGTCTTTTTCTCTTCTTCTTTTCTCTCTTTTTTAACTGATCCTGCGAACCTTTCCATGTACCAAACTTTTATTTCAATAAAATCCTATGATTATCTCATTTCATACGTATGCTTTCATAACTTTTTTTTTCTCTTCTTCTTTTTTCTCTCTCTCTTTTTTTCCTTTTTTTGTGATTGTGAAGTTATCCTTCGATGATGGTTGTAGTTCACCATGATATATGTACCTTTTAATTATAGACAATGACCCTTGGATAAGTTTTTCTTAGGTTTGTATAATTGGATCCTTGCATTTTTTATGTCTGGATGAGGTCCTCCTTTTTCTGTAAGGATTTGTGATGCTCCTAAGCCGTGAGAGGCCACAGAAGGAGCTAGGGCATTGGCTCCAAGGATTCTAGAGGCTTGGTTGGTACTTTGGAGATCTAGAATATAAGAAGAAGCAAGGAACCAAAGCCAGAGAATCAAGACTGTAGAAAGGATATTTTTTGCAAGTTAGCTGGCTCAGTCCAAAACTAGGTTGGCTAAGTCTCAGAGCATAGGCAAAATAGAAAGATCGAGTTTCGAGACTGTAGACATGGTATAGAACTGGGTCGGCTCAGTTTTAGACTGAGCCGACCTAGTGAAACTTAGTCGGCTTAGTGCTGAGATTGAGCCAGCTTAGTGCGCGGGTAGAGTTACGCGAAGGTCTATTTTGGGCTAGGGTCTGGGTTGATCCTAGGGATCTTAAGACCTGGTTTGAGAGGTCTTAAGGGGGCTAATTCATGTATGGATCGGATCTAGATCCAAAGAATGGGAGCATGGAAGACATGGGTGTACATGGGCTCGGTCAGTGCTTTCATGTATTTAGTTAGCCTGAGAGTTTTTTGGTTGGACCTAATGGCTATGTATAAATAAATAGATTGTCTTAGGATTTCATTATGCTATGGATTACAGACCTTTTCTTCCTCAATTCTCTCTTCTTCTCTTCTCTCTAGTGTAGTTGCTCTAGGTTCTTGAAGAAGCCCTAGAGAGAGGGGGTGCCTCCCTCAAGCCCAAGAAGGGAGATGCCCCAGCATAGATCTAGGTGTTGGATCTATGGTTTGCTGCCTATAGAGAACGTCACAGGTTCCTTCAGATCCATGCTAAAGATCAAGGGCTTCCACAACATGGTATCGGTGCTTATGATGTCAAGGATGATTGGCATTGGAGCAGTATCATTGGTCTACAATTTGGTATCAGAGCTAGGTGATGCTTGAGATGTTGTAGATGGCAATATGGTATTAGAGCTAGGTTTCAAAGCCTGATGGTGCATGGAAGGTTTTAGGTTTCAGAGCCTGATGGTGCATGGAAGGGAAGGAGAAGTCATTCAAGATGAAATCAAAAATCTGCACAAGGATTCTATGGTATGTCTCAAATCTACCTTATGGTTTGGCCAATCAGGAGTAGCGGATTGAAGGTTGAGGTTGAGAGGATTAATGGAAAGAGATTTTCTTGGGATGGAAGTGAAGGAAAATCCTGATTTCCTGATCTAGGTTCGTTCAGATCTGCTCAGATCAAGAGATATATTTTAAAATTTTTTTTCTTTGATCTATATCAGATCTAGAATACTTTAGATCTGATTCTTATTATTTTAATAAATAAAATAAAATAAAAATAAATTAAATCAAATTTAATTTACCTGATTTAGGTAATCCAATTACCCATTGATGATCCTGTATGAAGCGAAAGGTTCTGGATCTAGCCATGCAAGCACCTGGCCTCTATCGATATCCACTTGGGCTGGATCTGGAGATCCTCTTCTTCTCTATCATGCCTCCAAAAATCAGATCTGGATCTGATCTGGAGGATCTTCAAAACTCCTTTTGAAGATCAGCAGTCGTCCTTTGCAGCAGTGCAGCCTTCTAGCTTTTGATCGCCTTTCTCTTGCTTGAATCGCACCAACAAAAATCCAAAACTCCTTTTGGATGTGGAGAGCAAGGGGAGAAGGTGGTTTGGCATGGAGAAGGAGGGGAGAGGCAGCCTAGGGGCATGGGGAATTCTGATTCAATCATCTCATGTCACAATCTGAGTTGGGCACAGGGTCTTATTTATAGACTAACTGTGATCCAACTCCTCTTCTTCCCAACCAATCACAATCCTTTGTGAAATCAGATCTAAATCTGATTGGTGGGAATAGAGTCCCCTGGATTCCTCCTTAGAGGGCGCCTAAGACCAGTCAAAGTTGGTTCTTAGAAGAACTCTAATTGGAATCCAAAAAGGAGATGGAGTCCTTGTCCAACAAGGACTCCTAGGCGCCTCCAACTTGGGCACACGCCTAGGGTGGCGTGCGCCCTCTTCCTTGCCAGGTTCTGGCAGGGGGACAGGCCCCCACCAGCTCTCCAATAGGTGCATGACATGTGGTCAAAAGTCAAAGTGTCAATGGTCAACATTTGACCAGTCAAAGGTAGACTTTTGACCAAAGTCAAAGAACAAGAAATGGCAGGTGACCAAAAATGGCAGGTAATGTCTTACAAAATAAGACAACCTTTTCTGACTTGGACAACCTCCAGTCAGACCATATGAAGGCCTCTGATTGAGCACAAACTCCTTTGGCTCAGACAGGACAACTTATTTATGATAGCAAAAGAAGAACGTTAGGTTCAATCGAGTGCTAGCACGATTTCCTTGAACCTAATTGAATCTCATTCAGATCAATTAAACTAGACCAGTTCAATTGATGATCACCAGATTCAAACCCTTGTTTGTGTGACCCAGTTAGGTTCAGTTCTATATGGTAATGGGATATGTCATGATCTCTATCATCGACATCATCGAAACTCCTTTCGATGGATCAGAACTCTTCTGATTCGAACAGCTAGAATGATCGATCATCTAAATCATTCTAATTGCTCCCAAAATCCACCAGTGACACCTAGCAGTATATGGTGGCAACCCATCAGAGCTGAATGCGAACCTCTTGGTGCAGCTACCTGTGTGATTCAAGTTCTTCTATCTTGAGCCCCGATCAGATTAGGGTTTAGGTGAACTCGTCAAACCCTAGTTTCTGTCATATGATGTAATCATTCGATTCGAGTCCGATGTGAAAATCTAAATAGAAACTCTTTCTATTATTTCACTCTGCCATGGCCATGGGCTTCTGGACTTGATTCTCATGATTATCATAGGGCTGCTCCTCTACCACCGAGGTAGATAGATTCCATCTTGATGCCATCCAGTTCCTACAATGAACATGCTATAGCCAACATACACCTCAGGGTTCCATATGGCTAGGAGACCGAGTAATGGTGTAGTCAAACTATAACACCCTCAAGGTGAACTGCCGATGCACCTCAGGTCAAAGAACCAGACACACTACTGCAGCATCGAGTCAGTCATTGACGAGAAGGTAGACTCCCTAATGACTACTCGAGGTGGTCACGCTCAGTGCCCTCGTTCTCTAACGAGTACCTATACTCTCGCTCCGGTGTCTCCACACCATAGACTCAAGACTCATCTACTAAAGAGAAGCGATTGTACACCAACCTCTTTCAGGATCAATCACCATCCTCGTGATGATCCTATGGTCGGAAGCATTTTTATGAGTTAATAATGATTATTCATGTCTTAAATTTTCAACTCTTGAAAATATGAATTATCATTACCATTAACTCAAAGGATGTATCACAGACACTAAATACACATATGTGATAGAAAATAACCCATTTTATTGATATTAGTCAAAATTATAATTTTGCCCCTAGAAGTGTATTACAAGTGTCAGCCAATTCTGGCTTCTAGGGCACATATATCTAACAATCTCCCACTTGTCCTAAAGCCAATTGGCTACAAGTCTAAGTCCCATCTTCTCAAGGTGGGCTTCGATCTTCTGCTGGCCCAACGGCTTTGTAAGTGGGTCTGCCACATTATCTGTGGAGTTGACTCTCTTGACCTCGACGTAACCCTTCTTGAGGTAATCGTGGATGAGGTGATATCACCGTTTGCTTGAAACTCTTCCAGCTGACAGCACCACCATTGCACACAAACAGACTCCAGATGTCGACTTTCGATCATCTATATCGGACATGAAATCCGAGTCTGTGTATCCCTGGACTTGGAGTTCTCCGTTACCAAAGACCAACATCATATCCTTAGTTCTTCTCAAGTACTTAAGGATACATTTCACAGAAGTCCAGTGTTCTTCACCTGGATTTGACTGATATCTGCTTGTGACACTCACAGCATGGGCTATATCAGGTCGTGTACATAGCATGGCATACATGAGGCTCCCTATTGCAGAAGCATAAGGGATCTTGCTCATGCATTCTATTTCCTCAGGTGTGCTGGGGCACATCTTCTTGGAAAGATGAATACCATGTCTGAAGGGTATTAATCCCCTCTTAGAGTTTTCCATACTAAACCTCTTTAGTACTTTCCTCTATGTACATCTTCTGTGAAAGTCCTAGCATCCTATTCGGTCTATCCCTATAGACCTTAATTCCTAGAATAAAGGATGCTTCACCTAGGTCTTTCATGGAGAATTCCTTGGACAACCATATTTTGACTGTCATCAACATGGGAATATCATTCCCAATAAGGAGGATGTCATCCACGTACAATACGAGGAAGACAACAGCGCTCCCACTGACCTTTTTGAAAACACACGGTTCCTCTTCATTTTTGATGAAACCAAACTTTTTTGATCACATCATTGAAACGAGTGTTCCAGCTCCGAGATGCTTGCTTAAGTCCATATATGGACCTTTGCAGCTTGCAAACCTTGTGATCAGTATCACTGGATGTGAAACCTAGCGGCTGTTCCATATAGATATCTTCCTCAAGATATCCATTTAAGGAATGCCATTTTCACGTCCATTTGCCATATTTCATAATCGAAATAGGCTGCAATGGCAAGCAATGTGCGGATGGATTTTAGCATAGCCACTGGGGAAAAGGTATCCTGATAGTCAATGCCTTCGCGTTGACTATAACCTTTTGCCACTAGTCTAGCCTTGAATGTCTCCACATTCCCATCTGCACCAATCTTTCTCTTGAAGATCCATTTACACCCAATAGGTACTATACCTTCTGGTGGATCTACCAAGGTCCAGACTTGGTTTGAGTGCATCGAGTCAATTTCTGACTGCATTGCCTCTAGCCATTTCTCGGAGTCGATATCTGATATCGCCTCGTTGTAGGTTTTGGGATCATCACCATGAGCACCATTACCTACGAGGAACATTTCCTCTACTTCCTCTGAAATAATACCTAAGTATCTTTCAGGGGGACGGAAAACTCTTTTTCCGATCTACGAGGTGGAGGAGGTAGTGTTCTTATTGGCTCAACCTGATTTGGTTCCAATTGGTCCTTAGCTCGTTTACTTGTGAGACTTTCTCATCAAGCTTGAATCTGCTTTTCCAATGCCGCTATCTTGAATAAACTATTTTTCAAGAAAGATGGCATGTCGACTCACAATCACATTGTGGTCTTCTGGAATGTAGAAATAGTATCCTAATGACTCTTTAGGATATCCTATGAATCGAGCTCTGAAAGGACCTAAACTCTAACTTGTCCGCTTGTTGTCTTTTGACATGAGCCGGACAACCCCAAATTCTGAGATGACTCAGACTTGGTTTCTTACCGTGCCATATCTCATACGGTGTGGTAGGAACGGTTTTAGAGGGAACCCTATTCAGTAGATAGATTGAAGTTAACAATGAGTGTCCCCAAAGAAAATCAGGGAGGTCTGTGAAGCTCATCATGGATCGAACCATATCCAATAGAGTCCGATTTCTCCGTTCTGAAACCCCGTTGAGTTGAGGTGTTCCTGGTGGAGTCCATTGAGAGACTATGCCATTTTTCTTTAAGATAGTCTAGGAATTCCGGCTAAGGTATTCACCTCCTCGATCTGATCGAAGAACCTTAATGGGTTTTTTTTGTTTTTCTACTTCATGTCTGAATTCTTTGAACTTTTCAAAAGCTTCAGACTTGTGTCTCATAAGATACACATACCCATACCTAGACAGATCATCGGTAAAGGTAATGAAGTAGACAAAATTGCCTCTAGCCGGCACATCAAATGGGCCGCACACATCAGTATGTACTAGGGCAAGGAGATCTGTGGCCCTCTCCCCATGTCCAACAAAAGGGAGTTTAGTCATTTTGCCTTGAAGACAAGATTCACAAGTTGGATATGACTCGAAAGTCAATGGACTCAATAGCCCATTTTTCTCCAATTTGTTGATCCTATCTTCTGCTATATGACCTAATCTCAGGTGCCATAGATATCTGTCATTTGGACTATCCCTAGGTCGTTTGGCATTCACGTTTTGCTCGATAGTTAGAATAGGTACATCAATATGTAGCTGATAAAGACCATTAATAAGGAAACCATTTGCAATTTTATTTCTTTCATAAAGAATGTTACAATGGTCCTTAAAGAAGGTGAATCACATAACCTTCTTGTGCTAAGCATGAAACAGAAATCAAATTCCTGCTAGCTGCAGGCACATAATAACAGTCTTTCAAAACTAAGTCTAAACCAGATGATAATCGAAGAGGGTATGTTCCCACGGCTACTGCAGCAACTCTTGCTCCATTACCGATGCGTAGGATCATGTCTCCATCCCTCAGCCTCCTGCTATCCTCAAGACCCTGCATGGAAGTGCACAGATGAGCACTAGAACCAGAGTCAAGCACCCAACTGGATGCAGAAGAAACCGTAAGGTTAGACTCAATAACGAGCATACCTCCAGAAGGACCTTCCTTCTTGTTCTTCAGGGTGGCCAGGTAAGTAGGGCAGTTCCGCTTCCAATGGCCGTCGCTGTTGCAATGGAAACACTTTCCTTTGACATCGGCCTTTTTCTTCGGTTCTGCCTTCTTCTTCTTTGATCCTTCCACCTTTTGCTTTTTCACAGACTTCTTTTTCTTTCCATAAGACTTTCTTTTGGAAGAAGTCCGTTCCATAGCAAGAACTGAGCCTTTAGAACCTTTCATAGAAAGCTCAGCGGTAACCAGCATATTCATTAATTCGGCCAAGGAATTTTGAAGTTTATGCATGTGGTAATTCATGATGAATTGCCCATATGCATCAGTCAAGGATTGCAGAATAATATCATTCTGCAGATCCAAGTCCAACTTCACACCGAGCTTCTCAAGCTCTTCCATGTCCTTGATCATTGTCAGACAGTGATCTTGGACTGACTGCCCATCACGCATCTTAGCCTTAAAAAGTCATTTCGTGACTTGATATTTGGCTGCGCGACTCTGTTCACCAAACATCTCCTGCAGGTGAGCCAACATTTGGCGAGCAGTCCCGATATCTTCATGTTGGCGCTGGAGCTCATCAGACATCGAGCCCAACATGTAATATCTGGCCTTATTATCTTCGTCTAATCCATTTTTCCAGAGACGCTCTCTGTTCAGTGGATGGACGGGCTGGTAAGGTGGGAGGGTCCTGGTCCAAAACATGGGTTAACTTCTCGGAACCCAAAACTAATTTTGTAGTTTCCTGAGCCAATCTTTATAATTGGGTCCAGTCAGTCTATGTGTGTCCAGGATACGTGCCAATGGGTTGGACGCAGACATTTTTCCTGTAGAGAGTCAAAGATTCTAGTTAGATACTGTAATTTTGACTTGACCAATTTGTTTAGGGATTTTATTTTTAAACAAATTAGCTCCCACTATTTTCTCGGATCCCTACACTCCCTCTGTTAGAGATGCAAAAATCTCCATGATTAATGATTTCTAGTGGGTGGTGCGGTCTCACCAACTGACTCATCACCTCACCTAACAGTTATTGGTGATGGGTTAGCCAATGAGTGAACAACTCTTGTTCAATGATTCTCTAATCATGGTGCACCCAAACTTGGTCTCTAATTCATGAATCTCACCGTATCCGGAATATTGATCCACTCCTTAGTTAAGTCAGACCCACCATTTGCATAGACTGGGTTCCTAATTGAGTCTCTCACCGTATCCGAAATATTGAGCCCAACTCATCCTCCAGCCCATAGCATCCAATGCCTAATAGACATGGTTGCATCTTCCCGGTGCAACTGAGCCACTGTATCCAGTCCGAGAACAATCAACCCCGGGAAGGGCCCGCACATCTACAATGGTGGAAGACCTCAGACTTAATCTTTTCTTAGGGAGAATTGATTCAGGTCTCATTAAACTAGACTTGGCTCATAGTCATAACAATTATGACTAACCTAGTGGCATGGGTTAGCTCGGATTATTGACCACCTCAGATCAGAACTGTGTCAACAGATATGGCCAGGTAAGTGAGACCGGTGGAAGGAATATGCCATTAACTCGTACAAGAACGCATTCAGGTCGAGTAGCTTCCAATTAAAAACCAGTCGGTCGTATGTGCCAAACTTACCTTAGACACCAAATTATTGAGCCAGAACCAATTGGGTTAGCCTACAATCCAGACTCTAACCTCTGAGCCTAATTAGGTCTTGCTTGATCGTGACTCGATCTTGACCCAGACTTAATCCTATTAGGCTGGTCAATTTAAGCATTGTTGATCCCATCTAACCAACTCTTGATTCGGTTTGATCAACCGCTTAGACCTAATTGAGCTACCCAAGCCCGAACCCAGTATTATGAATATGTCTTAGATCTAAAATTCTCAATTTTAGACCTAATTAATATTTCCATAAACTTAATTCTTAATTAAGTAGGGTTCATAAATAAAATATGCACAATAAATCCTAGGGTTTCAGGATCTAGGGTTTTGCAGAAAGTAAGTTTTGGGTTTCTGATTAAGGACGAACACGCAGCACCCCTACACATCATAAGAACACCCCATCGAATGGGAAGAGAGGGCCTTTAAACCCTTCTTCATTCTTATGACCGGACGGCCAAGAGGAACGCCTTAATCAGGAACATGCAATACTACAAAACAGTTTTAGATCTATATCATATATCTCATATACAAATTAGATCTAATCATGGCATATTTTGCATACATCTCATGTATCGAATCATGCATATTTTTAGATCTAAATTATCTCATAATAATCTAAAAAATTAGATTTAAATTGATCTAATCAAAATAAATTCTAATCTAGATAATTATGTAGAACTATTCTACAACTAGTCTAGACATGCATCAATCATATCTCATATGATATTTAAAATTAAATAATTTTTATTTGCTATTTTTTAGATGTTATTATAACATTATAATATCAAAAAATAGTAAATAAATAGATCTAAAATATGATTTAATCAGATTAAATCAAAAACATGCAAGACTATTCTATAGAACTATTCTATTTTAGAACTAGTCATGCATATTTTCTAATCTTAGATCCAAATCATTTAATTTTAATTTTTTTTGATTTCAGATCTGATCACATCTCATGTGACATCTGAAAATCACTTATTTTTTAATTAAAATAAATTTAAAATTAGATCTAAATAATTTTTAGAACCTTGGCTCTGATACCAGTTGAAGGAAAATCCTGATTTTCCCGGATCCAGGTTCGTTCAGATCTGATCAGATCAAGAGATATATTTCAAAAAATTTTCTTTGATCTAATCAGATCTTAAGATATTTTAGATCTAATTCTTATTATTTTAATAAATAAAATAAAATAAAGATAAATTAAATCAAATTTAATTTACCTTGATTTGGGTAATCCTATTACCCTATTGATGATCCTGTATTGCAGCGGAAGGTTCTGGATCTAGCCACGCAAGCGCCTGGCCTCTACCGGTATCCACTCAGGGTTGGATCTGGAGATCCTCTTCTTCTCTATCATCCTCCAAAAATCAGATCTGGATCTGATCTGGAGGATCTTCAAAACTCCTTTTGAAGATCAGCAGTCGTCCTTTGCAGCAGCGCAGCCTTCTTAGCTTTTGATCGCCTTTCTCTTGATCTGAATCGCACCAACCAAAATCCAAAACTCCTTTTGGACGTGGAGAGCAAGGGGAGAAGGTGGTTTGGCATGGAGAAGGAGGGGAGAGGCAGCCTTGGGGCATGGGGAATTCTGATTCAATCATTCATTCAAATCTGAGTTGGGCGCAGGGTCTTATTTATAGACTAACTGTGATCCAACTCCTCTTCTTCCCAACCAATCACAACCCTTTGTGAAATCAGATCTAAATCTGATTGGTGGAAATAGAGTCCCCTGGATTCCTCCTTAGAGGGTGCCTAAGACCAGTCAAAGTTGGTTCTTAGGAGAACTCTAATTGGAATCCAAAAAGGAGATGGAGTCCTTGTCCAACAAGGACTCCTAGGCGCCTCCAACTTGGGCACACGCCTAGGGTGGCGTGCGCCCTCTTCCTTGCCAGGTTCTAGGGGGACAGGCCCCCACCAGCTCTCCAATAGGTGCATGACATGTGGTCAAAAGTCAAAGTGTCAATGGTCAACATTTTGACCAGTCAAAGGTAGACTTTTGACCAAAGTCAAAGAACAAGAAATGGCAGGTGACCAAAAATGGCAGGTAATGTCTTACAAAATAAGACAACCTTTTCTGACTTGGACAACCTCCAGTCAGACCATATGAAGGCCTCTGATTGAGCACAAACTCCTTTGGCTCAGTCAGGACAACTTATTTATGATAGTAAAAGAAGAACGTTAGGTTCAATCGAGTGCTAGCACGATTTTCCTTGAACCTAATTGAATCTCATTCAGATCAATTGAACTAGATCAGTTCAATTGATGATCACCAGATTCAAACCCTTGTTTGTGTGACCCAGTTAGGTTCAGTTCTGTATGGTAATGGGATATGTCATGATCTCTATCATCGACATCATCGAAACTCCTTTCGATGGATCAGAACTCTTCTGATTCGAACAGCTAGAATGATCGATCATCTAAATCATTCTAATTGCTCCCAAAATCCACCAGTGACACCTAGCAGTATATGGTGGCAACCCATCAGAGCTGAATGCGAACCTCTTGGTGCAGCTACCTGTGTGATTAAGTTCTTCTATCTTGAGCCCCGATCAGATTAGGGTTAAGGTGAACTCGTCAAACCCTAGTTTCTGTCATATGATGTAATCATTCGATTCGAAGTCCGAATGTGAAAATCTAAATAGAAACTCTTTCTATTATTTCACTCTGCCATGGCCATGGGCTTCTGGACTTGATTCTCATGATCATCATAGGGCTGCTCCTCTACCACCGAGGTAGATAGATTCCATCTTGATGCAATCCAGTTCCTACAATGAACATGCTATAGCCAACATACACCTCAGGGTTCCATATGGCTAGGAGACCGAGTAATGGTGTAGTCAAACTATAACACCCTCAAGGTGAACTGCCGATGCACCTCAGGTCAAAGAACCAGACACACACTACTGCAGCATCGAGTCAGTCATTGACGAGAAGGTAGACTCCCTAATGACTACTCAAGGTGGTCACGCTCAGTGCCCTCGTTCTCTCTAACGAGTACCTGTACTCTCGCTTCGGTATCTCCACACCATAGACTCAAGACTCGTCTACTAAAGAGAAGTGATTGTACACCAACCTTCTAGATCAATCACCATCCTTGTGATGATCCTATGGTCGGGAGCATTTTATGAGTTAACAATGATTATTCATGTCTTAAATTTTCAACTCTTGAAAATATGAATTATCATTACCATTAACTCAAGGGATGTATCACAGACACTAAATATACATATGTGATAGAAAATAACCCATTTTATTGATATTAGTCAAAATTATAATTTTGCCCCTAGAAGTGTATTACAAGTGTCAGCCAATTCTGGCTTCTAGGGCACATATATCTAACAGGAAGGATTTGGTACATGATTTGTTGATCGATCTTGGTGGAAAGGCCGGGGTATATGATGATTATGTGGCAGACAGGGAGTGCTAGAGTGCTGCAGTAGCACTTTCATAAAGATGTAGGGCTGAGAGAGGCTCGACGATGCAGCAGTCGAGGAAGGTATCTCAGCAGAGAGCATTAGGGTTCTCTAGGAAGATGGACAGTGTAGGGCTGTTGAAGAAAGATTTTCTAAGGGATAATGATCGAAAGAAGGCTGAAGAAGCGACTATACATCCTTCGGTGTTAGGAAGGTAGGAAAGTAGTTAGAGATGTATTTAACGATTTGACCAGATCATGAATTTATGGAGCCTTAGGAGTGATGGAGATGGATGATCCATGGAGGTCCAGCAAACCAGGATTGGATGGCTATAGAGCGGCATAGAGATGAGTCAGGGAGAGTTAGAGTGCTGCAGTAGTGCTTCCATAGATGCACGGGGTTGAGAGAGGCTTGATGGTGCAGCAGCCGAGGAGTGTGTCTCAGTAGAGAGTGTCAGTGGTATCTCAGAAATATCGGATGTAGGTCTCAGAGAGAGTTGGAGGTTTCAGGGAGTGCCAGAGGCATCTAGCAGTTAGGAGTATCATGAATCAGATTTTTTTTGAAGAAGCATCAGGAAGAGTCATGGTTTAGGTGGAGGATGGTTCTTTGGGCGCAACTAAAGCGATGGCTGGAGTAGGGGCAGAAGAGAAGGATTAGGATGAAATTCTCTATGGTTCAGTCACTAGATTCGAAAGAGTTGGATGAGCTCTTGGATTTTGGAGGTGCCCGCGGGTTGTGGAGGTATCCGAGATGGCTTCAAAGGGGTTTGCAGAGTGCAGAGGGTTCAAAGGGGTAGTAATGGTGTTCAGCAGTGCAACATTGAGTGGTTAGCCTCAAGGGACTCGATGACAGAGTCGGCTTCTGCAGCATCAGATGGACTTCAGATATAGATGGAGCTTTAGAGAGTTGGCTTCATAATTAGAGAAGAATTTAACATGAGTTCAAAGCAGAGGGGTGCAGGAGGATCGATATCCTAGCACAAGCACTGGTGATGCACAGTTTCAGGTGGAGCGGCATGTATAGGAGGATAGGCATAGTTCTGAGGAGACCATGTCAGGGTTTGCAGCGAGTGCCAGTATAGAAATGTTGTGGATTCTCTAAGAAAGTTCAAAAAAAGTAATGCAGCTGCTAAGCAGAAGCGATCCTACAATTTCAAGGTGGTGCCAAGAAGCAAGTATAGGTCTTTAGCGGTAGAGGCAGTCATCCCAAAGGCCTCAAGGATGCACAATAGCTGAAGAGGATTGGCAGAGGTGATATTTGCATAGGTGTTGTTGAGTGCACAGGGACAGTTTGATCATGCAGGAGGGCATTATCGAGGGGTTTGCCAAGGCTTGGGAGCACCAAGATGGAGATTATGAGAATTTATGGTGCTCCCAAGCCTTGGAAGGCCATGGAAGGAGTCAAGGCATTGGCTCCAAGGATTTTAGGGGCTTAGTTGGTGCTTCGGAGATCTGAAACATAAGGTGAAGCAAGAAACCAAAGCTGGAGAATCAAGACTATAGAAAGGATATTTTCTGTAGGTTAGTCGGCTCAATCCAAAACTAAGTCGGCTAAGTCTCAGAGCATAGGCAAAATAAAAAGATCAAGTTTCGAAACTACGGCATGACACAGAACTATGTTGGCTTAGTTTCAGACTGAGCTGACCTTGTGAAACTTAGCCGGCTCAGTGCTAAGACTGAGCCGACTGAGTCGGCTCAGTACGCAGGCAGAGTTACATGAGGGTCTATTTTGGACTAGGGTCTGGGTTGATCCTAGGAGTCTTAAGATCTGGTTCGAGAGGTCTTAAGGAGGCTAATCATATATGGGTCGGGTCTAGATCCAGAGGATGAGAGCATGGGAGACATGGGCTCGGTGAGTGCTTTCATGTATTGGATTAGCCAGGGAGTTTTTTGGTCGGACCTAATGGCTATGTATAAATACATAGGTTGTATTAAGATTTCATTATGTTATGGAATACAGACCTTTTCTCCCTCAATTCTCTCTTCTTCTCTTCTCTCTAGTGTAGTTGTCCTAAGTTCTTGAAGAAGCCCTAGAGAGAGGGGGCACCTCCCTCAAGCCCAAGGAGGGAGGTACCCCAACATAGATCTAGATGTTGGATCTATGGTTTGTTATCCATAGAGAACATCATAGGTTTCTCCAGATCCATGCTAAAGATCAGGAACTTCTGCAACATAGTATCGGTGCTTGTGATGTCAAGGATGATTGGTGTTTGAGCGATATCATGGATCTATAATTTCGTATCAGAGCTAGGTGATGCCTGGGATGTTGTGCATGATAATATTTTCTAACAAAGTTATTGGGGTGTAAAAGGGCCATTGAAAAAGCCTTTCTTTGTATCCTTCTATCAGGATGAGGTCCTCCTCCTATTCCTAATAGAATTGGTTTTCATCTTTATTAGGATGAGGTTCTGCTTCTATCCCTAATAAAATCATTGAGACACAAAATGGCCATTGAAAGGGCCTCTCCCTATGTCCTTCTATCAGGATGAGATCCTCCTATTCTAAATAGGGTTGGTCTTCATCTTCGTTAGGACAGGATCCTCCTCCTATCTTTAACAAAGTCATTGGGGCACAAAAAGGCAGTTAAAAGGGTCTCTTCCCATGTCTTCCTATCAGGATGAGGTCCTCCTCCTGTTTCTGATACGGTTGGCCTTCACCTTTGTTAGGATGAGGTCTTCCTCCTATTCCTAACAAAGTCATTGGGGCACAAAAGGGCCGTTGAAAGAGCCTTTCCCCATGTCCTTCTATCAGGACAAGGTCCTCCTCCTATTCCTGACAGGATTGGTCTTTATCTTGGTTAGGATGAGATCCTCCTCTTATCTCTAATAAAATCATTGGGATACAAAAGGACTATTGAAAGGGCCTCTCCCCATGTCCTCCTATCAGAGCAAGGTCCTCCTCCTGTTTCTGACAGGGTTGGCCTTTATCTTTGTTTGGATGAGGTCTTCCTCTTGTCCCTAACAAAGTCATTTGGGCACAAAAAGATCATTGAAAGGGTCTCTCCCCATGTCCTTCTATCAGGATGAGGTCCTCCTCCTGTTCCTGATAGGATTGGCCTTCATCTTTGTTAGGACGAGATTCTCCTCCTATCCCTAACAAAGTCATTGGGGCACAAAAGGGCCGTTGAAAGAGCCTCTCTCCGTTACCTTCTGTTTAAGAATCAGAGGCCTTCACTAATGCTTGGATGAAGTTCACCTCTTATCTTAAGTAACTAGAGGCCTTCTACTTCACTTAAGAATGAAGATCGGTTAAATCATTTCCTACCATTATATAGTTTTGTACCAAAGAACAAAGATATTGAAATAAGAAAATTTTATTAAGGCAAGATTATTGATAATACGTTCATAAGTTCTTCGAGTTCCAAGGTCGCGGGAGTACTGATCCTTCAAGCTCCTTCAAGTAATATGTTCCCGATCGGATGATTTTCATGACTTCATAGGGGCCATCCCAGTTCAAGATGAGCTTTCATTGATTTTGAGGTTGCTAAACATCTGCTTGTCGAAGCACCAAATCTCCTACTCTAACTATCTTGCTTCTAACTCTGGAGTTGTAGTAGTGAGCTATCCTTTGCTTGTAAGCTATCATTCAAATTTGAGCCTTCTTCCACTTTTCTTCCAACATATCAAGATTTGCTCTAAGATCCTGTGAGTTATTTTGTTCATTAATGTCTTCAACCCATGCTGAAGGAAACTAAAGTTCGATCGAGATGACTACCTCCATCTCGAAGGCTAATGCAAAGGAAGTTTCTCCAGTAGATAGTCTTTGGATAGTCTGGTAGGCCCAGAGCACATGGTAGAGTTCATCCACTCATGTCTCTTTTGTTCTTTTAAGCCTTGCTTTTATCCCTTGAGGCAAAGTTCTGTTAGTTACCTCAGCCTCTTCGTTTGCCTATGGATGAGCTACCGATGTAAAGTGATGGAAGATATTCAGGTCTTCATAAAACTCAGCAAACTTTGCTCTTGCAAACTAGTGCCCATTATCAATGATTAATATTCAAGGTAGGCCGAACCTACAAATAATTAACTTTAAGATGAAGTCCTATACTTTAACTTCAGTAATTTTTGCTAGAGGTTCGGCTTCAGCCCACTTGGTAAAATAATTCACTACCACCAGTAGGAACTTTCGTTGTCCAGGAGCCATGAGAAATGGCCCAAGTATGTCCATCCCCCATTGTGCATATGACGAAGGAGCACTTAACGGTATGAGTTGTGATGCTGGTTGTCTTTGAATGTTTGTATTTTTCTGATACCTATCACACTTCTTTACATAATCTACCATATCTTGGTGCATTGTTAGCCAATAGTATCCCTGACGAAGTAACTTATATGATAATGATCTTACCTCTAGATGATTTTTGCATATTCCTTTATGAACTTCTCTCAAGGCATAATCAGCTTCGAAAGGTCGGAGATATTTGAGGAGTGGCAGGGAGTATGACCTCTTGTATAGCTTATCTTCATACAAGACATAATGGGAGGTCTGATTTCTCAATTTTCGAGCTTCTTTTGGATCTCTTGGAAGGACCTCCTCCTTAAGATAAGAAATCAGTGGATCAATCCAACTTGGCTCATGGTTGACTTGCATTATTGTTTGGGACTCTTCCAAACTTGGGTGCTACAGAACTTTGAAGAGAACTTTCCTTAGTAGTTCATTTGGGGCTAGGATTGCCAATTTTGAGAGGAGATTGGCTCTAGTATTCTCTATGAGCTCAAAAGTGGCACTCCCAAGTCTTTGAAACATGAAAAGATAGGTCATGGGAAGATGGGAGTGAGTTGGAAGAAGAATCAGTTTCAATAGTAAAGTTCAGAAACTAGGTTGGTTCACTCTGAGATTGAGCTGGCTTAGTTGGGAACTAGGTTGGCTCAGTTCTGGATTGGGTTGGCTAGGTTTTAGAGAAAAATCTAGATAGAAAGCAGCATTTTTGAGCTGTTGGCATGGTACAGACTGAGCCGACCCAGTTGTAGGTTAACCGATTCAGTCTGAAATTGGGTTGACTCAATTTTTGTAGGTTATTATTTTATGTACGTAGGTTGTTTGAATTTGAAAAGTTTTTCTATGAGCTTGGGCTTGATTTTTTGTAAAGTATATACACTGAAAATTGGTCAAGGTTGTAAAGGTGCTGAATAAAAGCTCTTTTCTTCTGAAAATCTCTTCTTCTCTTCTTCTCTATTGCTTGATTTATTTGATCGTGCTTTCATAGAGATTTCTAAGAAGTACTTTCTTGTTGCTTGGTTAATCACCGACGGCCATGCCGATCTATGTGGAAAGAGCACATATTCCCAACATTTGATATCAGAGCGGTGTTGCATGGAAGGAAGGAAGACACCTAGGATTTACTACATCTAGGATCTGTTGCACCAAGTTTTATCCTAAAACTTCTAGTTTGCTTCGTGGTTGTCTCTAGATTGAGGTGGAGATTGTTTACACGGAGAAACGATGATACAAAAGTTTAGAAAGAGGATCTAGGATTAGTTAGATCTTCTGTGAAGGATAGTTTTACTGGTGTATGATCATGAAGGGTATTAGGGATCTATGCTTGACTTGTTTGAAGTCATGGGATCAACTAGATTCAAGGTGGATTTTGAGAAGTTCAATGGTAAGAAAAACTTTACCCTATGGCAGCAAAGAGTAAAGGACTTGTTGGTTCAGCAGAGGATCTACAAGGTCTTGATAAGAGAAAGGTCGAAAAAGATTAGTGCTAATGATTCGGAAGAGTTGGAGGAAATTACTTTTAGCACAATTTGGATGTGCTTGGCCGATCATATTTTGCCCGAGGTTTGCATAGAAACTACGGCAAAGGGGCTCTAGGAGAGACTGGAGAACACATACATGGGAAAGAACATGATGAACAAACTATGGTTGAAGAAACAGCTATATAGTTTGAGGATGCCTGAAAGTGGAGATCTTATTGCACATATCCAAAGGTTCAATCAGGTGTGTTCTGAGATGATGAGTTTGGATGTGAAGATCGATGAGGAGGATCAGGCATTGCTGCTATTATGTTCTCTCCCAGGTTCATATGATGGTCTCATAATAACTTTAGTTTATAGAAACAAGATCCTAAACTATGAAGAGGTTGTTGGTGTGCTCAGATCAAATGAGCAAAGGGAGAAGATCTGCAAGGGAGACCCTAAGTTTGAGATCTTGGCTGTGAATGAAAGACAGGGAAGATCAAAGAAGAAGATAAGAGGAAAATCCAAGGGTAGGTCAAAGTCTCGCGATTAGAGGAGATGACATTGAAATGTTGTAAATGTTATCAGCCTGGACACCTGAAGAGAGATTGTCCTCTTTTAAGATCAGAAAAAGGAAAGGCCAGCAAGGGAGATGATACAGCTTCTGTAAGCAATAGAGAAGATCTGTTAGTTATATCAGATGGATCCATAGAGTATGATACTATATGAATATTAGATTCTGCATGCTCGCACCACTATACTTCTCATCGGAAGTGATTTGCTACCTATCAAAAGGCCGATGGTGGAAGTGTCAGCCTTGGAGTTGATCACCCATGCAAAGTAGCTAGAATTGGCTCTATCAGGGTGAGGATGTATGATGGGATCATTCGTACATTATCAAATATCAGGCATGTACCGGAGTTAAAAAAAAAAATTGATTTTTTTGGGCTACTTGGAGGAGCAGGATTATGCTTTTAGTAGCCAGACTGGGAGTGGATGTCTAAAAATTTTCAAAAGAGCTTTGGTAGTAATGAGAGGTAGAAGACTGAGCAATAATCTTTATAGAATGGAAGGCTCGGTGGTAAATAATAATGCAGAGGTGCTAGTAATGGCACAGGAGGAGCAGATTTTATATCGGTTGTGGCACTATCGGATGGATCATATGAGTGACCGTGGGCTCATAGAACTAAGCAAAAGAGGTATAATCTCAGCCCTGAAGAAGGAGGACACTGATCTTTATGAGCCGTGTATCTTTGGCAAACAACATAGGATGAAGTTTGCCAGAAGTACCAAGCACAGCGAGGGAGTGCTGGATTTAGTGCACTCGGATGTGTGGGGACCAGCTTCTGTATCAGCTAGAGGTGGGGCAAAATACTTTGTTACTTTTATTGATGATTTCTCAAGAAAGGTATGAATTTATCTGATTAAAGAAAAATCAAAGGTGTTTGCCTGATTCAGAGCCTGGAGAGCTAAAGTAGAGAAGGAGTCAGGGAGACAGGTAAAGTGTCTGAGGTCGGATAATGGAGGGGAGTATACTAGCCTAGCTCTTAAGTATTTAGAAAATACAAAGATTCAGTGAATCAAATATGAAAGTACTGACTTAAAGCATGTGGATGTTTTAATTTCAGTCAAAACAAGATGACAACAAGAGAATGTCGGGTCATACCCTAATTATAGGAGCAATTTGTTGGAAAGGTTCCAAGTAGTATACTTTAGCTTATTTAGTTAGTGATGTAGAGTACATCATGGCATAGATGCTGCCATATAAGCTGCGTAGTTGCTGAGGTTCATTAGCTGGTTGGGAGTGGCACCCTCCACTAATGGTCTAGTCCTATCATAGCACTGGAGCCATAGCTCAGGCTAAAGAATCCAAGGACCAGCATATTCTACATTGCTTTCACCTTAGATATTAGATCTGGGTGAGGTCGATCTTTAGAAGATTGATGTAAAAGGAGAAGTTGACTAACCCATTTGCTAAGACCTCAGAACTAAAAAGTTCTATGAACTTAAGTGGAAGATAGGATATTTGATATCATTTTGATTGGCTTTAGTCCAAGTGGGAGTTATTGGGAAATGTGTCCTAAAACCAATCATCTAAGTGGTAGATGATTGGAATTAGTATATGAATTATCTAATAATAATAGTTATTTGGCTGATTCATCATAAAAGTTCTATCTTCCTTAAATGATACTATTACAAAAAGTTTCTATGGCAATACATACTATGGCAGCGATTTTCGAAATAGCTACCATAGACCCTATGATAGCGGTTTTCGTTAAACGCTACTATAGGTTTGACCTATAGCAGCAGTTACATGAAACCGCTGCCATAGGTCAGACCTATAGCAGTTGTTCATTGTAACCACTGCTATAGATTAGACCTATAAAAGTGGTTAGTAAAACCGCTGCCATAAGTCAGACCTATAGCAGCGGTTAGTAGGAACCATTGTTATAAGCTTATTTATGGCAGCGGTTAATTATAACCACTATCATATATATATTATTTTAAATATTATATAATTTTAAAATTTAATGCCTATTTTTATCATTCATTATCTAAATAATTATCATTAGAGTGTCGTCGCAAAAGTTCATCTCGATCCGATGGCCCTAGCTTCATCGATCAGAAAAATTTGATTTCGATGACCATGAATGACGATGCGATGACCTGATAGATGGAGACCTTCGATGGATCCAAAAGCCTATAATGATGATTTTGGTGATGTTTGTAGCGTACTATCAAAGTTTCACTTCAATTGGATATCATTATCTTGGTCATTTTAGTATAGGTTAGTTTCGGCCATTAAATGATAAACGAGTGATCAAAGGATGAAATGGTATCCGATTATGAGATAATTTTTTTTGTAAATGATCTTGGCTATTACTTTAATCATTTTTTATGATGGTGATTATAAAATTCAACTCATGAGATGAAGAACGATCTAAAACTATACATCTTCTGATAACTATTCTGAAACTTCATAAGTTGTTATGCTCGTGCTTTTGCAATATCTGCTTAACATGAATAGTTTATATGAAAATGATTTGAATTTTACTATCATCACTGTATAAAATATTTAAAATTATAATAAAGATTATTTAATCAAAAAATTATCTCATAATCGAATGCCGTTTAACCCTTTGATCGCTTGTTTCTAATTTAACGGTCAAAATCATTCTATACTAAATTGACCTTGATAATGATATCTGATTGAAGTAAAACTTTAATAGTATGCTACAAACATCATTAAGATCATCATTGCAGATTTTTGGATCCATCAGAGGTCTCCATCTATCAGATCATTGCATCATCATTCGTGATCGTCGAAATTAAATTTTTCTAATCGATAAAGCAAGGGCCATCGGATCGAGGCGATCTTTTGTGATGATACTCTAATGATAACTATTTAGATAATGAACAATGAAGATAGGTATTAAATTTTAAAATTATATAATATTTAGAAAAAAAATAAAAAAAATTATTTTCAACCTACGATAGCAGTTATCAAAAATCATTGCTATAGATCAACAACAACAATTATCGAACCACTACCGAAGATCTATGGTAGTAATTTTAGGTAACCACTATCGTAGATCTATCATAGTAGTTCGATAATCACTATCGTAGGTTAGGTTAAAAATTTTCAAATTTTTCCTGCTTCTTTCCCATGCGCGCTCGATCTCTCTCTCTGTCTCTCCCCATCCTCTCCATCATCGGTGAGGCTTCTTGCCCCCCCGACTGATGCCGGCCCTCCTTCCCCCTCCCCCTCTGGCCTCTCCATCCTCGGTCGCCCCTCTCCACCACCTGCCACCCCCCACTCGGCCCCCCTCAAGGGAAAAATCTTATTTTTCGATGTAGGTTTGTTCAGATCTGATTGGATCAAGAGAAATATTTCAAAAAATTTTCTCTAAGATCCTAATTAGATCTGAGATTCTTTAGATTTGATCTTATTGATCCGATAAAATAAAATAAAATAAAAATTAAATTAAATCTAATTTAATTATACCTTCATTTTGGATAATCTAATTATCCTATGATGATCCCGATATTTGCCTGAGGTTCTGGATGTA
Organism: Cocos nucifera; assembly: GCA_006176705.1. Classification (NCBI taxonomy): domain Eukaryota; kingdom Viridiplantae; phylum Streptophyta; class Magnoliopsida; order Arecales; family Arecaceae; genus Cocos; species Cocos nucifera. The sequence goes on from QRFJ01000551.1 coordinate 258,301, forward strand.
GCCATGCATGCTCCTAGCCTCTATCGATATCCACTCAGGTAGGATCTGGAGATCTTTTTCTTTTCAATCTATCCTCCAAAAATTAAATTTAGATCTAATCTTGAAGGTCTTCAAAAACTCTTTTGAAGATCAACTGTTGTCTCTTGCATTTGTGCTGCCTTCTTCCTTTCCTGTTGCCTTTCACTTGCTTGGATCGCTCCTAACTCATGCCCAAAGTTTCTTGGGTGTGGAGAGGAGAGAGAGGACCTAAGGATGGTGTGGAGAGGGAGGGAGAGGGGCTATATGGCATGGGCTAGAGCAGAAAACTTACAATTCTAGGTGCAGATAGGGTTTATATAGATCCTGCTGTGCCATGCAATGCCACATCATCCTGATCAATCATGGCCTTCTGTGTAATTAGATCTAAATCTGATTGGTAGGATGACATCATCTGATCCAATCAGATTAGAGTCTCTTATGAACCTCCTTAAGTGGTGCAAAGACTGATCAAACAGGACTCCTTGGTGCCACAGCATTTAAATTCATGAAGCAACCTGGAGTCCCATTTGTATGGGACTCCATGCGTTATCCTCATGGGGTGCACGCCTCCTTAGGCATGCACCCCTTGCCAGTCTACTTTTTAGTAGGAGGACAAGGTCCAAGATTCTCTCCTATGGGTTCATGATACATGGGCAGATGTCTAAGTGTCAAAGGTCAATATTTGATCAAAGTCCAAAGACAAGATTTAGCAGGTGACGAAAAATGGTAGATGTTGTATCAAATTTATCTCATAAATTAAGACAACCCTTTTTAGACCTAGACAAGCTCCAATTAGACAAAATAAATGTTTCTAAGTGAGTCCAAACATATTTGGCTCAGTCGAGACAAGTTTTAATGATTGTTAAAGGAGAACATTAGGCTCAATCATGTACTAGCATGATTTCCTTGAACCTTATTGAATCTTATTCAAGGAGAACATTAGGCTCAATCATGTACTAGCATGATTTCCTTGAACCTTATTGAATCTTATTCAAATCAATTAAACTGAGTTAATCCAATTGATGATATCTAGATCTAAATTCTTATTTGTGTGATCTATTTAGGTTCAGTTTCATATGGTAATGGAATATGTCATGATCTTTATCATCGACATCATCGAAACACCTTCCGATGGATTAGAACTTTTTCTGATTCAAATAACTAGTATGATCGATCATCCAAATCATTCTAATTGCTTCCAAAATCCACTAGTGACACCTAGCAGCATATGGTGGCAATCTATCAGAATTGAAAGTGATCCTCTCGGTGCAGTTATCTATGTGATTAAGTTCCTCTATCTTGAGCCCAATCGGATTATGGTTAAGGTGATCTCGTCAAATCCTAATTTTCGTCATATGAATTAATCATTCGATTTACGTCCAATGTGAAAATCCTAATAGAAACTCTTTCTATTATTTTACTCTATCATGGCCATGGGCTTATGGACTCAATTCTCATGATCATCATAGGGCTGCTCCTCTTCTATCGAGGTAGATAGATTCCCTATTGGTGTAATCCAATTCCTACAATGAACATGCTATAGCCAACATACACCTTAGGATTCCAAATAGCTAGGAGACTAAGTTATGGTATAGTCAAACTATAACACTATCAAGGTGAACTGTCGATGCACCTCAGATCAAAAAATTAGACACACTACTGTAGCTTTGAGTCAGTCATCATCGAGAAGGTAGACTTCCTCATGACTGCTTGAGTGGTCACGCTCAGTGCCCTCGTTCTCTAACGAATATTTGTACTCTCGCTCCGATGTCTCTACACCATAGACTCAAGACTCATCTATCCTAAAGAAGCAATCGTACATCAATCTTTCAGATTAATCACCATCCTCATGATGATCCCACGGTCGAAAGCATTTTATGAGTTAATAATGAAAATTCATGTCTTAAATTTTCAACTCTTGAAAATATGATCTATCATTGCCATTAACTCAAGAGATGTATCACAGACACTTTCAAATACACATTATGATAGAAAATAATCTATTTTATTATTTATAGTTAAAATTATAATTTTGTCCTTAGAAGTATATTACAAGTGTCAGCCAATCTAGCTTCAAGGACACACATATCTAACAAACTCCAACTTGACCTAAAGCCAATTGGCTACAAATCTAAGTCCCATCTTCTCAAGGTTGGCTTTGATCTTCTACTAGCCCAACGGCTTTATAAGTGGGTCTGCTGCATTGTACGCGGAGTCGACTCTCTTGACCTCGACATAACCTTTCTCGAGGTAATCACGGATGAGGTGATATTGCTGCTCGATGTGCTTGAATTTCTAGTAAGATCTTGGCTCCTTAGCTAGGGCTATGTTACCATTATTATCGTAGTATAGAATAATGGCATCTAATGGCATCACTCTGATCTCTATGGCAAATTTTTTGTACCAAAATGCCTCCTTCACAGCTTTTGATGTAGCGATGTACTCTACTTCCATGGTGGAATCTGCTATTACTGTCTGCTTGAAACTCTTCCAATTGATAGCACCACCATTACACACAAATAGATTTCCAGATGTCGACTTTCGACCATTTATAACGGATATAAAATTCGAGTCTGTATATCCCTGAACTTAGAGTTCTTCATTACCAAAAATCAACAATATATCTTTAGTTCTTCTTAAGTACTTAAGGATACATTTCACAAAAGTCTAGTGTTCTTCATCTGGATTTGACTGATATCTGCTCGTGACACTCACAGCATGGGCTATATTAGGTTGTGTATATAACATGGCATACATGAGGCTTCTTATTGCTGAAGCATAAGGGATGTTGCTCATGCGTTCACTCTCCTTAGATGTGTTGGGACACATTTTCTTAGAGAGATGAATGCCATGTCTGAAGGGTACCAATCTCCTCTTGAAGTTTTCCATGCTAAACCTCTTTAACACTTCCTCTATGTACATCTTCTGTGAAAGACCTAGCATCCTATTCGGTCTATCTCTATAGATCTTAATTTCTAGAATGAAGGATGCTTCTCCTAGGTCTTTCATGGAGAATTCTTTAGATAACTATATTTTAACTATGGTTAACATGGGAATATCATTCCCAATAAGGAGGATATCATCCACATACAGTACAAGGAAGATAATAACACTCCCATTGACCTTTTTGAAAATACATGGTTCCTCCTCATTTTTGATGAAATCAAATAATTTGATCACATCATTAAAATGAGTATTCCAGCTCTGAGATGCTTGCTTAAGTCCATATATTAACCTTTGCAACTTGCATACTTTATGATCAACATCACTATGTGAAACCTAGTGGCTGTTGCATATAGATATCTTCCTCAAGGTATCCATTTAAGAACGCCATTTTCACGTCCATTTGCCATATTTTATAATCAAAATAGGCTACAACAGTAAGCAATGTGCGGATGGATTTTAGCATAGCTACTGATAAAAAGGTATCCTGATAGTCAATTCCTTCACACTAACTATACCCTTTTGCCACTAATCTAGCTTTAAATATTTTCACATTCCCATCTGCACCAATCTTTCTTTTGTAGATCCATTTATACCCAATAAGTACTATACCTTCTGATGGATCTACCAAGGTCCAGACTTGGTTTGAGTGTATCGAGTCAATTTCTAACTTCATTGCCTCTAACCATTTCTCAGAGTCGATATCTAATATTGCCTCGTCATAGGTTTTGAGATCATCACCATGAACCCCATTACCTACGAGGAATATTTTCTCTACTTCCTCTGAAATAGTACCTAAGTACCTCTCAGGGGGATGGAAAATTCTTTTCAATCTATGAGGTGGAGGAGGTAGTGATTGTATTGGCTCAACCTAATTTGATTCTATAGGATCCTTAGCTCATTGCTCTTATGAGACTTCTCCTCGAGCTTGATCTATTTTCCAATGCCGCCATCTTGAATAAACTATTTTTCAAAAAAAATGGCATATTGACTCACAATCACATTATGGTCTTCTAGAATATAGAAATAATATCCTAATGACACTTTAAAATATCCTATGAATCAAGCTCTAAATGATCTATAGTCTAACTTGTCCGCTTATTATCTTTTGACATGAGCCAGACAACCCTAAATTTTAAAATGACTCAGACTTGATTTCTTACCATTCCATATCTTATACGTTGTGGTAGAAATGATTTTAGAGAAAACCCTATTCAGTAAATATATAGCAGTTAACAGACTATGTCCGCAAAGAAAATTAGAAAGATCTATGAAGCTCATCATGGATCGGATCATATCTAATAAGGTCTGATTCTTCCATTCTAAAACTCCATTGAGTTGGGGTATTCCAGGTAGAGTCCATTGAGAGACTATGCCATTTTGCTTGAAATAGTCCAGAAATTTCTGACTAAGGTATTCACCTCCTCGATCTGATCGAAGAACCTTAATGGATTTTTTAGTTTGCTTTTCAACTTCATGTCTGAATTTTCTAAACTTTTCAAAGGCTTCAGACTTGTGTCTCATAAGATACACATACCCATACCGAGATAAACCATGGGTAAAGATTATGAAGTAGTTAAAGTTGCCTCTAACCGGCACATCAAATGGGCCGCATACATCAGTATGTACTAGGGCAAGTAGTTCCGTGGCCCTTTCCCATGTCCTATAAAAGGGAGCTTAGTCATTTTGCCATGAAGACATGATTCATAAATTGGATATGACTCGAAAGTCAACGAACTCAATAGCATGATTTTCTCCAATTTGTTAACCCTATCTTCTACTATATGACCTAGCCTTAGGTGCCATAGATACCTATCATTTAGACTATCCCTGGGTCATTTTGATCTTATAGCATTCACATTTTGCTCGATATTAAAGATAGATACATCAATATATAACTGGTAGAGACCGTTAATGAGGAAACCACTTGCACTTTTATTTTTTTTATAAAGAATATTACAATGATCTTTAAGAAAACTAATTACATAGCCTTCTTGTGCTAAACATGAAATAGAAATCAAATTTCTGCTTGCAGCAGGCACATAATAATAATCCCTAAGTACTAAATCTAAGCGAGATGGTAGTCGAAGAGGGTAGGTTTCCACGGCCACAGCAGCAACCCTTGCTCCATTTCTAATACATAGGATCATCTCACCATCCCTCAGCCTTCTGTTATCCTCAAGACCCTACATTGAAGTGCACAAATGAGCACTAGAATCAGAGTCAAGCACCTAACTGGATGCAGAAGAAACCATAAAGTTAGATTCAATAACAAGCATACCTCCAAAAGGACTTGTCTCCTTCTTATTTTTCAAGGTGGCCAGGTATGTAGGATAGTTTCGCTTTCAGTGGTCATTAGTATTACAATGAAAATACTTTCCTTTGTTAGCGGCTTTCTTCTTCAGCTTTGCCTTCCTTTTCTTTCCACCTTTTACTTTCTGCCTTTTCACAGACTTCTTCTTCTTTTCAAAAGACTTTCTCTTGGAAAATATCCATTCCATAGCAAGTACTGAGCCTTTAGAATCTTTCATAGAAAGCTCAACAGTAATCAGCATATTCATAAGCTTGGCCAGAGTATTCTAAAGTTTATGCATATGGTAGTTCATGATGAACTACCCGTATGCATCAGTCAAGGATTGTAGAATTATATCATTCTACAGATCCTGGTCTAACTTTACTCTAAGCTTCTCAAACTCTTCCAAGTCCTTGATCATCATTAGATAATGTTTTTGACTGACTGTCCATCACACATTTTAGCCATAAACAGTCATTTAGTGACATGATATTTGGCTACATGACTTTGTTCACCAAACAACTCTTACAGGTGAGCCAACATTTGGTGGGCAGCTTGATATCTTCATTTTGGTGCTGAAACTCATCAGACATCGAGCCCAATATATAGTATCTGATCTTGTTATCTTCATCCATCCATTTATCAAGAGACACTCTCTGTTCAACGGATGGACGAGCTGGTAAGGTGAAGGGATCCTGATCCGATACATGAGTCAACTTCTCAAAATCCAAAATGATTTTAAAGTTCTAGAGCCAATCCTTGTAATTGAATCCGGTTAGTGTATGGGTGTCCAGGATACGGGCTAGTGGGTTAGACACAGATATTTTTCTTTTTTCTATAGAGAGTCAAAGTTTCTAGTTAGATTTTATAATTAAGACTTGACCAATTTATTTAGAGATTTAATTTTTAAATAAATTAGCTTTCACTATTTTCTTGAATCCTTATACTTTCTTTATAGAGATGCATAAATATTCACAATTATGTAGTGCAGTCCCACAAACTGACTCATCACCTCACCTAACAGTTATTGGTGATGGGTTAGCCAATGAGTGAACAACTCTTATCCAATGATTCTCTAATCATCGTGCATCCAAGCTTGGTCTCTAATTCATGAATCTCACCATGCCCAAAATATTGATCCACTCCTTAGTTAAGTCAGACCCACCATTTATATAGATTGGATTCCTAATTGGATCTCTCACCATATCCAGAATATTGAGCCCAATCCATCCTTCAGTCCGTAGCATCCAATGCCTAATAGACATGGTTGCATCTTTTCGATGCAACTGAACTACTGTGACCAGCCGAGAATAATCAACCTCGGAAAGGGCCCGCACATCTACAATGGTGGAAGACCTTAGACTTAATCTTCTCTAATGGAGATTTGATTTAGGTCTCTTTAAAACTTGACTTGACATAGCCATAACAATTATGACTAACCTAGTGACATGGGTTAGCTTGGATTGTTAGCCACCTTAGATCAGGACTAAGCCAACAAATATGGCCAGGTAAGTGAGACTGATCGAAGGGATATGCTATTAACTCGACAAGAATGCATTCGAGTCGAGTAGCTCTCAATTAAAAATCAATCGATCGTATCTACCAAACTTACCTTAGACACTAAATTATTGAGCCAGAACCAATCGGGTTAGCCTACAATCTAAACTCTAATCATTGAGCCTAATTAGGTCTTAACTTGATCAATCACTCATGTGACTCGACCTTGACCCAGACTTAATCCTATTAGGCTAATCAATTTAAGCACTCTTGATCCCATCTAACCAACTCTTGATTTAATTTGATTAACCGCTAGACCTAATTGAGCTACCCAAGCCCGAACCCATTTTTATGAATATGTCTTAGATCTAAAAATTTTTAATTTTAGACCTAATATATTTTATAACCTTAATTCTTAATTAAGTTTAGAATTCATAAACAAAATATGTATATAAAATCCTAGGATTTCAAGATTTAAGGTTTTGTAGAAAATAAGTTTTTGATTTTTGATTAAGGACGAACAAGCAGTACCCCTACACATCATAAGAACATCCCATCGAATGGAAGGAGAGGACCTTTAAACCCTACTTTGTTCTTATGACCGAACGGCTAAGGAAGATGCCTTAATCAAAAATATGATAAATCTATAAAATTAGTTAGATCTACATCATATATCATATATATAAAAATTGATCTAACTAAAAATATATTTTGCATACATCTGATGTATCATATCATGCATATTTTCAAATCTAAATTAACTCATAAATATCTAAAAAATAAGGTTTAAATTTGATTATATCAAATTAAATTTATTCTAGATAATTTTGTAGAACTATTCTACAACTAGTCTAAACATGCATCTATCATATCTCATATTAAAAATTAAATAAATTTAATTTTTATTTTTTATATTTAGTTATAATATCTATAATATTAAAAAATAATAAATAAATATATTTAGAAATTATAATTAATTAAATTAAAATTATGATCATGCTAGACTGCACAGAATAATTCTATTCCTAGTCTAGACATGCATCTCATACATCTTAGATCTAGATTATTTAATTTTTAACCTTTTGATTTTAGATCTAATCACATCTCATATGACATCTAAAATCATCTAATTATTAGATTAAAAATAAATTAAAATTAAATCTAATAAATTATGGTACCTAGCTCTAATACCAGTTGAAGGAAAAAACCTTGTTTCCCGATGCAGGTTTGTTCAGATCTGATTGGATTAAGAGGAATATTTTAAAAAATTTTCTCTAAGATCCTAATCAAATATGAGATTCTTTAGATCTAATCTTATTATTCTAATAAAATAAAATAAAATAATAATTAAATTAAATCTAATTTA
>QRFJ01000551.1:266427-282552 GCA_006176705.1 Cocos nucifera
CCCACCATTCCCCCCGGTCGGCCCTCCTTTCCCCCTATCCTGGTGGCCCTCCCCATTACCCTTCCACCCCCCAACCCCCATCTCCGGCCGCCCCTCCTCACCACCCCACACTCGGCCCCACCCCCCATCTCCCCATGGCCGCCCGTCCTTCCTCCCTAATCCTCGGCCGCTCCTCCCTGCCACCCCCACACCAAGGTCCCCCACCCTCCTCCTAGCTGCCCCTCCTGTTCCCGCATCCCTGGCCGCCCTTCCCACCATCCTGCCACCCCCCAACCCCGCCATCCTCCACCCCACCCTCCCTGGCCTCTCCCTCCTTCCCCCCATCCCCCGCCGCCCCCACCACCTTGCCACCCCACCCTCGACCCCATCCTCGGCCGCCCATCCCGCCACCACCACTGGCCTCCCACCTCCCACACTCCCCCTCTCGATCATCGACCCTTCCATCACACTATGCCTCCCGGGCCTCTCATCACTATGCCCCCCTCCCCCTGGCCCCCATCACCGACCTCCCTGCTCTCTCTCTATCCTATTTCTCTCTCTTCTCTATCTCACTATCTTGCTTTTGTTTATAGGTTACATCTAGTACCGTCGTCCTCCTTTAGTATCGTTGCCGACAATCCTCGAAGCTTTTGGTGCGATCGGCTCTCTATAGCCGCATGTATATTTTTTTTAATTTTATAGTATTATTTATTAATCATATATATTTATAATAATTTATAAAATATTTATAATAAATATTATAAATATTTATTATAAATATTATAATTATCTGCATGCCATAGTTTTTGGGTCGTGCCGTGGTGGTAGCTTTAGGCTATGGCATGTCGGTAATTATGGACTAGATTTATCAATGAGTTAGGTTTGGATCGAAATCTAGATATTTAGATCTAAACCCAATTTTAATTACTGATATCGGATTCAAATCTGAATATCCGATAGGTCTATACTTGAAATACCAAGAACCCGGCCACTAATGCGATCTGGAAGTGATCTATTCTGGGATCCGATAACTAAAGAAATGGAGAATACAAGGGAGGACCATAGAATTGAGAAGAGGAGGTCGTCCACTCAGTCGATCGTCGGCAGGGATCACTGAGATGGGCAGGGAAGGATGTGGAGGAGGTCGGCTCGCCATCAATCCACCGAACGAGGGAGATCAAGAGAAGGGAGAGAAGGTAAGGAAGGATCCGACCTCACCGCCATCATTAGGAGGGAGGGGGTCCGACCTTGCTGGCAAGGGAGAATCGAGAGAGGGAGAGTGAAAGATTGAGAGAGCGAGAGAGAGGAAGAGGGGGTCCGACACTCATCGGCATCACGAGGAGGGATGGGGGTCCAGCTTGCCGAGAGGGAGATCGATAGGAGTGAGAGGAGAGAGGAGGGATGGGATCTAGCCTCACCGACGAGGGGAGATCGAGAGAGGAAGACAGAGAAAGATCGAGAGATGAGAAAAAGTAAGAGGGGGTTTTGCCTACGCCAGCCGTCGCCGGTGAGAAGAGATCGAGAGAGGGAGAGAGGGAGGTGATCGAGGGAGATGGCACACAGATACGAGCATTGGCTCAGATATATAGCCGAGTTGGTGGAGTGAGGACCCAACGGAATATCTCAGGCATGGCTTGGCTATCTCGGGCACGAAGCCGGCTCGACCTTCTGAGCGAATTAGAATTTGATATGTCTCTCTAATATTCCAAACATTTAAGCCCTTAAGATGCCACCAAACATCTAGTTTTGTTCTTCTTCAGGTTTTCTGGAATTAAACCAGATTCGGGTTGCAAGAGATTGGGATCTATGACATTCCTCATTCTAATTATTTATGAAATTATAATTCAATTGTGTAAATTTTTACTATTAACATCTTCTAGATGTTTATATCTTATTGCTTATTGTTTATATGCATTGCAAAATGATAGGACCATCAATTAATTAGTGTACATATTAGAGACTATTTATTGATTGCTATACGATATATTGTTCAATATTTATATAAATTAGCGGTTCTATTAACATACAGGTTACAGATGATCGAAATGCCAATCTAGCTTATTCCTGCCACTCATGGTTTATGTGCAGTTCAGCAGTCCGAGGAGTAGTCGGAGAAACTTCAATTCCACCTCGGCATCGACTGCTTAAGGACCTCCACCAGTGGCATCTACTCCACCGGTGGCATCTACTCCACCGACAGTTGAGCCTCTACCATCGCCCATATCTGAGATACATGCTACTACACAGGCATTTGAGTGTATGTTTTTATTATATTAGCACAACTTTATTTTTTATATAGTATTTGTACATTTATATATTTACATAATATATTTGCATTTTAGGTACATCATCCAACCGAACATTTTACGGTCCCACATGTATGACACACATGTGGAACCACCAGCATTAGGTGATGGTCTATTATGATGTGGAGGGGAGGCTGGTAGGGGAGACTATACGGAAGATGCATTCCTTTTTTGGAGTGCTAGTGAGGCAGCCAGACATCATTCCCATAGAGCCCAAAGACTAGCATTTGATGGATGCTGCCATCAAGGATCGGGTATGGAAGGCGATATGGGTAAGTACATGCATCTTAGTTATATTTATGTATTTTATATGTTTACACTATATATGTTTGATTAGAATAATTTTGTAACTGATTTTTGATAACTTTGTGCAGAGGAGGTACGACTTTTCTGATCACGAGAGGGCTCGAGATGTCCGACTGAGGAAGATCGAGGAGTTATACTGGGGTTACAAGATCAAGCTCCATAGAGGATGGATCGAGGACCGATGAGACACTCTAGAGGAGCTTGTTCCCTGGATACAGGACTGTCCTCCGAGTAAGTGGGAGAGGATGGTTAGATACTGGAGGAGCCAGGAGTTCGAGGTAAAATTTCTAACTCTTGAATTTTTCAATATGCTTAAAATTTTATTTAAATATTTTTTAAATATTTATTATTTATTTAAATACTTGTTATGCTACCTCCCATTAGAATCAAAAGAACCATGTAGCCCAAGAGTATACGCACACACTAGGCCACAAGTCTATGGCCAGTCGTGTGTATAGAGAGGTAATTAATTCTAAATCTTACTAGATAAATTAAATTCATATTTTTTATTATCTTTTTGATAAATTTTTTCTTTATTATAGCTGATGAGAGATGGAGTGATGCCCAGCCATAGCGAGATCTTTCAATCCAGCCGCATGGATAAGATGGACAGGTCGATGAATGCCACGATCGGATGTATTTTTGTAAGTATTAAATATATTAGTATATATGATTACTATTATAGCATTTCTTATAAAATTTTATTTTAATTTACAATTATAGGATCAGTTAGATGCACTCACGAGCAAGGATCCGGATACCTCTGGGCCCCATGTCCATCTATCTCAAGTCTTGGGGCCTGAGCACTCTAGGAGGAATCGATGTAGGCCCAGACACATGCTGATGAGCTACTGGTCCAAGACAAGCATCTCCTCATAAATATTTGGTGTCGTCAGCTAGGAGGAGCTTGAGGAGGTGTTGGCATGGGCAGATCATGCTATGATGCAGGCAGATCAGGCTGAGGAGCGTGCATCTCATTTGGAGGGTATCGTGAGAGACATGATATCGATGCTCAGTGTGCATTTTGGAGTCACAGGCTTTGAGAATATGTTGGCCTGTATTCCAGCTCTAGCTCTAGCTCTAGCTTCGACTTTAGCACCAGCTCTAGCTCTAGCTCCAGCTTCAGCTCCATCTCCGACTTCGGCTCTGGCTCTCGATGACGACGATGATGAAGTAGATTTAAAGAACTTTTAATATATTTTATTTTTTTTAAAAAAATTTATAATAAATTTTATTTGATAATAAAAATTTAGTATTTTAGAATAATTTTTATGTTTATTATATTTTTTTGTATTATATATCTATATTTATCAGATAAAATATATAAAAAAATAAAAATTTTAATTTTTTTAATTATTCAAGATCTACGATAATAGTTTTATAACCACTGCCATATTTATGCCAACCGCTGTCATAGGTTCCTAGTGCAAATGGTGTCAACCACTGTATTAGACTTATGGCAGTAGTTAGATAATCACTACTATAGATTATCTATGGCAGTGGTTATGTAATCGCTGTGATAGGTAACCTAAGGCAGCAGTTATAAAACCGCTGCTATAGGTCGATCTATTGCAGCGATTTATAAATCACTACAATAGGCTATCTATGATAGCGATTCAAACAACCGCTGTCATAGAGCTACGGCAACGACTGTAGTAGTAGCAGTTAAAGAATTGCTGTCATAGCTTATGGCAATAATTTTTTGGGCTACGATGGCGATTATGACATAATCGCTGTTGTAGCTTTTTTTTATAGTATTATGAATTTCTAAATTATGATGAAGTTCTTAGAACCATAATCAATCAATAAAGAAGAATTTATCGAATGATTCTTAAATTGTTCACAATCAAATGCTAAGTTATTAACAAGGATGATAACTTATCAAGTATAGGTCGCTGTATGCCATATGCGTTAGTTATCCTCATAACCATGTGGTGTGGAGACACTGATATGGCATCTAGGTGAGATATAGAAGTACATCTATACTGAACATGACCAATGTAGCACTCTACTATCAAGAGTAGCTAGCTAAGGCCAATGGATATAAGTATCCCTCTAAGCTGAGATCACCATGGTAACTTGCAAGCAACTCATTGTACTTTGATGTCGGACTGTCTGTATTTCTAATATGGGTTCGAAAGATTTTTGGGCACAGTCAAGTACTTGTGAAGTCAGTGTGTGAGTCAAGATGGGATTGACCACTCCTAATTAACTTCAGGAAGAGAATGACTCGCTGTGTTTCAATTAAGTAAAATCTAGGCCTGGGTAATCCTCGTGAGGTGTCACGAGATTTGCAAAATTTTGAGACACAATAGAGATGACTTGTATGAGTGTTTAACAGCATACTCGAAGTCATCTTGAGCATTATTGATTAAAAGGATGAATTATATGATAACCATGGGCTAGGATTCTAAGAATGTTGCTTTGCATACATTCGACCTATTCGGACGTCGGAAATCCATACTAGATGGTAACTTCGATTGGTATAGAAATTGATTTCCATGCTATCGACTTAGATTCAAATCTATGGGGTCACATACATTAGAGCTTGTAATCTGATCAGATGGTTAATTGATAATTAAGAATCGTTCTAAGGTCAACCCATCAATACGATTGATGTTTGACCTAATGCAAGTGTTGTAGGAGGATCGATTAGCAAATAGATTGCTAATTGGCTCAATTTGATTGAGCAATCAGGCTGAGATCAAGTCTAATTTAATTAAATTTAATTAAAATTAATTTAAACTTAATTAGATTAAATCTAGTTGGTTTAATGGATAAGTCAATTACAAGAAAGAATAATTTCTTGTTTGACTAGGACTTGGGTGCACCTAATTGACTTAGGATTTAAATTAAATTTAAATCTTAATTTAATCTAATTTAATTAGACTCCTAGTTGGACTAGGATCATTCTTAATTCAGTTATATTTAATCTAATTTAAATAAAATTTAAATTAGGTTCAAACCTATTTTGACCTAGTCAAACAAGAGGAGTCCCTATTGGACTGGGACTCTCTCTCATTCTCTTGTGCCTAAAAGCCCATGCCCATACCTTTTATTTTTGATGTTTTATATGAATTCCCTTGCCTAAGAAAGAGTCTCCATGCCCCACTTCTCATTAGTTTAGAAATTTATTTTGACTTGGTCAAAACTATAAAGTGGTTAGGATTAGTTTCCTATTATTTAGAGTCCCCTTTGACCAAAACTTCTTCCCTCCTTCTTTTATTTTTTATTTTTTCATGCCACCCAGCCTTTTATCCACCCTTCTCCTTAGGTTTTTGTGCATTGGTTTTCTAGTTCTCATATGTTAAATCAAGGAAGGGGCATCCAAGAGTTGGACGCCCCATAGGAGTCCATAAAAGACTAGGTTTGACCTAGTCATCCTTATATTATTGGGGCACCTTCTATGAGATGGTTTGAGGATGTGATAAATCCTAAAAAATTTATAGAAAACTAGAGAAAAAGGAGGAGAAGGCATGGTGGTTTTGGGATGCCAAGATTCTTGGAGAAGAGCTTTCAATTAGGACATCAAATGTTGATATCTTGAAGAGACAAGGTAAGAGAAGATTATCTTCTCTTTATTTTTCTTTTATGTATCTTTTTTCTTATTTATTCTTTATGATTTTTATATGATAAAAATTTGAGAGAGATAGAAATAGGACATGGGGATGAGTGCATCAAGTTGTTGGGGCATGATGTTCTTTTTGGACATGATTTGATCATGTCCTGATGAGAGAAGAACGTCTTCTCTTAGGGTTTCTTTGAGAACCCTTCTTCTCTATTTTTTATGAAAATTTTATATGATAAAACTCAAAAATATTAGATCCAGAAACTTAAAAAAAATTTTAGAGAAGAAGGTCTCCTCTTGTCCTAACATAGAGATGTTTTCAGGACATCAATCGTTGATATCTTGAAGAAGAAGACTTATCTTCTCTTAGAATTTATTTTTTCTTGATTTTATTTTTTGATTTATGGGAGATCCAAGATTTAGATTCCTCTCTTATTGCTCCTCATGTTCTTTATCTCTTGGAGTGTCCAAGAGATCTGAAGAACATGTATTTGATTGACCATCAAGAGGGATCCGCGAGAAGCTAGCACTTCGAGTAGATCTTCATTCGATGAACCTTCGATCTATGTTACAGGTTCATATAGATCACCTATAGAGATCAGACGTGTGTGCGGCTCTAAAAGCAACAACAAAAATCTACTACGGAGTTCTCGATCCATGCAAAGATAAGAGATCCGATCTGTTGGTAACCTAGATATGATCTAGGGTTAGATCTAGAATTATTCTAGATCTAGGTATTGATATGATCAATACCACTTTTGATTAATTTAATTTTAAATTTATATTTACATCATGACATGTTATAGATCCTTGATGTAGAGTTTTGTAATATGATTACAAGCGTATTATAGATTAAACTGTTTAATCTATATCTTCCGCTACTTTAATTTTGAAAAAAGTTTTGAAATCTATGCATGAAATCCTACATGTTTCTTAACACATTAAGCTCAAGAAGATGAATTATATAAAAACTATATCCATATGGATTCTAAGAGTGTTGCTTTACACATTCGATCTATCCGACCATCGAGTATCATTGCTAGATGGTCATTTCGATTGGTATAAAAATTAATTTTTATACTACTGACTTTAGTTCAAACATATGGAGTTACACACATAAGTGGTCTCGATCTGATCAAATGGTTGATCAATAATTTAGAATCATTTGAAGGTCAAACAATTAATATGATTGATGTTTAACTTAGTACAAGTGTTGTAGGAGGATCGATTAGCAATTGGATTGCTAATTAGTTTAATTTGATTAAGCCAGAAGACTAAGATTAAGTCTAACTAAATATGATTTAATTAAATTTAGTTTAAGCTTGATTGGATCAAGTTAAATTGGTTTATTGGATAAGCTAATTGCAAAGAAGGACAAGTCCCTGTTCAATTAGGACTTGTATCCACCCAATTTTTGATTTGATTAAAAATTAAATTAGATTTAAATTTAATTTAATATAATTTAATTAGGCTCTTAGTTGGACTAAAATCATATCTAATTAGGTTGCATTAGTTTTGATTTAATTGGATTCAAATAATAAGTTGGACCAAGTCAAAACTATAAGTCCTAGTGTGTCTAGGATTTCTCCATCTTGTGCCACCTTGCTTTCTATGCCCCACGCCAATTTTGTTGGAAATTCCATAAAAAAAAATTATTTCTAGAGAGTATCCATGCCCTTTTAATGTCTCCCACCATTTTAGAAGGAAATTAGTTGTGGAATAGATCAAAACAAATAAGTTGTTTTAACCTAGGTCTCTATTGGATAGAGTTTGACACATCATCTTTCCTTATCTCCTTGAGGCACCAAACCACCTAATTTTTCTCTATTTTTTTGTGAAAAATAGAAAAATTATTTTGTACATATTTTCTAGAGTCTACAAAGAAAATAAGAAGGGGATGCCCAAGAGTTGGGCACCCCAATCCTTGCTCAATTTGGCCCTGCCTTTCTAGGTATTTGACCAAGATAATTACTTTATCATAACTCTCTATTTAAAGAGAGTTAGGGCATGAGTTTTCTATATATTTTTGACCTAAGAGAGAGATTTGGGATGTGTGAGGCTTGGGTGCAAAGAGGATATGGGCATGGTGCTTCATTGAGACACAAACTGTTGTATCCTGGTGAGAGAAAAAGAAGGGAGAAGAAAGGGTTCTTCTCTAGGGTTTTTCTTAATTCTCTTCTTACTTTTTTTATGAGATTTTATAAGAGTGATTCCCTTTCCAAATGCTATACTTCTTCTTCTAATTATTGGAGGGTCCAAGGTTTGGAGAACGAGGGTTTCGATCAGCCATCAAAGAAGGATCAGCACAGTACTATAATGTTATGCTGATTTTCTATCACTGGACTTCAGATCGATGATCGAGGCCTTGTGTGGACATCCTATAGAGGCTGAACATATGTACGGCTTGGAGCGATGACCTCAGCCTTGGATTAGTGAGTTGAAAAACCCAACTTGCAAAGGTAAGAGAGATTCGATCTTCTTTTTCTTTCTAGAGTAGATCTAGTATAGCTTTAATGTTGATGTGATCAACATTATCTTTACTTGATTTTTAATTTTAGATTTAATAGCATGCATTGATGATGAGATAAGATCCTAGATTTAGGATTAATTTATATATTTTAATAAATATATTAGATTGGTTTATTACTTTCATTTACTGATTTTGAAAAAGGTTTTGAAATATGTTCATGAAACCCTAGATCATTTCCTTTTAATTGGTATCAAGCCTAGTTTCTTATGATATGATTTTTATACATGTTTAGATTATTTATTTAGATTAGATCTAAATTATAATCTATGTTTAAGTCTAAAATTAAAATTATGGATCGCATGAACTGATTTATAAGGTTATCCAGCTATAAGGTTTACCTCTTATAGTGTAATAGTTGTCCTAGTTCGTGCAGATCTAAAATTAATCATAAATTTATTAGATATGATGTAGATTAATTTATAATTTATTAGATTTAAAATTATTTAAATCTAAAAATAAATATTTTAGATTGTATGGACTGATCTTATAAGATTGTCCTACTATAAGGTTCATCCCTTATAGCGAAAAGATTGTCTTAGTACGTACTGATCTAAAATCCTAATCATTAAATTTTAGATTAGATCTAAAAAATTGTATAATTTAATTAAAAATATTTCAATCTAATTTTTATCATCACAAATATGTTAGATTTGATCTAATGTGATTTATGGTTGATTAGAATTGAAATAGTTTTAATTTAAATTAAATAAATATGTTTAGATTAGATCTAAAGTAGATTCATATTTATATTATTTGCATATTGATTATGAATCAAACATATAACTGATTGGTAGAATCATGTTATAAAAATATTTTATAAATATGAAAATATTTTTAAAATGTCAAACTCCAATCCTCAGCCTAAAACTTAATTAAGAATTAAGAGTTGTTTGATTAGGATCTAGGATAGTGAATTGAAGATCCTAAGACATAAATCATAACATTTGGGTTAAGAGGTTAGCAGAAATTAGATTCATTAATTGGGTTAGACATAAGATTAGATTAAAGAATGGACTTAATTAGAGAATTGACTAAATCTAATCAATAGTTATCTTAGATTAGGTCAAGAATTCTCTAGATCAATTACAATAGTTATAGTTGGTCAAGTCCATGTTTTTAACGAGAACCAAAATAGACTTGATTCTTGGTTATGCGGTCTAACCTAAACTATCAGGTTGATCCAATCAAAACTAATTAACCAGTTGGTGTCTAAGGTAAGTTTGGCAATCCAGATCGATGGTCTTTAATTGGCAGCCCACTTACTTGTTCATTTTTGATGCTGTCTAAGACAAGCTTTGGCAGGCCCTCCCATCAATCTCACTTACTTGGCCTTCTTGGTGAAATTATGTTTTGACCAAATTACTTGATAATTCGAGTTGATCCTTGTTAGCTAGGTAAATCAGTATGACTAATTTAGGTGCTCGTAGACCAACCTATCAATGGTCTTTCTTTATCTAACTTGGTGAAGTTAGTGGAAGGATCATTATTAGCTAGTTCATCTAACTTTCTTCTCTAAATCAAATTAACAAAATCCTCTGAAATTATTAGGTCCTTAAAAGTGAAATAGTTTTAGTGATAACTAGATCATAGCCTTCCATTAAGTGAGTAATAATGGATCCATTAGTTGATAATTATTGGAGGCCCAAAGGCTTGGTGCTTATCGGCTAATGGAATTGTCATTCATAATATGATCTCTTGGCTGCATCTCTCTAAATGATGGTTAGGTTGATCAACCAAAGTTGGGCTTAATCATTCATTAGTTAGATAGACCAAGTATGATCATGTTAATGGTTGGACCTAATCAGATCTTTTCAGTGAAGGTCAAAACCTACTGATTAGGGATTGAGGTAAAATTAAATTACTAGAAGTTGTTTGAAGAAATAATTGGTGATGAACTTATCTTTAAATGTTCATGGATTGATGATAGGAATGCGATGTTATCGTTAAGACATCGTGTTTATCAGTTTAATCCAACTTCTTAAAATCATTGAAAATGCATAGATAGCGGTGAGTCGGGTCGAATCCACAGGGAAGGTAGTGTTTTTAGATTTGAAATCTTTGATTTTTTTGAAAAGAAAAAGAGAAGAGTTTTGGGATCAAAAATGAAGTCGGAAAATAAAAAATGAAAATTAAAAGGTGCAGGAATTTAAACTTGGTACTAAGATCTACTAGTTAGATCTTAGCATCTACTTGCAAAGCAATAATTTAAAGTGTATAAATTAAATTGCAACAAAAATAAAAAATAAAAATAAAGTGCAAAAATAAAATTTTTATTAATTAAAATTTTAGAATTTAAATACATGGAATTTAAAAAGAATAAAATAGCCTGATCTCTGATCTTGGATCGGCATTGGCAGAAAGATGGTGTAGAAGCTCGGCTCTTCTTCTCGGCACCCGTTGCTTCGAAGCAGCCTTTAACCCATAGCCTGGCTTCACCCTATACCAAAGCTTCACCTTGATCGGAGATGTTGATTTCTGATGGCTTGGGGTCCTTTTTATAGAGCTAGGAGGGCTGGAGAGTTTTTTCTAAAGGCAATATGGGACTAATAGCTCTTTGTAATCATCAAAATATAAAGAAATCTAAATAAAAATTTGAATCAAAATAGCTCTGATATGAATTCTCTGCTAAATCTAGATGAAATCTGGCCATTCAATAGAAATCCAACGGTCCAAAAATCATCAAAATCGGATGCATATCAGCTCAGATCAGGTTGGATTAAATTCTGGCCGTCCGATCGCACGTTGATGGAGGAAATCTGGCCGCAAATCGTGCTTCGGGAAGTCCTTGATCACCGTCGAAAGCATTCTGGACCATCGGATCATCCTTGGATTTTTTTGCGCCATCGGATCGTGCCAGATCCACTGATGAATTTGAATCAAAATCCGAAAATAACCACCACCGTCCGATCTTGACCGCAATCAACCGCATCCATCCGATCGTGCAATTACTGTTCCCATGGACCGCGTGGATCGACCGCACCGCACACCAATCAGCAGCTCTTTGTCGCCAGAGTGAAAAGACCAAAAATTGCCCTATGAGCCGCGATAAATTTCTGTGGACCCTTTAAGGGTCTAGGTCCACCACGTGTCGCAATCTCTGATTCGTCGGTTTCTGCTGAGCTGGCGGTCCACACTGTGCCTGGATCGTGGACCGACTGATGGCTTCTAATGGCTTGAGTCAGCTTTGATGGCTTGGCTTGGCTTGGTGGCTCGGCATGTTTGACGCCGAGCCGGCGTGACTTGAGCCGTTTGATTTTCTTTTTTTCATTTAATTTTTTTATTTATTTTATATCTTTAGAAATTCATATCTTTTCTATTTTAGCTCCATTTTGCTCCAAACTTATTTCGTTGTGATCAAAAAAATAAGCTCTTTCTATTGATAATAAAATTTTATTTTTTATTTTTTTTATTATTTTTTAATTAATTTTTTAATTAATAAAAATATGAATTTCTTAAAAATTATATATAAATTGAATTAATAATTTTTAAAAATTAATATAAATTAATTAATAAATTAATACTTTTATTGGTGAATTTATGATACTTATCACACCTTCCCAACTTAAGCTTTGCTCATCCTCGAGTAAAGAAAGAATTTAGTTTTAAATACCTTTTAACTTTAGAGTTTCGAATTTTACCTAAGCAATTTTCAAAATGGCCATTGATATTCAGTAGAGCTTAAGTGAGATATATCATTGGGGTATTAATACTTATCAATAGAAAAATTAAGTAAAGAATATTAAATTTTTTAGAACTTTTTCTAAATTATCCTACCTTTATCTCTGATTTGTCTAAACTTTCATATATAGGCAAGTGTATTGCTACTTCCATCCTTCATTTATTAATTTTTATTTTTACATTGCCCACTTTTTGATGCGAATATCATTGCTTACTTAGGCAACGGGACCCGGTTACTCGATGGAAAACCAATATTTTTTTTTTTTTTAACATTGTACCACTATTGAGTATCTTAACTCCTTAAGCTTTCTATTTGATCCATGTAGCGAGTCTTGGGCCAATGACTCCCAAACCAGTTGGCTTTAGGGCACTAGGTATAGAATACCCCTCGGGCTTACTAGCTCGAATCAAATAGGCTACGAGTTAAGACTAGCTTTACAACGAGCTTCTTTGCCCTTCCCACCTTTTGATGCGAAACTCAATGCTTGCTTAGGCAAAGAGGCCCGGTTACTCAGTGAGAAGTACTTAGAAACTATTTTATTAAAATAAATTTTTTATATGAAGAAACGTATAGTTATCCTACACAAGCCTATAAAAAGTAGACTTTTCTTTGATGCTAGTAGAAATAATTAGAAATGCTTCAAGAAAAAACTTTTTATGTTCTAGACTTAACTCTTTATTGAATTTTCTTAATACTTGATTCCTCAATATCTCATAGATTCTCTGATCTGTGCATCAATTTTCTTTTAAAAATGCTTAGTTTAATTCGATTCTTAAGCATAATCAGGTGTCTAAATACTAAATACTAACTTTTTTAAGGACTTAAAATTTTAAAATTTTTATTTTTCTCCCCCCAACTTAATTGACATTATCCTCAATGGAGAAAAAAAAATAAAGGATGTAATAAAGAACATGAAAGAATACACCTGACTATATTTTTGGTCCAGCACATGCCTTTGAAAATTTGGGCTCTCCCTCCAACTTATTCAAATTATCCTAAAAAAAAATAAACTAAAAAGATAAATTAGATAAAAATTAAATATTGGGTTGCCTCCCAACAAGCGCTAAGTTTACCATCTTCAGCCAGACACAATGTAGCTTACTATCCTATGTCGAATATTGGATTGACAAATTCCAATGGTTTTGGATTGCCAATCTCAGAAAGTTGATTTATAATCCCATTATTGATATATTCATTGTTAATTTTAGGGATATAATTTATGATTTCATTCTCAGACCCATGTTTATTAAGAATTTCTCCTATTTGTTCTTCTAAAATGCTCATGAATGGAGTTTTAGGAGTTAAGTTTGATTCAATGGGTGCTGGAATGGTGACTAAAGGCGTTTTAATTCTGAAGGTAAATTAATGTGATCTTGCTTAAACAACTCCATTGATATTTCATTACATGCCTCTTGATTTTTGTAAGAAGAACCAGCTTCTAGGGTTGAAGGGAAATAGGACATTAGGTTTATAAGTCTCGGGTAAAATCATCTATTCTCTTTTTCCTTTTTTCTATCTCATTTAAACTAGAACTAGCATCAGTACTAATTCCTAGCTTAGATTCTTCTATGTGAGTTAGTCTCAGTACTAATCCAGTTCCTCTAAATTTTTATTTTGGCTAGCATCAGTACTAGCCTCTCTCACCTGATCTTGGTATGGGTCCATAAGAATCCTATAGCTTTTAAGTTCAGGAATTACTTTTGCATTCTCAAATTGGGGATTCTTAGATGAGACATTAAATTGATAACTTTAATCCAGGTGGTTGGTGGACATTAGGTGGGTTGTTTGAAATTGGTAGGTTTGGTAGTTGATCTAGTTCTCTCCTCATGTTAGACTCAACTAATTGTCCTAATTTGAGCTTCTAGCCTGACGATAGATTGCTGTTGAGTTAGAATTGTTGTTGAATTGTTGAAGTTGGTTAAATCTATCATCAGCTAGATTAGGTCTGTTGAGGAGGTGGGTATGAGGGCTGATTATAATATGATGGCTGGGCAAAACTTGACTAGGCTGACCATTATTATAGGCATAATTTTGGTATTGGGGCCTATTTTGATAGTTTTTGGATCAAGGTGAAATTTGGGTCTGAGCCTGAGTCTGTTGGGATGTCCAAGAAAAATTAAAGTAGTTACTCCAATCTCGAATTATATGAATTTGAAAATGGAGATCATTAATCAATTTGGAGTATCCTTGAGTAGCTTTGAACTTGTTCTTTGGATAAAATGATGGAAAACTGTGCAGTCATAGGATATTCACTTCACATGATGGGTTGGGCTAGCATAGATTGAATAAAACTCTGATAATTAGAAGATGATGTGAATTATGTAGGAGATTGTTGACCTAGGGTTAGGAGTTGATCTATTTTCTGAGCAAGAAGGTCAACTTTATCTAATTTTTGGACTATTAGGTTCATATTAGCCATTTGATTATTATGTTTAATGTGAATCAACCATTCAATTAAGTTCAACTAAATTAGAAAAAAGTGATTTTCTACCATGCATGTATTAGTGTTACCCTAATGTATGGTTCAAAAAAATTTTTTTAGATTTTTTTATTATTTTTTTAAATTTTTTTATTATTATTTTATTATATTAAAAATTATTTTTTTTAATTATTATATTTATTAATTTTAATTTAATTTAATTTAATTTAATTATTATTTTAAATATTTTTTAGTTAGTTTAATTTAATTTAATTTTTAATTTTTATTTTATTTTATTTTAATTTTGAGAGGAAAAAAATAAAATAAATGTTCTAAAGAAAATCCTAAGGAGTCCTAGAACTGAAGAAGAAAGAGAAGAATTAGGTTTAATTAGATGATAATATTGGTTAGCAATCAAGTTGGTCAATCAATTCTGACTAAGGGTTATCCTTGGATCTAGACAACTCCTTAAGTATGCCAAGGTCACCTTCAAGCCCTCCAAGTGTAGGATTAAGCCAATCAACTTGGCCAGGTAAGTGTAAGATCGGTGGGAGTCCCCCCATTGCTTGTCCTTAGACACAAATTATGCTTGGCCAGGTAAGCGAATGGAATCAATTAGAAACCACCTTCCTTCGGGCCCAAGTCATCCCTGAACCACTTTTCTAGACATCAGTCAAATTGACTAACCTAATCTGGTTCAACTCTTAGGATTCCTTGTCCTATTGAGCTCGAGCTTCCTAGGGTTGATGTCTTAATTGATTTTAAAATTAAAGGCTTAGGTCAATGCAGGATGCTGGTTGGTTGTTTGTGGGCTAAGAAAGGGTGATCAAATCCCCACCTTATCTTGTTTAATTGGGTTATGCCCTTAATTTGGTTTAATATGAATATGCACGAAAAATAAAAAATTTTTAATCAAAGGGTTCTATGCAATTTAAACTAGATGCATGCAACTAATTGAATTCTGAAAGGCTTACCTTGCTCCAGCAATCACCAAAAAAAATAAAAATAAAATAAAAATAAAAAAACTAATATGATGCATGCTCTAAATAGTTAGGATTTCTAATCTTATCATGAGATTTTTAATTAGATTTAAATGGATATATTTTTTAAAATTTAATTTAAAAATAAAGTAAATAAATAAATAAAAAGAAAAGAGACTAGGGTTAG
The DNA here is from genome assembly GCA_006176705.1 of Cocos nucifera. Classification (NCBI taxonomy): domain Eukaryota; kingdom Viridiplantae; phylum Streptophyta; class Magnoliopsida; order Arecales; family Arecaceae; genus Cocos; species Cocos nucifera. The sequence goes on from QRFJ01000551.1 coordinate 282,382, forward strand.
GATTGATCTCACCAAGAAAAACTAAATGATTTGTTCCTTGCCCTAGTTCTTTTTGTTCTTTATCCTCTTTTTCTTTAAAATAATAAAAAAGGTTAGTAAGCAATATTTATATGAAAAAAAAATTTTATTTATAATTTATTTATAGAAAAATCAAAGAGAACAAAAAATTTA
>QRFJ01000551.1:282562-360305 GCA_006176705.1 Cocos nucifera
GCGTACAATTAGACCCTTATCTAGTTGATAGGCTGGATGTCCAGAATGACCTTACTGAAGAATGGGGGGAACCTATGGAAGATCTTGTCTCAATCTCTTTGAACGATGAAAATAAAGAGCACATGATGCAGATCGGTTCCAATTTGGGAGAAGATGAACGAAAGCAGCACATCCACTTCCTACAGCAATGTAGATGTCTTTGCTTGAGTTTCTGCAGATATGCCTGAAATAGATGCTAAAGTCATGAAATATCGCCTGACCGTTGATCTCAAATATTGGCCATTGAAAGAGAAAATGCATGGCTATGCTCCAGAGAGATAGAAGGCAATTGAGGAAGAAGTCGACAAGCTTCTCAAAGTCAGGTTCATTCGAAAAGTCTCTTATCCAAATTGGGTCTCCAATATAGTTCTTGTTAAGAAGGCAAATGATAGGTGGAGAATGTGCATAGACTTCAAAAAGTTGAACAAGGCCTATCTAAAAGGATAGCTATTCCCTGTCCATAATTGATCAACTAGTGGACGCAACTTCAGCCCATGAACTCTTCACTTTTATGGATGCCTTCTTCGACTATAACCAAATCAAGATGGCATCGAAAGATGAGGAGAAGACCATTTTTATTATTTACTATAGTCTCTATTGTTATAGGGTTATGCCTTTTGGGCTCAAAAATGCCGGAGCAACTCACCAACGCCTAGCGAATAAGATCTTTAAGGAGCTAATCGACTACAACATGGAGGTTTATGTAAGTGACATGCTTGTCAAGAGCCAAACTTTAATAAATCATATAGCCGATCTTGAGGAGACCTTTAGTACCCTTTGGAGATATAAGATGAAGTTAAACCTGACCAAGTATGGCTTCGACGTGACATCAGGAAATTTTTTAGGGTGCATGGTATCGAGGTGCAGAATCGAAGCCAATCCAAAGAAGATTCAGGCCATTCAAGAGATGACTTCTCCAAAATCAATAAAAAAAGTTCAGCGCCTAATAGGAAAGGTGGCAGTTCTGAACCATTTTATCTCAAGGTCGACTGAACGATGCATGCCCTTCTTCCAAGTTCTCAAATGGCCAAAGAATTTCTACTAGATCGTTGAATGTCAACAAGTATTTGAAGAACTCAAGAACTATCTTGGCTCACCTCCTCTATTGGCAAAGCCCAAACCTGAAAAAAAAACTATTTTTGTACTTGGCGGTCTCCCCAGTGGCTCTTGCAATGGTCTTAGTTAAACAAGAAGCAAAAGTTCAGCGACTGATCTACTATATAAGCTGGGTCCTGAGGGATGCAAAGATCAAGAATGACAAGTATACTAAGTTAGAAAAATTAATTTATGCTCAACTAATTGCAGCCCAAAGACTTTGACCTTACTTTCAAGGGTATACTATAACTCTCCTTACAGGTTAACCAATCAAGACAGTTCTTCATCGAACAGATGCCTCTGAAAGAATTGCAAAATGGGCAATTGAGTTTATGAAGTTTGACATCAATTTTCAATCTCGGTCATCAATCAAGGCTCAAATATTGGCAAATTTCATAGTGGAGTGTACTATTTCGGATGAGACTGAACTTAAGCAGAATGAAATTAGTATTCCATGGTTGTAGCCAAGCTCTCCTAAAGAAAAAGTAGACCTCCCTGAAGGCTTCTGGATGCTGTATGTGGGTGGTTCATCAAATGCTTCAGGCATAGGTGCTGGGCTGATCTTGGTTAATCCAGAGAGAGTTATTATCGAATATGCACTGCACTTTAAGTTTTCTACAACAAACAATGGGATAGAATATGAAGCTCTGATCATGAGGTTGAGAATAGCCAAAGAACTGAAAGTAGATCGGCTCCAAGCTTACAATGACTCTCAATTGGTTGTGGGAAAGGTTAGTGGTAATTATGAAGCCTGGGAGAAAAATATGATAAAGTATCTCGAGAAAGTGAAGAATCTTACTTCTGCCTTTAGTAGTTTTGACATCAAGCAAATTTTGAGAGCAATAAATGCTAGGGCCAACCTTCTCTCTAAATTGACCACATTGGATCCAACTGAACTACCTAAGGAGGTCTTTTTTGAAGTTCTGAAACACCAAAGTTTAGAAGAGCCGCAGTCCGTAATGCAGGTCGACCATGAGCCTTGCTGGATCGATCCACTAGTTGCTTATCTCAAGGATGGAGTTTTTTCTTATGATCCAAAGGTAGCTCGAAAACTTAGAAATCAAGCCTCTCGGTTTGTTCTATATGAAGGCAAGTTATATAAAAGGTCGTATTCCTTACCACTCTTGAAATGTCTCCGACATTCTAAGGATAATTTTGCATTATGAAAAGTATATGAAGGAATCTACAGAAGTCATCTTGGGGCTAGATCCCTATCTCACAAACTAATTTGGTAGGGCTACTATTGGCCGATGATGTACCATGATTCTTTAGAGTATGTCAAAAAATGTGATCGATGTCAAAGGAATGTAAGTATTCAAAGACAACCGACCTCTGAGCATCCCGTGGCCATTTGCATAATGAAGAATGGACATACTCAGATCCTTTTTCATGGCATTCGGACAGGAAATGTTCCTCCTAGTGATAATTAATTACTTCAGAAAATGGATGGAGACTGAACGCCTAGCAAAAATCGTGAAAGTGAAGGTGCAGAACTTCATCTAGAAGTCAATTATTTGCAAATTTGGCCTATCTCGAATTCTTATAATAGATAATGGGTGATAGTTTGCTAGAATAAAATTTATAGAGTTCTGTAAAGACTTTAATATTACTCATAATTTTACATTAGTAGTCCATCCACAAGCAAACGACAAGACCGAGGTAAACAATAGGACCCTACTTTAAGGTATTAAAACAAGACTTAAAAGAGCAAAGAAAACTTGGGTGGACGAACTCTATCACATACTCTAGGCATATCGAACTATCCAAAGATTGGCAACTGGGGAGACTCCATTTGCCTTAGCCTTCAAAATAAAAGCAATCATCCCGATAGAACTCAAACTACCATCAGTATGGATTGTGGCCCTTAATGAACAACGCAACTCATAGGACCTCAAGGCTAACCTCGACTTGTTGGAGGAAAAGCGAGAAGAGGCTCAAATTTGGATGGCAGCCCATAAGCAGAAAGTGGCCCGCTACTATAATTCTAGGGTTAGAGGCAAATCATTCAAAGTGGGGGACATGGTGCTTCAGCAAGCGGCTATCTCACAACCTCAAAATCAAGGAAAGCTCACCCCAAATTGGAAAGGCCCATATGAAAATAAGGAAGTCATCTAGCCCAGTACTTGTTATCTAAAAGAGCTCAAAGGAGATGATCTTCCACAACCATGGAACTTGGAGAACTTATGAATATACTATCAATGATTCTATCTTAATAAAATAACTTTACTTTAACATCTTTGTCCATGGTGTAAAATTGTGATGATAGGAAATGACTTTCTGAATGTCATCACTAAATGCGATCGATCATGTTAAGAATAGGAGGAGAACCTCATTTTGACATGGATGATGACCTCCTGTTATTTAAGATAGGAGGGGAGAGGACCTTACAATGGTTCTTTTATACTCCTATGACCTTTTTAGGAATAGGAGGAGGATCTCGTCCTAACAAAGATAAAAGCTAACCCCATCAGGAATAGAAGGAGGACCACATCCTTATAGCAGGACAAGAAAAAGGCCAATCATATTAGAAACAGGAGGAGAACCTCATCCTGACATGGATGATGACCTCCAATTATTTAAGACAGGAGGAGGGAGAGGCTCTTACATTAGTTCTTTCATGCTCCTACACCTTGTTAGGGATAGGAGGAGGATCTTATCCTAACAAAGATAAAGGCCAACCCCATCAGGAACAGGAGGAGGATCTCATCCTAACAGGGGGATAAGAAAAAGACCAACTATGTTAGGGACTGAAGGAGAATCTCACCTTAACATGGATGATGACTTTCAGTTATTTAAAATAGGAGAAGGAGAGAGGCCCTTACAATGGCCCTTTCGCATCCCTACGATCTTGTTAGGGATAGGAGGAGGACCTCACCCTAACAAAAATAAAGGCCAACCCCATTAGGAACAAAAGAAGGACCTAATCCTGATAGGAGGACAAAGAATAAGCCAACCATGCCAAGAATAGAAGGAGAACCTCATTCTGATATGGATGATGACCTTCAATTATTTAAGATAGGAGGAGGGGAGAGGTCCTTACAATGATCCTTTCATGTTCCTACGATCTTGTTAGGGATAGGAGGACCTCATCCTAATAAAGATAAAGGCCAACCCCATCAGGAATCAGAGAAGGACTTCATCCTAACAACATTAGATATATGTGCCCTAGAAGCCAGAATTGGCTAACACTTGTAATACACTTCTAGGAAAAAAATTATAATTTTGACTATAATCAATAAAATGGATTATTTTCTATCACATATGTGTATTTAGTGTTTGTGATACATCCTCTGAGTTAATGGTAATGATAATTCATATTTTCAAGAGTTGAAAATTTAAGACATGAATAATCATTATTAACTCATAAAATGCTCCCGACCATAGGATCATCACGAGGATGGTGATTGATCCGGAAGGTTGGTGTACAATCGCTTCTCTTTAGTAGATGAGTCTTGAGTCTACGGTGTGGAGACACCGGAGCGAGAGTATAGGTACTCGTTAGAGAACGAGGGCACTGAGCGTGACCACCTCGAGTAGTCATTAGGAAGTCTACCTTCTCGTCAATGACTGACTCGATGCTGCAGTGGTGTGTCTGGTTCTTTGACCTGAGGTGCATCGGCAGTTCACCTTGAGGGTGTTATAGTTTGACTACACCATAACTCGATCTCCTAGCCATATGGAACCCTGAGGTGTATGTTGGCTATAGCATGTTCATTGTAGGAACTGGATTGCATCAAGATGGAATCTATCTACCTCGGTGGTAGAGGAGCAGCCCTATGATGATCATGAGAATCAAGTCCAGAAGCCCATGGCCATGGCAGAGTGAAATAATAGAAAGAGTTTCTATTTAGATTTTCACATTGGACTTGAATCGAATGATTACATCATATGACAGAGAACTAGGGTTTGACGAGTTCACCTTAACCCTAATCTGATCGGGGCTCAAGATAGAAGAACTTAATCACACAGGTAGCTGCACCAAGAGGTTCGCATTCAGCTCTGATGGGTTGCCACCATATACTGCTAGGTGTCACTGGTGGATTTTGGGAGCAATTAGAATGATTTAGATGATCGATCATTCTAGCTGTTCGAATCAGAAGAGTTCTGATCCATCGAAAGGAGTTTCGATGATGTCGATGATAGAGATCATGACATATCCCATTACCATACAGAACTGAACCTAACTGGGTCACACAAACAAGGGTTTGAATCTGGTGATCATCAATTGAACTGATCCAGTTCAATTGATCTGAATGAGATTCAATTAGGTTCAAGAAAATCGTGCTAGCACTCGATTGAACCTAACGTTCTTCTTTTACTATCATAAATAAGTTGTCCTGACTGAGCCAAAGGAGTTTGTGCTCAATCAGAGGCCTTCACTATGGTCTGACTGGAGCCTTGTCCAGATCAGAAAAGGGTTGTCTTATTTTGTAAGACAATTACCTACCATTTTTGGTCACCTGCCATTTCTTGTTCCTTTGACTTTGGTCAAAAGTCTGACCTTTGACTGGTCAAACTTGACCATTTTTGACTTCTTGACCACATGTCATGCACCTATTGGAGAGCTGGTGGGGGCTTGTCCCCCTGCCAGAACCTGGCAAGGAGGAGGGCGCATGCCAAGGACCACCCTTGGCGTGTGCCCAAGTTGGAGGCGCCTAGGAGTCCTTGTTGGACAAGGACTCCATCTCCTTTTTGGATTCCAATTAGAGTTCTCCTAAGAACCAACTTTGACTGGTCTTAGGCGCCCTCTAAGGAGGAATCCAGGGACTCTATTCCCACCAATCAGATTTAGATCTGATTTCACAAAGGGTTGTGATTGGTTGGGAAGAAGAGGAGTTGGATCATGCATAGTCTATAAATAAGACCCTGCGCCCAACTCAAAAGGCAATTGAATTCTCCATGCCCCAAGGCTGCCTCTCCCTCCTCCACATGCCAAGTCCATCTTCTCCCCTCTCCTCTCCACGCCCAAAAGGAGTTTTGGATCTTAGTTGGTGCGATCCAGATCAGAGAAAGGCGACAGAAAGCTAGAAGGCTGCGCTGCTGCAAAGGACAACTGCTGATCTTCAAAAGGTAGTTTTGAAGATCCTCCAGATCAGATCCAGATCTAATTTTTGGAGATGTGATAGAGAAGAAGAGGATCTCCAGATCTAACCTGAGTGGATACCGGTAGAGGCCAGGCACTTGCGTGGCTAGATCCAGAACCTTCCGCTGCTTATAGGATCATCAACGGATAATAGGATTACCCACATCAAGGTAAATTAAATTTGATTTAATTTATCTTAATTTTATTTTAATTTATTAAAATAATAAGAATTAGATCTGAAAATATCTCAGATCTGATTAGGATCAAAGAAAAAAAATTTTTGAAATATATCTCTTGATCTGATCAGATCTGAACGAACCTGAGTCCGGGAAAATCAGGATTTCCCTTCAACTGGTATCAGAGCCAAGGTTCTAAAAGTTATTTAGATCTGAATTTTAAATTTATTTTAATTAAAAAATAAGTGATTTTAGATGTCACATGAGATGTGATCAGATCTAAAATCAGAAAAAATTAAAATTAAATGATTTGGATCTAAGATTAGAAAATATGCATGACTAGTTCTAAAAATAGAATAGTTCTATAGAATAGTCTTGCATGTTTTGAATTTAATTTGATTAAATCATATTTTAGATCTATTTATTTACTATTTTTTGATATTATAATTATTATAATAACATCTAAAAAATAAATAAATAAAATTATTTAATTTTTAAATATCATATGAGATATGATTGATGCATGTCTAGACTAGTTGTAGAATAGTTCTACATAATTGTCTAGATTAGAATTTATTTTGATAAGATCAATTTAAATCTAATTTTTTAGATTATTATGAGATAATTTAGATCTGAAAACATGCATGATTCGATACATGAGATGTATGCAAAATATGCCATGATTAGATCTAATTTGTATATGAGATATATGATATAGATCTAAAACTATTTTTGTAGTATTACATGTTCCTGATTAAGGCATTTCCTCTTGGCCGTCCGGTCATAAGAATGAAGAAGGGTTTAAAGGCCCTCTCCTTCCCATTCGATGGGGTGTTCTTATGATGTGTAGGGGTGCTGCGCATGTTCGTCCTTAATCAGAAACCCAAAACTTACTTTCTGCAAAATCCCTAGATCCTGAAACCCTAGGATTTATTGTGCATATTTTGTTTATGAACCCTACTTAATTAAGAATTAAGATTATGGAAATATTAATTAGATCTAAAATTGAGAATTTTAGATCTAAGACATATTCATAATACTGGGTTCGGGCTTGGGTAGCTCAATTAGGTCTAAGCGGTTGATCAAACCGAATCAAGAGTTGGTTAGATGGGATCAACAATGCTTAAATTGACCAGCCTAATAGGATTAAGTCTGGGTCAAGATCGAGTCACGATCAAGCAAGACCTAATTAGGCTCAGAGGTTAGAGTCTGGATTGTAGGCTAACCCAATTGGTTCTGACTCAACAATTTGGTGTCTAAGGTAAGTTTGGCACATACGACCGACTGATTTTTAATTGGGAAGCTACTCGACCTGAATGCATTTCTTGTACGAGTTAATGGCATATTCCTTCCACCGGTCTCACTTACCTGGCCATATCTGTTGACACAGTTCTGATCTGAGGTGGTCAATAATCCGAGCTAACCCATGCCACTAGGTTAGTCATAATTGTTATGACTATGACAAGTCTAGTTTAATGAGACCTGAATCAATTCTCCCTAAGAAAAGATTAAGTCTGAGGTCTTCCACCATTGTAGATGTGCGGGCCCTTCCCGGGGTTGATTGTTCTCGGCTGGATACAGTGGCTCAGTTGCATCCGGAAAAGATGCAACCATGTCTATTAGGCATTGGATGCTATGGGCTGGAGGATGAGTTGGGCTCAATATTTTGGATACGGTGAGAGACTCAATTAGGAATCCAGTCTGTGCAAATGGTGGGTCTGACTTAACTAAGGAGTGGATCAATATTTCGGATACGGTGAGATTCATGAATTAGAGACCAAGTTTGGGTGCACCATGATTAGAGAATCATTGAACAAGAGTTGTTCACTCATTGGCTAACCCATCACCAATAACTGTTAGGTGAGGTGATGAGTCAGTTGGTGAGACCGCACCACCCACTAGAAATCATTAATCGTGGAGATTTTCGCATCTCTACAGAGGGAGTGTAGGGATCCGAGAAAATAGTGGGAGCTAATTTGTTTAAAAATAAAATTTCCTAAATAAATTGGTCAAGTCATAATTACAGTATCTAACTAGAATCTTTGACTCTCTATAGAAAAATGTCTGCGTCCAACCCATTGGCACGTATCCTGGACACACATAGACTGACTGGACCCAATTATAAAGATTGGCTCAGGAACTACAAAATTATTTTGGGTTCCGAGAAGTTAACACATGTATTGGACCAGGACCCTCCCACCTTACCAGCCCGTCCATCCACTGAACAGAGAGCGTCTCTGGAAAAATGGATAGACGAAGATAATAAGGCCAGATATTACATGTTGGGCTCGATGTCTGATGAGCTCCAGCGCCAACATGAAGATATCGAGACTGCTCGCCAAATGTTGGCTCACCTGTAGGAGATGTTTGGTGAACAGAGTCGCGCAGCCAAGTATCAAGTCACGAAATGACTTTTTAAGGCTAAGATGCATGATGGGCAGTCAGTCCAAGATCACTGTCTGATGATGATCAAGGACATTGGAAGAGCTTGAGAAGCTCAGGTGTGAAGTTGGACTTGGATCTGCAGAATGATATTATTCTGCAATCCTTGACTGATGCATATGGGCAATTCATCATGAATTACCACATGCATAAACTTCAAAATTCCTTGGCCGAGTTAATGAATATGCTGGTTACCGCTGAGCTTTCTATGAAAGGTTCTAAAGGCTCAGTTCTTGCTATGGAATGGACTTCTTCCAAAAGAAAGTCTTATGGAAAGAAAAAGAAGTCTGTGAAAAAGCAGAAGGTGGAAGGAGGAAAAGAAGAAGAAGGCAGAAGCCGAAGAAGAAAGGCCGATGGCAAAGGAAAGTATTTTCCATTGCAACAGCGAATGGCCACTTGGAAGCGGAACTGCCCTACTTACCTGGCCACCCTGAAGAATAAGAAGGAAGGTCCTTCTGGAGGTATGCTCGTTATTGAGTCTAACCTTACGGTTTCTTCTGCATCCAGTTGGGTGCTTGACTCTGGTTCTAGTGCTCATCTGTGCACTTCCATGCAGGGTCTTGAGGATAGCAGGAGGCTGAGGGATGGAGACATGATCCTATGCATCGGTAATGGAGCAAGAGTTGCTGCAGTAGCCGTGGGAACATACCCTCTTCGATTACCATCTGGTTTAGACTTAGTTTTAAAAGACTGTTATTATGTGCCTGCAGCTAGCAGGAATTTGATTTCTGTTTCATGCTTAGCACTAAGAAGGCTATGTGATTACCTTCTTTAAGGACCATTGTAACATTCTTTATGAAAGAAATAAAATTGCAAATGGTTTTCCTTATTAATGGTCTTTATCAGTTACATATTGATGTATCTATTTTTAACTATCGAGCAAAATGTGAATGCCAAACGACCTAGGGATAGTCCAAATGATAGATATCTATGGCACCTGAGATTAGGTCATATAGCAGAAGATAGGATTAACAAATTGGAGAAAAATGGGCTATTGAGTCCATTGACTTTCGAGTCATATCCAACTTGTGAATCTTGTCTTCAAGGCAAAATGACTAAACTCTCCTTTTGTAGGACATGGGGAAAGGGCCACAGATCTCCTTGCCCTAGTACATACTGATGTGTGCGGCCCATTTGATGTGCCGGCTAGAGGCAATTTTGTCTACTTCATTATCTTTACCGATGATCTGTCTAGGTATGGGTATGTGTATCTTATGAGACACAAGTCTGAAGCTTTTGAAAAGTTCAAAGAATTCAGACATGAAGTAGAAAAATAAACTGAAAAACCCATTAAGGTTCTTCGATCAGATCGAGGAGGTGAATACCTTAGCCAAAAATTCCTAGACTATCTCAAGGAAAATGGCATAGTCTCTCAATGGATTCCACCAGGAACACCTCAACTCAACGGGGTTTCAGAATGGAGAAATCGGACTCTATTGGATATGGTTCGATCCATGATGAGCTTCACAGACCTCCCTGATTTTCTTTGGGGACACTCATTGTTAACTTCAATTTATCTACTGAATAGGGTTCCTTCTAAAATCATTCCTACCACACCGTATGAGATATGGCACGGTAAGAAACCAAGTCTGAGTCATCTCAGAATTTGGGGTTGTCCGGCTCATGTCAAAAGACAACAAGCGGACAAGTTAGAGTTTTAGGTCCTTTAGAGCTCGATTCATAGGATATCCTAAAGAGTCATTAGGATACTATTTCTACATTCCAGAAGACCACAATGTGATTGTGAGTCGACATGCCATCTTTCTTGAAAAATAGTTTATTCAAGATAGCGGCATTGGAAAGCAGATTAAGCTTGATGAGAAAGTCTCACAAGAGCAACGAGCTAAGGACCAATTGGAACCAAATCAGGTTGAGCCAATAAGAACACTACCTCCTCCACCTCGTAGATCGGAAAAGAGTTTTTCCATCCCCCTGAAAGATACTTAGGTATTATTTCAGAGGAAGTAGAGAAAATGTTCCTCATAGGTAATGGTGCTCATGGTGATGATCCCAAAACCTACAATGAGGCGATATCAGATATCGACTCCGAGAAATGGCTTAGAGGCAATGCAAGTCAGAAATTGACTCGATGCACTCAAACCAAGTCTGGACCTTGGTAGATCCACCAGAAGGTATAGTACCTATTGGGTGTAAATGGATCTTCAAGAGAAAGATTGGTGCAGATGGGAAATGTGGAGACATTCAAGGCTAGACTTAGTGGCAAAAGGTTATAGTCAATGCGAAGGCATTGACTATCAGGATACCTTTTCCCCAGTAGCTATGCTAAAATCCATCCGCACATTGCTTGCTGTTGCAGCCTATTTCGATTATGAAATATGGCAAATGGACGTGAAAATGGCATTCTTAAATGGATATCTTGAGGAAGATATCTATATGGAACAGCCGCTAGGTTTCACATCCAGTGATACTGATCACAAGGTTTGCAAGCTGCAAAGGTCCATATATGGACTTAAGCAAGCATCTCGGAGCTGGAACACTCGTTTCAATGATGTGATCAAAAAGTTTGGTTTCATCAAAAATGAAGAGGAACCATGTGTTTTCAAAAAGGTCAGTGGGAGCGCTGTTGTCTTCCTCGTATTGTACGTGGATGACATCCTCCTTATTGGGAATGATATTCCCATGTTGACCATAGTCAAAATATGGTTGTCCAAGGAATTCTCCATGAAAGACCTAGGTGAAGCATCCTTTATTCTAGGAATTAAGGTCTATAGGGATAGACCGAATAGGATGCTAGGACTTTCACAGAAGATGTACATAGAGGAAGTACTAAAGAGGTTTAGTATGGAAAACTCTAAGAGGGGATTAATACCCTTCAGACATGGTATTCATCTTTCCAAGAAGATGTGCCCTAGCACACCTGAGGAAATAGAATGCATGAGCAAGATCCCTTATGCTTCTGCAATAGGGAGCCTCATGTATGCCATGCCATGTTATGTACACGACCTGATATAGCCCATGCTGTGAGTGTCACAAGCAGATATCAGTCAAATCTAGGTGAAGAACACTGGACTTCTATGAAATGTATCCTTAAGTACTTGAGAAGAACTAAGGATATGATGTTGGTCTTTGGTAATGGAGAACTCCAAGTCCAGGGATATACAGACTCAGATTTTATGTCCGATATAGATGATCGAAAGTCGACATCTGAGAGTCTGTTTGTGTGCAATGGTGGTGCTATCAGCTGGAAGAGTTCCAAGCAAACAGTGATAGCAGATTCCACCATGGAAGCAGAATATATCGCTGCATCAGAAGCTGCGAAGGAAGCATTCTGGTATAAGAAGTTTGCTGCAGAAAATCAGAGTAATGCCATCAGATGCCATTCCTCTATACTGCGACAATAATGGTGCCATAGCCCTTGCTAAGGAGCCGAGGTCTCACCAGAAATCCAAGCACATTGAGCGGCGATACCACCTCATCCATGATTACCTCGAGAAGGATTACGTCGAGGTCAAGAGAGTCAACTCTGCAGACAATGTGGCAGACCCACTTACAAAGCCGTTGGGCCAGCAGAAGATCGAAGCCCACCTTGAGAAGATGGGACTTAGACTTGTAGCCAATTGGCTTTAGGACAAGTGGGAGATTGTTAGATATATGTGCCCTAGAAGCCAGAATTGGCTGACACTTGTAATACACTTCTAGGGGCAAAATTATAATTTTGACTATAATCAATAAAATGGGTTATTTTCTATCACATATGTGTATTTAGTGTCTGTGATACATCCTTTGAGTTAATGGTAATGATAATTCATATTTTCAAGAGTTGAAAATTTAAGACATGAATAATCATTATTAACTCATAAAATGCTTCCGACCATAGGATCATCACGAGGATGGTGATTGATCCGGAAAGGTTGGTGTACAATCGCTTCTCTTTAGTAGATGAGTCTTGAGTCTATGGTGTGGAGACACCGGAGCGAGAGTACAGGTACTCGTTAGAGAATGAGGGCACTGAGCGTGACCACCTCGAGTAGTCATTAGGAAGTCTACCTTCTCGTCAATGACTGACTCGATGCTGCAGTGGTGTGTCTGGTTCTTTGACCTGAGGTGCATCGGCAGTTCACCTTGAGGGTGTTATAGTTTGACTACACCATAACTCGATCTCCTAGCCATTAAAACCCTGAGGTGTATGTTGGCTATAGCATGTTCATTGTAGGAACTGGATTGCATCAAGATGGAATCTATCTACCTCGGTGGTAGAGGAGCAGCCCTATGATGATCATGAGAATCAAGTCCAGAAAGCCCATGGCCATGGCAGAGTGAAATAATAGAAAGAGTTTCTATTTAGGTTTTCACATCGGACTTGAATCGAATGATTACATCATATGACAGAAACTAGGGTTTGACGAGTTCACCTTAACCCTAATCTGATCGGGGCTCAAGATAGAAGAACTTAATCACACAGGTAGCTGCACCAAGAGGTTCGCATTCAGCTCTGATGGGTTGCCACCATATACTGCTAGGTGTCACTGATGGATTTTGGGAGCAATTAGAATGATTTAGATGATCGATCATTCTAGCTGTTCGAATCAAAAGAGTTCTGATCCATCGAAAGGAGTTTCGATGATGTCGATGATAGAGATCATGACATATCCCATTACCATACAGAACTGAACCTAACTGGGTCACACAAATAAGGGTTTGAATCTGGTGATCATCAATTGAACTGATCTAGTTCAATTGATCTGAATGAGATTCAATTAGGTTCAAGAAAATCGTGCTAGCACTCGATTGAACCTAACGTTCTTCTTTTACTATCATAAATAGTTGTCCTGACTGAGCCAAAGGAGTTTGTGCTCAATCAGAGGCCTTCACTTGGTCTGACTGGAGCCTGTCCAGATCAGAAAAGGGTTGTCTTATTTTGTAAGACAATACCTGCCATTTTTGGTCACCTGCCATTTCTCGTCCTTTGACTTTGGTCAAAAGTTGACCTTTGACTGGTCAAATGTTGACCATTGATACTTTGACTTCTATCCACATGTCACGCACCTATTGGAGAGCTGGTGGGGGCTTGTCCCCCTGCCAGAACCTGGCAAGGAGGAGGGCGCACGCCACCCTTGGCGTGTGCCCAAGCTAGAGGCGCCCAGGAGTCCCTGTTGGACAGGGACTCCATCTCCTTTTTGGATTTTGATTAGACTCCTCCTAAGATCCAACTTTGACTGATCTTAGGCACCATCTAAGGAGGAATCCAAGGAACTTTATTCCCACCAATCAGATTTAGATCTGATTTCACAAAGGGTTGTGATTGGTTGGGAAGAAGAGGAGTTGGATCACGCATAGTCTATAAATAAGACCCTACGCCCAACTCAAAAGGCAATTGAATTCTCAACACCCCAAGGCTGTTTGTCTCTCCCTCCTCCATGCCAAGCCCATCTTCTCCCTCTCCTCTTCATGCCCAAAGTAGTTTGGGATCTTAGTTGGTGCAATCCAGACGAGAGAAAGGCGACAGAAAGCTAGAAGGCGGTGCTGCTGCAAAGGATAACTACTGATCTTCGAAAGGTGTTTTGAAGATCTTCCAAATCAGATTTAGATCTAATTTTTAGAGATGTGATAGAGAAGAAGAGGATCTCCAATCCAGTTTGAGTGGATATCGGTAGAGGCCAGGTACTTGCATGGCTAGATCCAGAACCTTCCGCTGCTTACAGGATCATCAATGGGTAATAGGATTATCCTACATCAAGGTAAATTAAATTAAATTTAATTTATTTAATTTTATTTTAATTATTAAAATAATAAAAATTAGATCTAAAATATTCTAGATCTGATCTGGATCAAAGAAAAATTTTTTTAAAATATATATCTTGATTCGATCAGATCTGAATGAACCTGATCCAGAAAATCAGGATTTTCCCTTCAAATAGGAGGACAAGAAAAAGACCGACCATGTTAAGAATAGGAGGAGAATCTTATCCTGACATGGATGATGATCTTCGGTTATTTAAGATAGGAGAAGGGAAGAGACCTTTACAACAGTCCTTTTGCACCCCTACGACCTTGTTAGGGACAGAAGAAGGATCTCATCCTAACAAAGGTAAAGGCTAATCCTGTCAAGAACGGGAGGAGGACCTCATCCTAATAGAAGGATAACGAAAAGACCAACTAGATCAAGAACAGAAGGAGAACCTCATCTTGACATGGATAAAGACCTTTGATTATTTAAGCTAGGAGGGAAGCATTTTTCAATGATCATTCTGATTAGAGATGAGGTGAAGAAAATAGTGAAATCAATAGACGTCAAATCCATGCAAGACAAAGAGATAATTAAAGAAAATAACATTATGTTAAAGCTAAAGTTCATTACAAAATAAAGTCCTACAAAATCATGTACAAAAAAAAGAGAGAAACAAAGTCCTAAGAGGGCCCAGGATCCTCAAACTTTGGGCTACCGATCCCGGCCATCACAAGAGACTGCTTCAAGCCAGTAATTTCTTCCTCAAGATCCTTCTTCTTCAATAGGTTCTCTATAAACATCTTATTAACCTATAGATAATTATCCTTAGACTCTCGCAACTATCTTCTTAGGACCGCTGACTTGGCCTCCACATCCTTAACAGCTTGTCACTCATAAGTCAGTTGGATCTTCAGCTGTTGAAGCTCGATCGATTCTTTTGCATATACCACTGTTAGGTTTTCCAAAGAATTCTTTAAGGAAAGAAGTTCATTTGATTCTCTATTCGAGTTAGTCTTTGCCCTCTCCACCAATTTCCTTTTAAGTTTGGCTATCTTCTCGTCCAGTTTTTAGAGTTGTCAATGGAGATCAATGATTTCATCACTCCAATCGAGCTCGTAACGCTTGTACGAAGCTTTGGTGGCATGAAGCTGGTTTTCAAGTTTTGAAAATCTCTTAGACTAGTCCCAGTCATACTTTTCTCGACTGGTAGACCATGATGAACTTCCTTTCAATAATTGAATTTTCTCCTTTGCTGCATTGAGTTCGACCACAAGGGAGCAAGCTTTGACTATTAAAGACCAAGACTTCTCACTGGTATCCTTCTTGATCTTTTCAAGCTCAACTTTTAAATTCCTTTTCTTTCTGATATAATCCATGAAGTCCTTGTGCACTTGGCATAGGTGAGTGACCTCGATCTATAGCTTCGAACAACTTTTCTTCGATCTTAGAAGCTTATCTTTCATTTTTTTGATTTATTCTTCAAATGATGAACTTCATTCTTTAAGTTCCTAATCATGGACTTCAGAGGAACACCTTGAGGTAATGGTGTTAGATATGTGTGCCCTAGAAGTCAGATTGACTGATACTTGTAATATACTTCTAAGGACAAAATTATAATTTTAACTATAAATAATAAAATGGATTATATTCTATCACAATGTATATTTAAAAGTATCTGTGATACATTCCTCGAGTTAATGGCAATGATAGTTCATATTTTCAAGAGTTGAAAATTTGAAACATGAATTTTCATTATTAACTCATAAAATGCTCTCGACCATAGGATCATCATGAGGATGGTGATTGATCCGAAAGATTGGTGTACGATTGCTTCTTTAGGATAGATGAGTCATAAGTCTATGACATAGAGACACCGAAGCGAGAGTATAAGTACTCATTAGAGAATGAGGGCACTGAGCGTGACCACCTCGACTAGTCATGAGGAAGTCTACCTTTTCATCGATGACTGGCTCGAAGCTACAGTAGTGTGTCTGGTTCTTTGACCTGAGGTGCATCGATAGTTCACCATGAAGGTGTTTGACTACATCATAACTTGGTCTCCTAGCCATTCGAAATCCTGAGGTGTATGTTGGCTACAGCATGTTCATTATAGAAATTGGACTGCACCAATAGGGGATCTATCTACGTCGGTAGAAGAGGAGCAGTCCTATGATGATCATGAGAATCAAGTCTATAAAGTCCATGGCCATGGTAGAGTGAAATAATAGATAGAGTTTTTATTAGGATTTTCATATTGGACTTGAATCGAATGATTAATTCATATGACGGATATTAGGATTTATGAGATCACCTTAACCCTAATCCGATCGGGGCTCAAGATAAAGAAACTTAATCACACAAAAAACTGCACCAAGAGATTCACTTTTAGTTTTGATGGGTTACCACCATATACTGCTAGGTGTCATTGATGGATTTTGGAAGCAATTAGAATGATTTGGATGATCGATCATACTAGTTATCTAAATCAAAAAAGTTCTGATCCATTGGAAGGTATTTCGATGATGTCTATGATAGAGATCACGACATATCCCATTACCATATGGAACTAAATCTAATTGGATCATACAAATCAGGATTTAGATCTGGATATCATCAATTGGATTAATCCAATTCAATTGATTTGAATAAGATTCAATTAGGTTTAAGGAAATCGTACTAGCACATGATTGAGCGTAATGTTCTCCTTCAACAATCATTAAAACTTACCTCGACTGAGCTAAATATATTTGGGCTCACTTAAAATCCTTTACTTGGTCAGACTAGAGCTTGTTCAGGTTAGAAGAGGGTTATCTTAATTTATAAAATAAATTTGAGACAACACCTACCATTTTTCATCACTTGCTAAATCTTGTCTTTGGACTTTAGTCAAATGTTGACTTTTGACACTTAAACATCTGCCCATATGTCATGCACCCATAGGAGAGAATCTTGGCCCTTATCCCCCTGCTAAAAAGTAGACAGGCAAGGGGTGCATGCCTAGGGAGGCGTGCACCCCATGAGGATAAGATTTGGAGTCCCATATAGATGGGACTCCAGTTGCTTCAGGGAATCAAACTAGATGGCGCTAGGAAGACTTGTCTGACCTAGTCTTGGCGCCATCTAAGGAGGATTTTGAGGGACTCTAATCTGATTAGATCAGATGATGTCATTTCACTAATCAAATTTAGATCTAATTGCACAAAGGGCCGTGATTGGCCAGGATGATGTAGCACTGCATGGCATAGTAGGGTCTATATAAACCATGTCTGCGCCTAGCATTAGAGCTTCTACCCTTAGCCCATGCCTTAAAGCTTTTCTCCCTCCTTCTCCATGCCACCCTCTGGTCCTCTCTCTCCTATCCATGCCCAATAGGTTTTGGTCATGAGTTAGGTGCGATTCAAGCAAGTAAAAGGCAACAGAAAAGGAAGAAGGCTGCACTACTGTAAGAGACAATGATTGTTCTTCGAAAGAGTTTTTGAAGACCTTCAAGATCAGATCTAGATCTAATTTTTGAAGGATTGATTGAGAAGGAGAAGATCTCTAGATCATGTCCGAGTGGATACCGGTAGAGGCCAGGCGCTTGCGTGGCTACATCCAGGACCTCAAGCAAACATCGAGATCATCGTAGGATAATTAGATTACCCAAAATAAAGGTATAATTAAATTAAATTAAATTAAAATTTTATTTTATTTTATCAAATTAATAAGATTAAATCTAAAGAGTCTCAAATTTGATTAGGATCTTAGAGAAAATTTTTTAAAATATCCATCTTGATCCAATCAGATCTGAACGAACCTAATCCAAAAAATAAGATTTTTTCCTTCAACTGGTATCAGAGTCAGGTTCCAAAATTTATTAGATCTGATTTTAATTTATTTTTTATCTGATAATTAGATGATTTTAGATGTTACATAAGATGTGATTAGATCTGTTGGTGCAGAATTTGATTGATGCCGGATCCAGCTAGAGTGGAGGAGGATGAGGTCGCCGTCGGGGATCTGCAAAACAAAGTCCCATTTAGAGCCGGTGGGGGGTGGCTCCGACAGGACCCTCTGACGGTCAAGTTAGCTCTGACCAACAGATATGGAGTGCTCAGTATGGAGTTCGATCGAGTTTCGAGGAGGAGAGAAGGGTTTTTTAGAACCTAGCCTAAGCGTATCTGGAGGGTCCTTTTTATAGGCAGAGCTTATTGTAACTGCCTTGATTAATGATTATCGTAACTATCCTGATCAATGTCGATCGTTATTGACTTGATAAATGCCGATCATTATTGACTTGATAAATGTTGATCATTATTATCGTGTAACCGTTTAGTAGTGGGATCGCCTGTAGGAATCCATCGACAGTCTGTAGAAGTTTGGCCACTGAGGAGTTCGACCGCTGGAGGAGTCTGCAAGGAGTCTGACTTCTATAGAAACTCGACCGCTGAAGAAGTCCGCAAGGAGTCCGGCTTTCATAGAAACTCGATCGCTGAAGGAGTCCACAAGGAGTCTGACTTCCATAGAAGCTCGACCGCTGAAGGAGTCCACAAGGAGTCTGGCTTCCGTAGAAGCCCAGCCACTGGAGGAGTCCGCAAGGAGTCCAACTTCCATAGAAGCCCAGTCGTTGAAGAAGTTCGCAAAGAGTCCAGCTTCCATAGAAGCCCGACCGCTGAAGAAGTTCGCGAGGAGTCTGACTTCCATAGAAGCTCGGCCATTGAAGGAGTCTGCAAGGAGCTCGGCTAAGGCTTGTCCACTGAAGCTTTTTCGTGACTACCGATTGCATTATCGACTAAGCATTTGATTGGACTTCGGTGGGAGCGGTGTTTATCCCCAACAATAGTTCCTCCACTTTCGAGTTTGAAATTCAAAGGAAGGGAGTACCAAAATAGGCGACTGTCGAAGTCCTTTCTCGAGCTCCGCACCATTAAAGTTGAAGTTCGAGGGATCATATCTCTTGCCCCAGAGGTTACCTCGGGGGAGATCTCATCTTGTGGTCGAAGTTGATGGAGATCCTATCTCCTATAGACTTCGAAGCTCGAACTTAGACTTTGCTTGCATTAGGAGGATCCTGTTCCTAATAGGTTGTGGGAGCATGTAAGGGCCATTGTCAGGGCCTCTCCCTTCATCTCATCTAAGGTGAATGAGGTCTTCAACTTTGCTCACATTAGGACGAGGTTCTCCTCCTATTCCTAATGGGTTATCTCGCATTAAGAGAGGTTCTCCTCCTGTTCCTAACGGGCTGTGGAGGCACATAAGGGCCATTGTGAGGGCCTCTCCCTCCATCTCGTCTATGGTGAACAAGGCCTTCCACTTTGCTCACGTTAGGACGAGGTTCTCCTCCTGTTCCTAATGGGCTATGGGGGCACATAAGGGCCGTTGTCAGGGCCTCTCCCCCATCTCATCTATGGTGAATGAGGCCTTCGACTTTGCTCACGTTAGGACGAGGTTCTCCTCCTGTTCCTAACGGACTGTGGGGGCACATAAGGGCCATTGTCAGGGCCTCTCCCCCCATCTCATCTAAAGTGAACAAGGCCTTCGATTTTGCTCGCATTAGGACGAGATTCTCCTCTTGTTCCTAATGGGCCACTTTCACTCATTTCTCTCCTATCATCATGTAATTCTTGCACCAGAAAATAATAATGCTAAATGAACGAGTTTTATTAAAGATAGTTTTACTGGTAATACATCCTCAGGTTTTCTTAGTTCCAAGGTCGGGGAAGCATTATTCCTCCAAGCTCCTTCAGGCGATAAGTTTTGGACCGGACGACCTCCACCACTTCATACGGACCTTCCCAATTTGGGGTGAGCTTCCCTTGGCTCTGAGGCTGTGAGATAGTGACTCGCTGAAGCACTAGGTCCCCCACTCTGAATGTCTTACCTCTAACTTTGGAGTTATAGTACCGGGCCACTTTTCATTTGTAGGCTGCCATCCGAATGTGGGCTTCCTCCTTTTTTTCTTCCAGCAAGTCGAGGTTAACTCTGAGGTCCTGGAGGTTGAGCTACTTGTTGAAGCCCATGACTCATGCAGATGGGAGCTTAAGTTCGATCGGGATACCTGCCTCCATGCCAAAGGCCAGGGTGAAAGGTGTTTCCTCAGTCGGCACCCTTTATGTAGTTCGGTATGCCCAGAGGATGTGGTAAAGTTCATCCACCCAAGCCCCCTTTGCACTATCAAGCCTTGTCTTGATGTCTTGCAGCAGAATTCGGTTGGTCACCTCAGCTTCCCCATTGGCCTGTGGATGAGCCACCGATGTGAAGCGGTGGAAGATATTTAGTCCTTCGCAAAACTCGACGAATCCCGCAACAATGAACTATCGTCCATTATCGATTATAAGGGTTTGGGGCAGACCGAACCGATAGATAAGTGACTTTCAGACGAAGTCCTACACCTTGGCCTCAGTAATCTTCGCTAGTGGTTCGGCTTCGATCCACTTGGTGAAATAGTCGATCGCGACTAGGAGGAACTTCCACTATCCGGATGCCATCGGGAAGGGGCTAAGTATGTCCATTTTCTATTATGCAAATGGCCAAGGTGCACTTAGCGGAGCAAGCTCGGAGGTCGGCTGTCTTTGTACGTTTGCGTTCTTCTGATAGTGATCACACTTTTTCACATATTCCATGGAATCATGAAACAAGGTTGGCCAATAGTACCCTTGCCAAAATAGTCTTTGCGAAGGGACTTGGCTCCTTCGTGACTTTCGCAGAGTCCTTCATGCACCTCCCAGAGTGCAAGGTCAACCTCTGAAGGTCGGAGACATCTCAATAGCGGGAGGAAGTATGACCTCTTATACAACTTGCCTTCATGTAAAACGTAGCGGGAGGCTTGGTTCCTGAGCTTCCAAGCTTCTTTCGGATCATGAGGAAGGACCCCCTCCTTGAGGTAGGCAATCAACGAGTCAATCCAACTCGGCTCGAATTCTGTGTGCAGAATGACCTGGGGTTCCTCTATGGTCGGGCACTTCAGAACCTCTAAGAATACTTCTTTGGGAAGCTCGGCTGGGGCTAAAGTGGCCAACTTGGAAAGAAGATCGTCTCTGACATTTTCTGCCCTTGAAATTTGTCAGATGTCGAAATTGTCAAAGGCTGGGGTCAAATCCCTCACCTTTCCAAGGTATCTCACCATACTGTTCTTCCGTGCCTCGTAGCTGCCATTAACTTGGCATACCACTAGCTGAGAATCGCTAAAGACTTGAAGCCGATCTACTTTTAATTCCTTCGCTATTTTTAATCCAGCAATCAACACTTCATATTCGGCCCCATTATTGGTCATAGGGAACTCGAAGCGCAGTGCGTACTCGGTGACGATGCCCTCAGGGCTAATTAAGACCAGCCCCGCACCAGCTCTAGCGGAGTTGGACGAGCCATCCACATGCAGAGCCTAAAAGCCTTCGGAGAGATTAGCACTTTCCTTGGGGAAGTTTGACTGCGATAGCAGGGCATCGGTCTCATTCTATTCAGGCTCGGATTCGATTGGAATGGTACATTCTAACACAAAATCCACCAATATCTGGGCCTTGATCGATGGCCTGGGTTGGTAGTTGATGTCAAACTCTATGAGCTCGATTGTCCATTTTGCGATTCTCCCAGAAGCGTCTGCTCGGTGCAGGACTGCTTTTATTGGTTGGTCCCTGAGGACCGTAATGGTGTGCTCCTAAAAATAAGGTTAGAGTTTTTGGATAGCAATTAGAAGAGAGTAAATCAATTTTTCTAACCTGGAGTACCTGATCTTTGCATCCCTCAAGATTCGGCTCACATAGTAGACCAGTCACTGCATCTTCACTTCCTCTTTGACCAGGACCGCCGCCAGGGCCACTTGGGAGACAGCCAGGTACAAGAATAATTCCTCTCCAAGTTTGGGCTTTGCCAGCAATGGGGATGAGCTGAGGTAGTTTTTAAGTTTCTTGAATGTCTGTTGGCACTCCGCTGTCCAGCAGAAATTCTTTGGTTGCCTGAGAACTTGGAAGAAGGGCACACATCGTTCGGCCGACCTTGAGACAAAACGATTTAGGGACAACACCTTCCCAGTCAGCCGCTGAACTTTTTTGATCATTTTGGGGCGGTCATCTCTTGAATGGCTCGAATTTTCTTGGGGTTTGCTTCAATTTCGTGTCTTGACACCATGAACCCCAGAAACTTTTCTGAGGTCATGCCAAAGGCGCACTTGGTCGGATTCAGTTTCATCTTATGCTTTCTGAGTGCACCGAAGGTCTCTTCAAGGTCGGCGAGGTAGTCTATTGAAGCTCAACTTTTGACGAGCATATCATCTACATACACCTCCATGTTACGGTCGATCTGCTTCTTGAAGATCTTATTGACCAAATGCTGGTACGTTGACCCTGCATTTTTGAGCCCAAAGGGCATGACCCTGTAACAATAAAGACCACGATCAGTAATAAAAGCGGTCTTTTCTTCATCCTTAGGTGCCATCCGGATCTGATTATAACTAGAGAAGGCGTCCATGAAGGTGAGGAGCTCGTAGCCTAAAGTCGCATACCCTAGTTGATCAATCATGGGTAGAGGGTAACTATCTTTCGAGCAAGCCTTGTTCAATTTTTTGAAGTCAATGCGCATCCTCCATTTGTTGTTCGCCTTTTTGATGAGGACCACATTTGAGACCTAGGTCGGATAATTAATCTTCCGAATGAATCCGACTTTGAGGAGCTTGTCTACTTCTTCAGCGATGGCTTTCTGCCTCTTTGGGGCATGGTGGCGTATCTTTTGTTTTGTCGATCGATGCCTCAGGTCGACGGACAGTCGATGCTCCATGACCTCGACGTCAATCCCTGGCATATCTGCTGGGGTCCAGGCGAAGATGTTTGCATTTCTTCTGAGGAAGGTAACAAGTTGCTCCCAAACTTTGCCTGCCAAGTTGGAGCCAATCTGTACTGCATGCTCGACATTTCCATCATCTTAGGGCACAGAGATGAGGTCATCCATAGGCTCACCCCGTTCTTCAGTGAGGTCATCTCGGACGTCCAATTCATCAACAAGATAAGAGTCAGACTGCTCTCCCTTATGTAGGGCGATCGAGTAGCAGTGCCTCGCCAAAGCTTAGTCTCCCCTGACCTCGCCAATCCCATGATTTGTCAAAAATTTCATCTTTAAATAATAGGTCGATACCACCGCCCGAAGCGCATTCAGATCAGGTTGGCCAAGAATGGCATTGTAGGCAGACGGAGTTCTTACGACTAGGAAATCAACTTGTGCTTTGGCCAGTTTCGGGCGTCGCCCTACTGTCACAACCAAAGTTATCATGCCCTTAACTGGTACGATGTTGCCGGTGAATCCTATCAGCGGGGAGTTCATAGGCTCCAAGTGGCCATCGGATAAGGACATTTTTGAGAAGGCATCGTAAAACAACACATCGGTCGAACTTTCATTGTCTACTAAAATACGGTGTACATCATAATCGGCAATGTTCAAAGAGATTACAACCACGTCATTGTGCGAAAATTGGATCCCCTGGGCGTCCGCCTTGGTAAAGGTCACAGGTTCCTCGGTCCTCTGTTTCTTCATCGGTCCTTCAGATCCACTGACCTCTTCTTGTTGAAGTCCCTCCGAGATTGTATTGATGACACCAAGAGGTAGCCGATCTTCTTGATCCTCCTCCCTCAGTGGTAGCACTCTTAGCCGATCCTCACGACCTTCAGGCCGTCTTCATAAGAATTGGCCGAGTCTATCCTACCTGATGAGCTCTTCGATCTCGTCCGGGAGTTGGATGCACTCCTCAGTGTCGTGGCCGTGGTCACGATGATAAAGGTAGAACTTATTGGGATTGTATTTGTTGGGGTGGGAATTCATCCTCTCAGATCTCGAAAGTTGTTCCCTAATTTCCATCAGAACTTGGGTCTTCGAAGAGTTAAGGGGGGCGTAGTTGTGAAATCACCATTGGGGAGAACCTCGGCGCTGGGGAGAACCTTAACGTTGGGAAGAACCTCTGCATGTCCTTCCATCAGGGCTTTCCCACCTCCAGGCCCGAGGGGGAGTCCAGGCTCGTCTGCGCCCAAAAGGAGTTTGAGAATGCGGTCAAACTTTACTCGACTTTCCTACTTTTGTGGGCTTACCTGGCTCGCTGACTTGTCGCTCGCCTTCAGCTTCATCATCCTTGGTCTTGAAGGCCTCCTCGACCCAGGCATAACCTTCAACCCGAGCTAGCATGTCAGTAAAATCCCTAGGATATTTTTTTTCTAGGGAGAACAGCAAGTCATTCTTTTGAAGGCTGCCCTTGAGCGCGATCATCGCAATGGACTGGTCTAAGTTTCGAACCTCCAATGCCACAGCGTTAAATTGGATGACATAAGCCCAGATGGATTTTCGTTGCTTCTGCTTGACATTCATCAAGGAATCCGAACTTCGGCGTAGATGTCGACTACTAACGAAATAGGTTGCGAACTACTGGCTCATCTAATCAAATGATAAGATGGTATTTGGCTTAAGTACTGAGTACCAATTCCTGGTGGCTCCCTTAAGGGTCGAGGGGAAAGCCTGACATAAAATAGCATCTGATGCACCATGGAGCAACATCATCATCCGACAGGCTTTCAGGTGATCGACTGGATTGATGGTCCCATTGTAACTCTCAAATTGTGGGAGCTTAAAGTTCGACGTGACTGATTCCTGCATAATTTTCTACGAAAAAGGAGGGTCAGCATAAACATCATTACCATGAGAGGAGGGATTATGATGGAGTTCTTCGATCTATTAGATCATTTCTAAGAGCCTTTGATCCAAGAGATCTTCACGGTCTTTGATATCGGTTTTGGTAGGATGGACAATCGTGGTCGAGTCATTTCAGCCTTTCCCTACTCTCTTCATCCCAACCCATCGGCCATCTAGCTGAAATTAGACTGTGTGAACTCCTAGTTTATAGCCTGCTGATGCGTGCTAATTTATAGCTATGGCAAGTGCACCAGTCGATCAAGTAATAAAGTGAATGAGTAGAGTATCGTCCCTAGAGGATTGGAAAACAAGTACTGAAAAGCTCTTTCCTATGCTTTATTTAGAAGATCGATTTATGAGAATAAAAAAAAATTAAAAAAAAATAATTAAAATAATTAAATTTTTTTTTTTATTAAATAGAGAGAGTGTAAATTATTGAGGTTTTAAATTCAAGAGCAATGGATTACTAAGGCAATCGGTTCACCAACTCAATCAATACGATATTCAGGTTTTTAGATTAATTTTATTTCATGTGACGGTGGAGTCTCCTAATTTATTCACTACCCTTTGGTCCAGGCATAGCAAATCTATTAATATTTATTAATTACCCTTTGATCCAAGTGTAATTTAAATAAATATTAATGCATTAGGTTTTGTGAAACCCTCTAATTAAAATACGCTGCGTCCAAAGCGCACTAAAATTCCCGCATGCATATGAATTCTAATTTGATTCATAATACAAGGTATATAATCAAGAAGCATTAACATAGATGTACTTGGTCCGTAACATCTATGTTCATCAGATCAATTAGAAGATGGCCAGTAATCTAAAAGCATTAAGATCAGATTTATATACTCCTCATGAATAAAATTTAAAAATAAATTATACTGAATATTGCATCAAAAGAGTGGCTACACCTTAGCCTTAGTAAAATAAAATTTAGTTCATGATAACAAATTTAAAAACAGTAAATAAAATAAAAAGCATGAAGAAATTAGACTGTTTGATTGCTGAAATTGATTATCTGTTGCTCTTGATGCGGAGAACTTGGTGAAGAAGAAGAGGCTCCTTGATATCTCCTCTCTCTTTCTTCCTCTCTCTCTTTCTTTCTTTTCCTTCTTCCCGTCTCTCTCTGTTTTCTCTCTGTTTTTCTTCCTTTTTCTTTTCTCTTTTTCTTTTTTTTTTTTTTTTTCTCACGGCAACAGGGCTTTTTATAGATGAAGTCTCCAAAATCCATCCAAAACTCGATTTTAGACTCCTAAAACAATTCAAACTATGATCTGAATAATTCTGGCCGTGCGATGTTGATCAAACGGTCCAAAAACCACTCAAAAACCCGTTAAAATAACCCAGATCAAGTCGGATTTAATATCAGCCGTTGGATCATCCAATGGATTGAATCTGGGCCGTCCGATCTCGTTGAAATCAGCCTTCAGACCTTTAGTTTCAGTCGGGATGAATCTCGGCCGTTGGATCTCGACCGGGAGCTGCGGATGCCGTCCATCAGCGCCTTCTTCTCGTCCGTCCGATCAAGATTCAGTGAAAACCGCCCGTTGGATCAGCCAGAATTCCCAAATTGCCCTCCGTGGACCGTGCGCGAGCCCGGTGTTGCGTGGACCGCCGCGTTCTTCAACCAATCAGAGCGCGCCTCCGTCTGTGAAATTCCTGAAATACCCTTCGGTTGGTCCACCGTACGCCGCGAAAAATGCTGACGTCATCCTGACGTCAGCGTTGCGTCAGCGGTTTTTTTTTTTTTTTTTTTTTTTTTTTTTTTTTTGAAATTCGATTCTGGGCTCGTTTGAAGTCCGTTTTGCCTGAAATTTATTTCATCTGAATCAGAAAAATGAGATCTTCACATTGGTAGCCTTCTTTCCTGCATAAGATTAATAAAAGTATCAATTTTTAATAAAATATTTTAATTTATTTTATAATTTAATACTTTTATTAGTATATTTTTACTACTTATCACACCCCCCAACTTATTCATTGCTAGTCCCTTAGCAATGTTTTATTTAATACCATATTTTAATAAAATTATTTATCACAGAGATAAAATCTTGGATTAAAGATCAAAAAGTTTAGAAAATATTGCTAACTAAGCATTGAGCTTCGGAAGCAAATTTTTTAGTCAATACAATTAAAAACTTTCTTAGAGTACATCAAAGATCTATAGCACTTATGTTCGTGATGACTAACTTTAGCATTTCAGTATTAAACTAGAAGAACAAAAGTATCCTCTCTTATCACTTATTTTGGTCAATTTTCTATACATTCTCAATTTTATACTCATGAATTAAGGTAGCTTTCACACTGCCTTTTTTTTTTTTTTTTTTTTTTTTTTTTTTTTTTTTTTGCTGAGCATCCTGGCCTTCCCTTTACCGTTTTACGTGAATTTCCACACTTGACCTAGGTGCAGAGACCCAGTTACTAGGCTTTGGGCAATCCACATATACTCTGTCTTTTGCACTTTATTTATAGGCAGGTAGCTCTTTCCTTAAATTCAAGTTTCTTTGATTAGAATGTATATTAATTACCAATTTTCAGTGATAATTGAATCTTCAGTTGGCCTTATAATCAATACCTACTTTGCCTTGTTAGTGTGCATGTGCAATAAAAAGTGCTAATAATCTTTTAATGACCTAAGTAGGCTGTTAAAAGTTGACCAACTAATCTACTTCTTTAACTCATTACATTCATTAGCAAATAATTCTATCTTTTATCACTTATCCAGTTTATCTTTGCTCAAGATTTTCTTCTTGAACACATGATTTTTTTTTTTTTTTTAATTTAATTTTTTATTTTTTATATTATTCTATATTATTTTAAAAGGAGAAAGAAAAATAAAGGATGTAATAAAGGATAGGAAAGAATACACCTGATTTGGCTCAATCTGGTTCTTTGGAGCTTTGAAATTTTGCTTGAGTTCTCATTGATTTTTCTGTAAAATTGAAAATATACACCAGAGCAGTAAAAGTGCAACAACAAATTACTAAAAAAAAAAAAAAAAAATGATCCAAACTAAAAAGAAAAGAAACAACCTATCTAGTAGTTCTGATTTATAGTCTTCAGCTTGACTTTCTTTGAATTCTAAAGTGGATCAATCTGGTGCCACTTCAATTGGAATACTTTCATGTTTGATCGAATCCTCTTTCAATTTGACATTGCTTGCTTTTATAGTCTCAAACTTATTTTCTACAGAATTCTCATATAATGGATTGTCAATAATGTCAATTAGAAAACAAGTTTGATTATCAGGATGTTTAATATCTTTAAAAACATTAAAAGTAACTTGTTCATCTTGGACTCTAAGAATTAATTTTCCTTGTTGAATATCTATTAAAGCTCCTCCAGTAGCTAAAAAGGGTCTCCCTAAAATAAGGGGTACATCATAATCTTCTTCCATATCAAGAACAATAAAATCAACAGGGAAAATAAACTTGTTTACCTTTACCAAGACATCCTCCACTATACCTTTTGGATATTTAATGGATCTGTCGGCTAATTGAAGAGTAATAGTGGTAGGCTTTGGTTCTCCTAGACCCAGCTTTTTGAAAATAGAAAAAGGCATGAGGTTAATGCTTGCTCCTAAATCACATAAAACTTTATCAAAACTACAATCACCAATAATGCAAGGGATAGTAAAACTCCCTGGATCTTTTAGCTTCTGTGGTAATTTATTTTGAAGTATTGCTGAGCATTCTTCATTCAAATTTATTCTCTCATGCTCTTTCAGCTTTTTCTTATTTGTTAAGATTTCTTTGAGAAACTTGGCATACCTGGGCATTTGAGTAATAGCATCTACAAAAGGAATATTAATATGTAAATTCTTTAAAATTTTGAAAAAGTTAGAAAATTCCTTATCTGGATGCTGTATTTGTCTTTCTGGGAATGGCAGTGGCGGCACGTAGGGCTTCACATTTGGATCAGCAAACCGTATACCTGGAGACCATCCATCTGCTGGTTGTTTTGGTGACTGACGAGTTTGAGTTGATGGTTCTTTATTTGTAGTTGGCTCTTCGGTCTCATTCTTCTGATGTGGCTCCTCCAGCTTTGTACCACTTCTTAGGGTGATAGCATTGACTTGCTCCCTTGGATTTGTCTCCGTATTGCTTGGCAAGGATCCTTGAGGTCTCTCGGAGATTATCTTAGCCATTTGACCTATTTGCATCTCCAAGTTTCGAATTGCTGCTGTTTGGTCCTGCCTAAGTTTGACTTCCAAATTTTTTAAAGTTGCTTCTTGGTTTTGTATGAATTTGACCATTAGCTCTTCCATGTTAGACTTCTTTTCAGGTACTTGGAATCCCGGGGGTGGTTGTTGTGCTGCATTTTGATTGCTCCATGAGAAATTTGGATGCTGTCTCCACCCTTGATTGTATGTGTTGGAGTAGGGATTGTTTTGTTGCGGCCTGAAAAAATTACCAATATAATTAGCTGTTTCAGTTGTTTTAGCAAAAGGATTACCTGTCTGGCAATTATTCGTATCATGTCCTCCTCCACACAGATCACAAGTAATGCTCTGAACATGCATAGCTGTTCCCTTTAAGTTGTTGACTTCGGCTCTGAGGGCTGCAATTTCAGCTAGTAAGGTTGGCACGCAATCTACTCCCTGCACAGCTGCTAGTCTTTTTGGCATCATGCGCTCTGTCTGCCATTGATAGCTATTTGATGCCATCTCATCGATTAGATCGAATGCTTCTTCCTCTGTTTTTCGGTTAATGGTTCCTCCTGCTGCTGCATCAATCATAGAACGATTAGTAGGAGATAAACCATTATAGAAAGTTTGTACCTGAAGCCATACGGGTAGTTGATGATGTGGACATCTCCTCAATAATTCCTTGAAACGTTCCCAAGCCTCATATAGTGTCTCCATGTCCATCTGCATAAAGGAAGTGATATCGTTGCGCATCTTAGCAGTCTTGGAAGGTGGAAAGTACTTGGCTAAAAATTTTTGGGCTAGGACATCCCAAGTTGTGATAGAACCTGCCGGAAGAGAATGAAGCCAATTTTTAGCTTTATCCCGTAAAGAGAAAGGAAATAACCTTAATCTAATAGCATCATCCGACACCCCATTAATTTTAAAAGTATCGCAAAGTTCAAGAAAATTAGAAATATGGGCATTCGGATCATCATGCACGTGTCCACTGAATTGGACAGTTGATTGAATCATCTGGATCATCGCCGGTTTTATTTCGAAGTTGTTTGCTCGTACAGGCGGTCTCCTGATGCTCGAAGCTGCATCGGCTACAGATGGTGTAATATAATCATTTAATGATCGATATACTGGTCGAATAGCTTCATGCTGTCCTTCAGTCGCCATATCCAATCCTAGATTGATGTCGTTAGGATCTTCAGCTGCCATGTTTCTCTCTTGCTGTAATCTTCTAATAGTTCTTTCAATTTCTGGATCTAAAGGTAGTAAGTTACTATGTCCAGTACGTGTCATGCAATGAACAACAATTTTTTTTTTTTTTTTAAATAATAAAATTAAAAATAAATTTCTAAAGTAAAGCTAGGATCAAAATTTCAATATTGTTTTAAACTCAATCCCCGGCAACGGCGCCAAAAACTTGATGCGTGCTAATTTATAGCTATGGCAAGTGCACCAGTCGATCAAGTAATAAAGTGAATGAGTAGAGTATCGTCCCTAGAGGATTGGAAAACAAGTACTGAAAAGCTCTTTCCTATGCTTTATTTAGAAGATCGATTTATGAGAATAAAAAAAAATTAAAAAAAAATAATTAAAATAATTAAATTTTTTTTTTATTAAATAGAGAGAGTGTAAATTATTGAGGTTTTAAATTCAAGAGCAATGGATTACTAAGGCAATCGGTTCACCAACTCAATCAATACGATATTCAGGTTTTTAGATTAATTTTATTTCATGTGACGGTGGAGTCTCCTAATTTATTCACTACCCTTTGGTCCAGGCATAGCAAATCTATTAATATTTATTAATTACCCTTTGATCCAAGTGTAATTTAAATAAATATTAATGCATTAGGTTTTGTGAAACCCTCTAATTAAAATACGCTGCGTCCAAAGCGCACTAAAATTCCCGCATGCATATGAATTCTAATTTGATTCATAATACAAGGTATATAATCAAGAAGCATTAACATAGATGTACTTGGTCCGTAACATCTATGTTCATCAGATCAATTAGAAGATGGCCAGTAATCTAAAAGCATTAAGATCAGATTTATATACTCCTCATGAATAAAATTTAAAAATAAATTATACTGAATATTGCATCAAAAGAGTGGCTACACCTTAGCCTTAGTAAAATAAAATTTAGTTCATGATAACAAATTTAAAAACAGTAAATAAAATAAAAAGCATGAAGAAATTAGACTGTTTGATTGCTGAAATTGATTATCTGTTGCTCTTGATGCGGAGAACTTGGTGAAGAAGAAGAGGCTCCTTGATATCTTCTCTCTCTTTCTTCCTCTCTCTCTTTCTTTCTTTTCCTTCTTCCCGTCTCTCTCTGTTTTCTCTCTGTTTTTCCCTTTTTCTTTTTCTCTTTCTTTTTTTTTTTTTTTTCTCACGGCAACAGGGCTTTTTATAGATGAAGTCTCCAAAATCCATCCAAAACTCGATTTTAGACTCCTAAAACAATTCAAACTATGATCTGAATAATTCTGGCCGTGCGATGTTGATCAAACGGTCCAAAAACCACTCAAAAACCCGTTAAAATAACCCAGATCAAGTCGGATTTAATATCAGCCGTTGGATCATCCAATGGATTGAATCTGGGCCGTCCGATCTCGTTGAAATCAGCCTTCAGACCTTTAGTTTCAGTCGGGATGAATCTCGGCCGTTGGATCTCGACCGGGAGCTGCGGATGCCGTCCATCAGCGCCTTCTTCTCGTCCGTCCGATCAAGATTCAGTGAAAACCGCCCGTTGGATCAGCCAGAATTCCCAAATTGCCCTCCGTGGACCGTGCGCGAGCCCGGTGTTGCGTGGACCGCCGCGTTCTTCAACCAATCAGAGCGCGCCTCCGTCTGTGAAATTCCTGAAATACCCTTCGGTTGGTCCACCGTACGCCGCGAAAAATGCTGACGTCATCCTGACGTCAGCGTTGCGTCAGCGGTTTTTTTTTTTTTTTTTTTTTTTTTTTTTTTTTGAAATTCGATTCTGGGCTCGTTTGAAGTCCGTTTTGCCTGAAATTTATTTCATCTGCTGGTTTGTTTTGGTGACTGACGAGTTTGAGGTTGATGGTTCTTTAATTTGTAAGTTGGCTCTTCGTTCCCATTCTTTTCTTGATTGTGGCTCCTCCAGCTTTGTACCACTTCTTAGGTGATAGCATTGACTTGTCCCTGATTTGTTCCGTATTGCTTGTAAGGATGCTTGAGTCTCTCGGAGATTATCTTAGACCACTTTGACCTATTTGAATCTCCAATGTTTTCGAATTGGCTACTGTTTGCGTCGCTGCTAACGTTTGACTTGTCCAAATTTTTTAAAGTTGCTTCTTGGTTTGTATGGAATTTGACATTAGCTCTTCATGTTTAGACTTCTTTTCAGGTACTTTGGAATCCCGGGGTGGTTGTTGTGCTGCATTTTGAATTGCCTGAGAAATTTGGATGCTGTCTCCACCCTTGATTGTATGTGTTGGATAGGGTTGTTTTGTGCGGCTCCTGAAAAATTACAATATACATTAGCTGTTTCGTTGTTTTAGCAAAAAGGATTAACCTGTCTGGCAATTACTGTTGTTCGAGTTCTCCTCCACAGATCACAAGTAATGCTCTGAACATGATAGCTGTTCCCTTTAAGTTGGTTGACTTCGGACTCTATGAGCGGCTGCCAATTTCGCTAGTAAGGTTGGCACGCAATCTCTCCTTGACAGCTGCTAGTCTTTTTGGCATCATGCGCTCTGTTGCCATTAGATAAGCTATTTGATTGGCCAATCATCAATCGATTAGATCGATTGAATCTCAGGCCGTTGGATCTCGATCGGGAGCTGCGGATGCCGTCCATCAGCGCCTTCTTCTCGTCCGTCCGATCAAGATTCAGTGAAAACCGCCCGTTGGATCAGCCAGAATTCCCAAATTGCCCTCCGTGGACCGTGCGCGAGCCCGGTGTTGCGTGGACCGCCGCGTTCTTCAACCAATCAGAGCGCGCCTCCGTCTGTGAAATTCCTGAAATACCCTTCGGTTGGTCCACCGTACGCCGCGAAAAATGCTGACGTCATCCTGACGTCAGCGTTGCGTCAGCGGTTTTTTTTTTTTTTTTTTTTTTTTTTTTTTTTGAAATTCGAATTCTGGGCTCGTTTGAAGTCCGTTTTGCCTGAAATTTATTTCATCTGAATCAGAAAAATGAAGATCTTCACATTGGTAGGCCTTCTTTCCTACATAAGATTAATAAAAGTATCAATTTTTAATAAAATATTTTAATTTATTTTATAATTTAATACTTTTATTAGTATATTTTTACTACTTATCACACCCCCCAACTTATTCATTGCTAGTCCCTTAGCAATGTTTTATTTAATACCATATTTTAATAAAATTATTTATCACAGAGATAAAATCTTGGATTAAAGATCAAAAAGTTTAGAAAATATTGCTAACTAAGCATTGAGCTTCGGAAGCAAATTTTTTAGTCAATACAATTAAAAACTTTCTTAGAGTACATCAAAGATCTATAGCACTTATGTTCGTGATGACTAACTTTAGCATTTCAGTATTAAATTAGAAAGAACAAAAGTATCCTCTCTTATCACCTTATTTTGGTCAATTTTCTATACATTCTCAATTTTATACTCATGAATTAAGGTAGCTTTCACACTGCCTTTTTTTTTTTTTTTTTTTTTTTTTTTTTTTTTTTGCTGAGCATCCTGGCCTTCCCTTTACCATTTTACGTGAATTTCCACACTTGACCTAGGTGCAGAGACCCAGTTACTAGGCTTTGGGCAATCCACATATACTCTGTCTTTTGCACTTTATTTATAGGCAGGTAGCTCTTTCCTTAAATTCAAGTTTCTTTGATTAGAATGTATATTAATTACCAATTTTCAGTGATAATTGAATCCTCAGTTGGCCTTATAATCAATACCTACTTTGCCTTGTTAGTGTGCATGTGCAATAAAAAGTGCTAATAATCTTTTAATGACCTAAGTAGGCTGCTAAAAGTTGACCAACTAATCTACTTCTTTAACTCATTACATTCATTAGCAAATAATTCTATCTTTTATCACTTATCCAGTTTATCTTTGCTCAAGATTTTCTTCTTGACACATGATTTTTTTTTTTTTTTTTATTTAATTTTTTATTTTTTATATTATTCTATATTATTTTAAAAGGAGAAAGAAAAATAAAGGATGTAATAAAGGATAGGAAAGAATACACCTGATTTGGCTTCAATCTGGTTCTTTGGAGCTTTGAAATTTTGCTTGAGTTCTCATTGATTTTTCTGTAAAATTGAAAATATACACCAGAGCAGTAAAAGTGCAACAACAAATTACTAAAAAAAAAAAAAAAAAATGATCCAAAACTAAAAAGAAAAGAAACAACCTATCTAGTAGTTCTGATTTATAGTCTTCAGCTTGACTTTCTTTGAATTCTAAAGTGGATCAATCTGGTGCCACTTCAATTGGAATACTTTCATGTTTGATCGAATCCTCTTTCAATTTGACATTGCTTGCTTTTATAGTCTCAAACTTATTTTCTACAGAATTCTCATATAATGGATTGTCAATAATGTCAATTAGAAAACAAGTTTGATTATCATCAGGATGTTTAGTATCTTTAAAAACATTAAAAGTAACTTGTTCATCTTGGACTCTAAGAATTAATTTTCCTTGTTGAACATCTATTAAAGCTCCTCCAGTAGCTAAAAAGGGTCTCCCTAAAATAAGGGGTACATCATAATCTTCTTCCATATCAAGAACAATAAAATCAACAGGGAAAATAAACTTGTTTACCTTTACCAAGACATCCTCCACTATACCTCTTGGATATTTAATGGATCTGTCGGCTAATTGAAGAGTAATAGTGGTAGGCTTTGGTTCTCCTAGACCCAGCTTTTTGAAAATAGAAAAAGGCATGAGATTAATGCTTGCTCCTAAATCACATAAAACTTTATCAAAACTACAATCACCAATAATGCAAGGGATAGTAAAACTCCCTGGATCTTTTAGCTTCTGTGGTAATTTATTTTGAAGTATTGCTGAGCATTCTTCATTCAAATTTATTCTCTCATGCTCCTTCAGCTTTTTCTTATTTGTTAAGATTTCTTTGAGAAACTTGGCATACCTGGGCATTTGAGTAATAGCATCTACAAAAGGAATATTAATATGTAAATTCTTTAGAATTTTGAAAAAGTTAGAAAATTCCTTATCTGGATGCTGTATTTGTCTTTCTGGGAATGGCAGTGGCGGCACGTAGGGCTTCACATTTGGATCAGCAAACCGTATACCTGGAGACCATCCATCTGCTGGTTGTTTTGGTGACTGACGAGTTTGAGTTGATGGTTCTTTATTTGTAGTTGGCTCTTCAGTCTCATTCTTCTGATGTGGCTCCTCCAGCTTTGTACCACTTCTTAGGGTGATAGCATTGACTTGCTCCCTTGGATTTGTCTCCGTATTGCTTGGCAAGGATCCTTGAGGTCTCTCGGAGATTATCTTAGCCATTTGACCTATTTGCATCTCCAAGTTTCGAATTGCTGCTGTTTGGTCCTGCCTAAGTTTGACTTCCAAATTTTTTAAAGTTGCTTCTTGGTTTTGTATGAAATTTGACCATTAGCTCTTCCATGTTAGGACTTCTTTTCAGGTACTTGGAATCCCGGGGGTGGTTGTTGTGCTGCATTTTGATTGCTCCATGAGAAATTTGGATGCTGTCTCCACCCTTGATTGTATGTGTTGGAGTAGGGATTGTTTTGTTGCGGCCTGAAAAAATTACCAATATAATTAGCTGTTTCAGTTGTTTTAGCAAAAGGATTACCTGTCTGGCAATTATTCGTATCATGTCCTCCTCCACACAGATCACAAGTAATGCTCTGAACATGCATAGCTGTTCCCTTTAAGTTGTTGACTTCGGCTCTGAAGGGCTGCAATTTCAGCTAGTAAGGTTGGCACGCAATCTACTCCCTGCACAGCTGCTAGTCTTTTTGGCATCATGCGCTCTGTCTGCCATTGATAGCTATTTGATGCCATCTCATCGATTAGATCGAATGCTTCTTCCTCTGTTTTTCGGTTAATGGTTCCTCCTGCTGCTGCATCAATCATAGAACGATTAGTAGGAGATAAACCATTATAGAAAGTTTGTACCTGAAGCCATACGGGTAGTTGATGATGTGGACATCTCCTCAATAATTCCTTGAAACGTTCCCAAGCCTCATATAGTGTCTCCATGTCCATCTGCATAAAGGAAGTGATATCGTTGCGCATCTTAGCAGTCTTGGAAGGTGGAAAGTACTTGGCTAAAAATTTTTGGGCTAGGACATCCCAAGTTGTGATAGAACCTGCCGGAAGAGAATGAAGCCAATTTTTAGCTTTATCCCGTAAAGAGAAAGGAAATAACCTTAATCTAATAGCATCATCCGACACCCCATTAATTTTAAAAGTATCGCAAAGTTCAAGAAAATTAGAAATATGGGCATTCGGATCATCATGCACGTGTCCACTGAATTGGACAGTTGATTGAATCATCTGGATCATCGCCGGTTTTATTTCGAAGTTGTTTGCTCGTACAGGCGGTCTCCTGATGCTCGAAGCTGCATCGGCTACAGATGGTGTAATATAATCATTTAATGATCGATATACTGGTCGAATAGCTTCATGCTGTCCTTCAGTCGCCATATCCAATCCTAGATTGATGTCGTTAGGATCTTCAGCTGCCATGTTTCTCTCTTGCTGTAATCTTCTAATAGTTCTTTCAATTTCTGGATCTAAAGGTAGTAAGTTACTATGTCCAGTACGTGTCATGCAATGAACAACAATTTTTTTTTTTTTTTTTAAAATAATAAAATTAAAAATAAATTTCTAAAGTAAAGCTAGGATCAAAATTTCAATATTGTTTTAAACTCAATCCCCGGCAACGGCGCCAAAAACTTGATGCGTGCTAATTTATAGCTATGGCAAGTGCACCAGTCGATCAAGTAATAAAGTGAATGAGTAGAGTATCGTCCCTAGAGGATTGGAAAACAAGTACTGAAAAGCTCTTTCCTATGCTTTATTTAGAAGATCGATTTATGAGAATAAAAAAAATTAAAAAAAATAATTAAAATAATTAAATTTTTTTTTTATTAAATAGAGAGAGTGTAAATTATTGAGGTTTTAAATTCAAGAGCAATGGATTACTAAGGCAATCGGTTCACCAACTCAATCAATACGATATTCAGGTTTTTAGATTAATTTTATTTCATGTGACGGTGGAGTCTCCTAATTTATTCACTACCCTTTGGTCCAGGCATAGCAAATCTATTAATATTTATTAATTACCCTTTGATCCAAGTGTAATTTAAATAAATATTAATGCATTAGGTTTTGTGAAACCCTCTAATTAAAATACGCTGCGTCCAAAGCGCACTAAAATTTCCGCATGCATATGAATTCTAATTTGATTCATAATACAAGGTATATAATCAAGAAGCATTAACATAGATGTACTTGGTCCGTAACATCTATGTTCATCAGATCAATTAGAAGATGGCCAGTAATCTAAAAGCATTAAGATCAGATTTATATACTCCTCATGAATAAAATTTAAAAATAAATCATACTGAATATTGCATCAAAAGAGTGGCTACACCTTAGCCTTAGTAAAATAAAATTTAGTTCATGATAACAAATTTAAAAACAGTAAATAAAATAAAAAGCATGAAGAAATTAGACTGTTTGATTGCTGAAATTGATTATCTGTTGCTCTTGATGCGGAGAACTTGGTGAAGAAGAAGAGGCTCCTTGATATCTCCTCTCTCTTTCTTCCTCTCTCTCTTTCTTTCTTTTCCTTCTTCCCGTCTCTCTCTGTTTTCTCTCTGTTTTTCTTCCTTTTTCTTTTCTCTTTCTTTTTTTTTTTTTTTTTTTCTCACGGCAACAGGGCTTTTTATAGATGAAGTCTCCAAAATCCATCCAAAACTCGATTTTAGACTCCTAAAACAATTCAAACTATGATCTGAATAATTCTGGCCGTGCGATGTTGATCAAACGGTCCAAAAACTACTCAAAAACCCGTTAAAATAACCCAGATCAAGTCGGATTTAATATCAGCCGTTGGATCATCCAATGGATTGAATCTGGGCCGTCCGATCTCGTTGAAATCAGCCTTCAGACCTTTAGTTTCAGTCGGGATGAATCTCGGCCGTTGGATCTCGATCCGGGAGCTGCGGATGCCGTCCATCAGCGCCTTCTTCTCGTCCGTCCGATCAAGATTCAGTGAAAACCGCCCGTTGGATCAGCCAGAATTCCCAAATTGCCCTCCGTGGACCGTGCGCGAGCCCGGTGTTGCGTGGACCGCCGCGTTCTTCAACCAATCAGAGCGCGCCTCCGTCTGTGAAATTCCTGAAATACCCTTCGGTTGGTCCACCGTACGCCGCGAAAAATGCTGACGTCATCCTGACGTCAGCGTTGCGTCAGCGGGTTTTTTTTTTTTTTTTTTTTTTGAAATTCGATTCTGAAGTCCGTTTTGCCTGAAATTTGTTTCATCTGAATCAGAAAAATGAGATCTTCACATTGGTAGCCTTCTTTCCTGCATAAGATTAATAAAAATATCAATTTTTAATAAAATATTT
Source organism: Cocos nucifera (assembly GCA_006176705.1). NCBI lineage: Eukaryota > Viridiplantae > Streptophyta > Magnoliopsida > Arecales > Arecaceae > Cocos > Cocos nucifera. The sequence goes on from QRFJ01000551.1 coordinate 321,455, forward strand.
TAATTTATTTTATAATTTAATACTTTTATTAGTATATTTTTACTACTTATCACCTGCACCGCCTGCATCGCCTCCGTGAGGCCACGAACCTGCTGGACGAGCAGGTTGAACTGCTCCGCATCCACCACAGCTACAGATGGAACCTGGGTTGCCGAGGCTGGAATGGGAATAGACGGATCTAAGTGGGATCGGATCGTGGAGGTCGTTGATCGTCGGGTCGAAGCTCTCCTAGGAGGCATCTTCTCTTAGGAAAGAACTCTAGAGAGGAAGGAGGGAGATCTCTAGGGAGAGATCGTCATTGAGCACTTCTTTTAGATCAAGGAAACCTCAAGAATATAGGGGGCCCTCCTTCTAGCGCCAAAATCTATTGGTGCAGAATTTGGTTGATGCCGAATCAAGCTAGAGTGGAGGAGGATGAGGTCGCCGTCAGTGACCTACAAAACAAAGTCCCATTTGGAGCCGATGGGGGGTGGCTCCGATAGGACCCTCCGTCGGTCAAGTTAGCTATGGCCGATAGATATGGAATGCTCAGTATGGAGTTGGATAGAGTTTCGAGGAGAGAAGGGTTTTTTGGTACCTAGTCTAAGCGTATCTAGAGGATCCTTTTTATAGGTGGAGCTTATTGTAACTGTCTTGATTAATGATTGTCGTAACTGTTCTGATCAATGTCGATCGTTATTGACTTGATAAATGTCGATCGTTATTGACTTGATAAATGCCGATCGTTATTATTGTGTAATCGTTTAGTAGTGGAATCACCTGTAGGAATCCATCGATAGTCTATAGAAGTTTGAGCACTGAGGAGTTCGACTGCTGAAGGAGTTTGCAAGGAGTCTGACTTTCATAGAAACCCGGCCACTGAAGAAGTCCGCAAGGAGTCCGACTTTCGTAGAAGCTCGACCGCTGAAGGAGTCTGTAAGGAGTCCGGCTTCCATAGAAGCCCGACTGCTGGAGGAGTCTGCAAGGAGTCTAACTTTCGTAGAAGCTCGGCCACTAGAGGAGACCGCAAGGAGTCCAACTTCCGTAGAAGCCCGACCGCTGGAGCAATCCACAAGGAGCTTGGCTAAGGCTTGTCCGTTGAAGCTTTTCCATGACTATCGGTTGCATTGTCAGCTAAGCATTTGCTTGATCTTCGGTGGAAGCGGGGTTTATCCCCAATAAGATCTAAAATCAAAAAGTTAAAAATTAAATAATCTAGATCTAAGATGTATGAGATGCATGACTGGATTAGGAATAGAATTATTCTACGTATAGTCTAACATAATCATAATTTTAATTTAATTAATTATAATTTTTAAATTTATTTATTTATTATTTTTTAATATTATAAATATTGTAATTAAATTTAAAAAATAAAATATAAATTTATTTAATTTATTCATATGAGATATGATAGATGCATGTTTAGACTAGTTATAGAATAGTTCTACAAAATTATCTAAAATAAATTTTAATTTGATATGATCAAATTTAAATCTTATTTTTTAGATTTTTATGAGATAATTTAGATCTAAAAATATGCATGATATGATACATGAGATGTATGCAAAATATATTTTTAGTTAGATTAATTTTTATATATATGATATATGATATATGATGTAGATCTAACTAGTTTTGTAGATTTATCATGTTTCTGATTAAGGTACTCTCTTTGACCGTTCGGTCATAAGAATGAAGTAGGGTTTAAAGACCCTCTTCTTTCACTTGATGGGGTGTTCTTATGATGTGTAGGGATGCTGCGCGTTCGTCCTTAATTAAAAATCTAAAACTTATTTTCTGTAAAATCCTAGATCCTGAAATTCTAAAATTTTATATACATATTTTGTTTATGAACCCTAAACTTAATTAAGAATTAAGATTATGAAACATATTAGATCTAAAATTAAGAAATTTTAGATATAATATATATTCATAAAATTGGGTTCGGGCTTGGGTAGCTCAATTAGGTCTAGCGGTTGATCAAACCGAATCAAGAGTTAGTTAGATGGGATCAAGAGTGCTTAAATTGACCATCCTAATAGGATTAAGTCTGGGTCAAGGTTAAGTCACATGAGTGATCAATCAAGATAAGACCTAATTAGACTCAGTGGTTAGAGTCTGGATTATAGGATAATCCGATTGGTTCTGGCTCAACAATTTGATTTCTAAGGTAAATTTGGCAGATACGATCGATTGATTTTTAATTGAGAGCTACTCGACTCGAATGCATTCTTATCGAGTTAATGGCATATCCCTTCCATCGATCTCACTCATCTGGCCATATTTATCAACTTAGTCCTGATCTAAGGTGGCTAACAATCTGAGCTAACCCATGCCACTAGGTTAGTCATAATGATTATGGCTATGTCAAGTCAAGTTTAAAGAGATCTAAATCAAATCTTCCTAAGAAAAGATTAAGTCTAAGGTCTTCCACCATTGTAGTTATGCGGGCCATTTTCGGGGTTGATTGTTCTTGGCTGGTCATAGTGGTTCAATTGCACCGAAAAGATGCAACCATGTCTATTAGGCATTGGATGCTATAGGCTGGAGGATGGATTGGGCTCAATATTTTGGATATGGTGAGAGACCCAATTAGAAATTCAATATGTGTAAATGGTGGATCTGACTTAACTAAAGAGTGGATCAATATTCTGGGCATGATGAGATTCATGAATTAGAGATCAAGTCTGGGTGCAACATGATTAAAGAATCATTGGACAAGAGTTGTTCACTCATTGGCTAATCCATCATCAATAACTATTAGAAGAGGTGATGAGTCAGTCTGTGGGATTGCACCACCCATTAGAAATGAATAATCATGGAGATTTTTGCATCTCAATAGAGAAAGTGTAGGGATCTGAGAAAATAGTGAGAACTAATTTATTTAAAAATCAAATATCTAAATAAATTAGTTAAGTCTTAATTATAAAATCTAATTAGAAACTTTGACTCTCTACAGGAAAAAGAAAAATGTCTACATCCAATCCACTAGATCATATCTTGGACACCCATAGACTGATCGGATCCAATTATAAGAATTGGCTCTGAAACTTCAAAATTATTTTGAATTTCAAGAAGTTGACTCATGTATTGGACCAGGATCCCCCCACCTTACCAGCTCGTCCGTCCGCTAAATAAAGAGCATCTCTTGACAAATGGATGGATGAAGATAATAAGGCCAAATACTACATATTGGGCTCAATATCTGATGAGCTTCAGCGTCAACATGAAGATATTAAGATTGCTCGCCAAATGTTGGCTCACCTACAAGAGTTGTTTGGTGAATAGAGTCGTGCAGCCAAATATCAGATCACTAAATGATTATTTAAGGCTAAAATGCATGATGGACAATCAGTCTAAGATCATTGTTTGATGATGATCAAGAACTTGGAAGAGCTTGAGAAGCTCGGAGTGAAGTTAGATCAGGATTTGTAGAATGACATAATTCTACAATCCTTGACTGATGCATATGGGTTGTTCATCATGAACTACCATAAGTATAAACTTCAGTATACTCTAGCCAAGCTTATGAATATGCTGGTTACTACTGAGATTTCTATGAAAGGTTCTAAAGGCTCAGTACTTGCTATGAAATAAACTTCTTCCAAAAGAAAGTTTTTTGAAAAGAAGAAAAAATTTGTGAAAAAATAGAAGATGGAAAGAGGAAAGAAAAAGAAGGCAGAGCTAAAGAAGAAGGCCGCTGACAAAGAAAAGTAATTCCATTATAATATTGATGGCCACTGAAAGTGGAACTGTCCTACATACTTGGCTATCCTAAAGAATAAGAAGGAGACAGGTCCTTCTAGAGGTATGCTCGTTATTGAATCTAATCTTACGATTTCCTCTGTATCTAGTTGGGTGCTTGACTCTGGTTCTAGTGCTCATTTGTGCACTTTCATATAGGGTCTTGAGGATAGCAGGAGGCTGAAGGATTGTGAGATGATCCTACGTGTCGGAAATGGAGCAAGGATTGTTGCTGTGGCCATGGGAACCTACCCTCTTAGACTACCATCTGGCATAGATTTAGTACTTAAGGATTGTTATTATGTGCCTGCTGCAAGCAGAAATTTGATTTCTATTTCATGTTTAGCATAAGAAGGCTATATAATTAATTTTTTTAAGGAACATTGTAATATTCTTTATGAAAGAAATAAAATTACAAGTGGTTTCTTCATTAACAGTCTCTACCAGTTACATATTGATGTATCTATCTTTAATATTGAGCAAAATGTGAATGCCATAAGATCAAAATGACCTAGGGATAGTCCAAACAATAGGTATTTATGGCACCTAAGGCTAGGTCATATAGCAAAAGATAGGGTTAACAAATTAGAGAAAATTGGGCTATTGAGTCTGTTGACTTTTGAGTTATATCCAATTTATGAATCATGTCTTTATGGCAAAATGACTAAGCTTTCTTTTATAGGACATGAAAAAAGGGTCACGAAACTACTTACCCTAGTACATACTGATGTGTGCGGCCCATTTGATGTGCCGACTAGAGGCAACTTTGACTACTTCATAATCTTTATTGATGATTTATCTCGTTATGGGTATGTGTATCTTATGAGACACAAATCTGAAGCCTTTGAAAAGTTTAAGAAATTCAGACATGAAGTTGAAAAGCAAATTAGAAAATTCATTAAGGTTCTTCGATCAGATCAAGAAGGTGAATACCTTTGTCGAAAATTTCTAGACTATCTCAAGCAAATTGGCATAGTCTCTTAATAGACTCCATCTAAAATACCTTAACTCAATGGAGTTTTAGAATGGAGGTACCAGACCCTATTAGATATGGTCCAATCCATGATGAGCTTCACAGACCTTTCTGATTTTTTTAGGGAGCCTAGTCTGTTAACTGCTATATATTTACTGAATAGGGTTTTCTCTAAAATTGTTCCTACCACACTGTATGAGATATGATATGGTAAGAAATCAAGTCTGAGTCATCTCAGAATTTAAGGTTGTCCGGCTCATGTCAAAAGATAACAAACGGATAAGTTAGACTATAGGTCTTTTAGAGCTCGATTTATAGGATATCCTAAAGAGTCATTAGGATATTATTTATACATTCTAGAAGACCATAATGTGATTGTGAGTCGATATACCATTTTTTTTGAAAAATAGTTTATTCAAGATGACGGCATTAGAAAGTAGATCAAGCTCGAGAATAAAGTCTCACAAGAGCAACGAGCTAAGGACTCTATAGAACCAAATCAGATTGAGCCAATACAATCACTACCTCCTCCATCTCATAGATCGGAAAGAATTTTCTATCCTCTTGAGAGGTACTTAGGTACTATTTCAGAGGAAGTAGAGAAAATATTACTCGTAGGTAATGTGGTTCATGGTAATGATCTCAAAACCTATGATGAGACGATATCGAATATCGATTCCGAGAAATGGTTAGAGGCAATGAAGTCAGAAATTTACTCGATGCACTCAAACCATGTCTGGACCTTGGTAGATCCATCTGAAGGTTTAGTACCTATTGGGTGTAAATGGATCTACAAGAGAAAGATTGGTGCAGATGAAAATATGGAGATATTCAAAGCTAGATTAGTGGCAAAAGGGTATAGTCAGCATGAAGTATCTATGATATTGCTATAATACACTTCTAAGGATAAAATTATTGGCTGACACTTGTAATACACTTCTAAGGATAAAATTATAATTTTAACTATAAATAATAAATGAATTATTTTCTATCATAATGTATATTTGAAAGTATCTGTGATACATCCCTTGAGTTAATGGCAATGATAGTTCATATTTTCAAGAGTTGAAAATTTAAGACATAAATTTTCATTATTAACTCATAAAATGCTCCCGACTGTAGGATCATCTTGAGGATGATGATTGATCCAGAAGGTTGGTGTACGATCGCTTATTTAGGATAGATGAGTCTTAAGTCTATGGTGTAGAGACATCGGAGCAAGAGTACAAATACTCGTTAGAGAATGAGGGCACTGAGCATGACCACCTCGAGTAGTCATGAGGAAGTCTACCTTCTCATCGAATGACTGGCTCGAAGCTGCAGTGGTGTATCTGGTTCTTTGATCCTGAGGTGCATCGACAGTTCACCTTGAGGGTGTTATAGTTTGACTACACCATAACTCGGTCTCCTAGCTATTCGGAATCCTGAGGTGTATGTTGGCTTATAGCATGTTCATTGTAGGAATTGGATTGCACCAATAGGAGATCTATCTACCTTAGTAGAAAAGGAGCAGCCCTATGATGATCATGAGAATCAAGTTCATAAAGCCCATGGCCATGGTAGAGTGAAATAATAGAAAGAGTTTCTATTAAGGTTTTCACATTGGACTTGAATCGAATGATTAATTCATATGACGAATATTAGGGTTTGATGAGATCACCTTAACTCTAATCCGATCGGGGCTCAAGATAGAGGAACTTAATCACATAGAAAACTACATTGAGAGGTTCATTTTTAGTTCTGATGGGTTGCCACCATATGCTGCTAGGTGTCACTGGTGGATTTTGAGAGCAATTAGAATGATTTGAATGATCGATCATACTAGTTGTCTAAATTAGAAAAGTTTCGATCCATCGAAAGGTATTTCGATGATGTTGATGATAAAGATCATGACATATCCCATTATCATACAAAACTGAACCTAACTAGATCATGCAAACAAAGGTTTAGATCTAGATATCATCAATTGGATTAACTCAGTTCAATTGATTTGAATAAGATTCAATTAGGTTCAAGAAAATCGTGTAAGCACATGATTGAGCCTATTGTTCTCCTTCAACAATCATTAAAACTTATCTCGACTGAGCCAAATGTATTTGGGCTCACTCAAGAACCTTTAGTTGGTCTGACTGGAGCTTGTTCAGGTCAAAAAAGGATTGTCTTAATTTATGAAATAAATTTGAGACAACACCTGCTATTTTTCATCATCTGCTAAATCTTGTCTTTGGACTTTGGTCAAATGTTGACCTTTGACACTTAGACATCTTCTCATGTTTCATGCACCCATAGGAGAGAACCTTGGCCCTTGTCCTCCTACTAAAAAGTAGACAGACAAGGGGTGCATGCTTAGGGAGGCGTGCACCCCATGAGGATAAGATTTAGAGTCCCATACAGATGGAACTCGAGTTGGTTTAGGGAATCAAACTTGATGGCGCCAAGAAGACTTGTTTGACCCAGTCTTGGCACCATCAAAGGAGAGTTTTGTGGGACTCTAATTTGATTAGATTAGATGATGTCATCCCACCAATCAGATTTAGATTTGATTGCACAAAGGGCCATGATTGGCCAGGATGATATGACACTGCATAGCGCAGCAGGATCTATGTAAATCCTATCTGCACCTAGCATTAAAGCTTCTACCCTTAGCCCATGCCACAAAGCTTTACTCTCTCCTTCTCCATGCCATCCTCTGATCCTCTCTCTCCTCTCCATGCCCAAGAGGTTTTGGGCATGAGTTAGGTGCGATTCAAGCAAGTAAAAGGCGACAGAAAAGGAAGAAGGCAATACTACTGCAAGAGACAATGATTGTTCTTCAAAAGAGTTTTTGAAGATCTTCAAGATCAGATCTAGATCTTATTTTTGAAGGATTGATTGAGAAGAAGAAAATCTCCAGATCCTGTCTGAGTGGATACTAGTAGAGGCTAGGTGCTTACATGGCTACGTCCAGAACCTCAGGCAAACATCGAGATCATCACAGGATAATTGGATTATCCAAAACAAAGATAAAATTAAATTAGATTTAATTTAATTTTTATTTTATTTTATTTATCAAATCTATAAGATCAAATCTAAAGAGTCTCAGATTTTATTAGGATCTTAGAAAATTTTTTTTGAAATATCTCTCTTGATCCAATCAGATCTGAACGAACCTGACTCAGAAAATAAGGTTTATCCCTTGAAATGGCTCAACCTCGGCCAAAAGCAATAGGTCATGGCTTTGATCATTAAAAAGATTCTGAACAACACACACCATAGCACAAGTAGAAAGAGAAGAAACCTATTTTCATTACTCAAAATGGTTTGAGTACATCAAAAAAAGTAATAAAAAAAGAGATGGAAAAGTATAATTATCAAAAATTATTCAACCTCGGGTGGTACGACAGCAGTCGAGGTCATTGCATTCCCTGGAATCTTAGGTTCAGGAGCTGATCCTGGGGCTACTACTGTAGGCTCAGAAATTTGAAAGGTAGGTTTGGCTGTGGGAGAGGCAGTACTGACATCAGAGGGATCTACTTCCTCGCTAGGCTCGTGTTAGGTTTGACATCTCAAATTTGACCCACATCCAGAAGAGAATCAGTTTTCAGCACAGCAGTCGGGCTTGCTTTGACACACGATCGAGCCTACTCGAATTGAGATCGAGCCAACTTGAACCACAACTAAGCCAACTCTTTCAGGCAGATAGATAGTAGGAGTTCAAATGAGATGCAGTCGAGCCAGCTCGACCCCTGACCGAGCCAGCTCGATGGAGGTGAACAGAACATGATGAGGTTTTTTCTGTTTGGACTTGGATTGTGATTAATCCAAGGAGTCTATGGGAGTTGTGTGTGGACCATAGGATCCAGCAGCTATGAAGGGTTGTGGTCATGATCTGAAAGTTGGAAAATATTTCAAGACTCCATCAAAGACATGTTCGACATATATTAGGAGAACGAGCCTTGTTAGGACTCCTATGAACTACTAAGAAGAGGATTCTTATCCTATTTAAAGGGCTGAGATGCTGTGGAGAGAAAAGGATAGTGCATGTGGTGTAAGAGGCACGTAGAGAGGCTCAGACAGCCACCAAGAGGAGCTTGGTAGAGCACCGAGTACGTGCAGCCCGTGATAGAGATAAGCAATAAGTGCATAGCATCTAGCGAAGAGGTTGTAAGGGCAGAGCATCTTGTAGCTTCTGTGGGTCTCCTTAGGATTCTCAAAGAGCTTTTGTGAGGGTAGCTTCTAGTTAAGAGTGATTTATGTACGATGAGTTGAGAGTAGGTCTTCTTCTCTTGTACCTATTTTTCTCTTTCATAGAGAAGCTTTGCATGCCCTATGGAGGCAAGCCTTTAAGCTGATCCATGTACTTGATTATTTTTTTATTTTATTTCTTTCTTTTTTCTACCATAATAATTTGGTACTAGATCCTTACAAGCAGTATCAGAGTAGCTGATATCCCAGTAGTTTGATATCAGAATGAGTAGATACCACAATAATTTATATCAGAGATAGATAGTACTAGAGTGCATATTATAGTAGTGGATAGCGATTGAAGAATATGGAGAAGATAAGCACAATCAGGATGGAGATCAATAAGTTTGATGGAAAGAATAATTTCTCTTTGTGGCAAGCAAGAGTAAAGAAAGTCCTCATCCAACATGGGTTGATCAACGTTTTCTTGTATGACGAGATGCCAGCCACCATAGAGGTGAAGGATTGAAAGTGGATCTAGATGCAGACAGTGAGCATGATCTGCTTGTACCTAGCAGATGATGTGGTGATCCATGTACTTAGCAAGACTTTTTCGATGGTGCTATAGTCGAAGCTTGATGAGTTGTACATGATGAAGTCACTCACCAACATGCTATTTCTTTGGAGGTAGTTCTACCAGCTATGGATGGACGAAGGTCAGAGCATGCAGGAGCATCTATCCAATTTTTAGAAGATCCTCACCGATCTTCTCAGCATTGGTGAAATAGTTGAGGAGAAGACTAGTGCATTGGTCTTGCTAGCATCACTCCCCCTTCGTATGAGGCCTTAGTGATTGCTCTTCTAGTGGAAAAGAGCACCATCAAGATGGACGAGGTCACTACAGTGATACTCTAGAATGAGATTCTCGAGAGGGAGAACCCAGCTTTGAGCTTAGATGGTGGCAGCTCAGCTTTGGCAATTTTTGGAGAAGCAGGAGGCAGTAGATGGAGTGGCAGAGGATCTGAGGAGGGCGATCCAGGTCCATGATGAGGGATCCTAGCAAGATCAGATGCTACAGATGTGACGAGTTGAGGCATCGAGTCAAGGATTGCCCATAACTCAAGGATCGAACGAGGGCTACTACAGCGATGACCAGTAGCAAGTCAGAGGATGATATCTTGGAGATATCTCATAAGATATCTAGTTCTTTCCAGGAGTAGATTTTAGATTCTACATGCACATATCATGTTTATTGCAGAAAGGAGCAGTTTAACTTCCTGAAGAGTAGTGATGACACTATTTATCTGCCGAATAGATCGAGCTATGAGATTAGAGGCATCGGATTGGTCAGCTGGAAGACACAAGATGGTGCAGTGAGGAGATTAGCGAAGGCCTGATACATATTTGATTTTATGTGGAATCTTGTCTCACTGAGTAGACTAGATTTAAATGGCTATAGGTGGGTAGCTGGTGATAGAATCCTGAAGGTCATGCACGACGATTGGATGATATTGGAGGAAAAAAAGAAGATAAGAGTGTTGTTCTTACGGCTGCTCGAAGCCACAACCATAGATCCGATCTCTTGCGTGAACCTGGATGTTAATCCAGCAAACTGAAGAAGATCTAAGAAAGATGAGAGAAGCTACAGTTTTGGTGTTAGAATCAGAGAGAAGAGAGAAGAGAGTTAGGGAGAAAAGCTTCATTGTATTTCCTTCTTCCTTGTAAAAGTTACAATGTCTTGGTTTATGTACCCTAGAGTTTCCACATGAATCCTAATAAACCCCAGCTTAAAAAAACTTCCTTAGGCTAACCCAATACATGAAAGCACTGACCGAGCCAAAGTCTCGCATGCTCTCATCCCCTGGATCTAATTCCAATCTATATATTAATTAGTCCCCTTAAGACCTCTCAAACCAGATCTTAAGACCCCTAGGATCAACCCAGATCTTAGCCCAAAATAGACCCTCGCATAACTCTGCCCGCACACTGAGTTGACTCAGTCTCAGTACTGAGCTAGCTAAGTTCCACTAGATCGGCTCAGTCTAAAACTGAGCCAGTCCAGTTCTGTGCTGTGCCTACAGTCCTGAAACTCGATCTTTCTATTTTGTCTGTGCTCTGAGACTTGGATGCCCAATTTTGGACTAAGCCGACTAACTTACAGAAAATATCCTTTCTATAGTCTTGATTCTCCGACTTTGGTTCCTTGCTTTATCTTGTATCTCAGATCTCCGAAGCACCAACCAAGCTCCTTGAGGCCCTCAATATCCAAACCTTAAGCCCATAGAGAGTTACATGCCACCTCTACCCTAGGACAACTCCTGTCCTAGCCTTAGGACCACACCTATCCTAGCCTCCTAGGAGTCCTCACCCTGGCTCCGCCCATGGCCTCCCAAGGCTTGGGAGCACCACACCACCTACAATCTCCACCTTAGTGCGCCCAAGCCTTGGCACACCTAGCAACATCTTCCTGCATGATCCTACTATCCCTACATGTTCTGATAGCCCCTCATGCCCACCTTGCCACTACCATTCTTCTTTAATTGCTGAGCTCTCTTTGAGGCCTTTGAGATGACCGCCTCCACCGCTAAAGTCCTTGGCTTATTTCTCTACACCACCTTTGAAGTTGTAGGTATGCTCCTGCTTGGCAGGTGCATCACTTATCCTAAACCTTCCTGGAGATCATGTAATGTTTCTTTACCGGCACTTGCCGCATATCTTGATGCTCCACCTAACACTATCCCCTCAGAGCTATGCCTATCTTCCTGCACAATCCTCTCCACCTAGATCTGTATAGCCCCGACACTGGTGCTAGGATATAGGTCCTCCCTCTGTACCCCCTGCTCTAAACCTGTGTCACAGCTTCCTCCACCAGTGAAGCCACCTCTACCTAGTTCTCCACCTAGAACTAAAGTTCTCTTGATATCGCAGAAGCCGACTCTATCTCTGAGTCCCCCGAGGCCAACCACCCAATACTGCACTACTGGGCCTGCTGTTGTACCTCGAACACCATCACTGACCCTTCTGACCCTCTATACTCTGTAGACCTATCCAAAATTATCTCAGATACATCACACCCTGTGGGCTCCTCCGAGACCACCAAGAGCTCATCCAAATCTTCACTTTCAACGATTGTACTGATAGAATCCAAGTTTTTTCCTTCCTTTCATTTCTTTCAAAGCGGACACTCCCACTTAAAGTGCCCTACTTCTCCATACTCGAAGCATCTCTTGGATCCCTTACTGCCCCTCTGTTCATCCTTCTTCTTCTCTTTCCTGTGCTTCTCTGAAACCACAAGACTCTCTGGAAGACCTCCCTCTTTGTCATCCATTTTCGCTGCTCGTTGGACCTGAGCACTAATATGATCTCCTCATACACTAGTGTCTCCTTACCATACAGCAAAATTATCACCAATGGATCAAAGCTCTCGGGTAGCGAATACAGCAATAATAGACTCTTATCCTCCTCTTCTAAATCTACCCCTATATTGAGCAAGTCCATGCTCATCTGGTCGAACCGTTGAATATGCCCTACAATATCCTTGCCCTCCTACATCCGAATGCTATACAGTTGTTTCTTCAGCATCAACTTGTTGCACATATTCTTTCCCATGTACAACTGCTACAACCTCGACCATAATCCCTTGGGTGTTCTCTCCTTCAATACACTATACAAAATCTCATCCACCAAACAAACCCTAATCATAGCACATGTCCTTTTCTCCAAGCACACCAACTTCTTGTCCGTGATCTCCTCTGGCCTATCTTCTAAGGCCAAATCCTACCACATCTGAACCAGCAGATCCTCCACCCTTACCATCCACATCGTGAAACTTTTCTTTCCATCAAACATCTCTATTCCTATCTTCAACCCGCTATTTTTCATGATCAATCCAAATCAAATAACAGTAAATAGATAAATCTGAGAAATACCTTGACTAGGGATGGTGGACAATAGCCCTATGATCTCTTCCTTCCTCACCAAACGTGGAGAAAGCCTTTAGATCTAAATCTCGCTGTTGATCTCTGCTGAAAACTAATCTTCTTTCTTCTTCATGCTCAATCGGGCTCTGATACCAATTATTGTTCCTACGACTGCTCGGAGCCATAGCCATAGATCCGATCTCTTACGTGAACCTAGGTATTAATCCAGCAAACTGAAGAAGATCTAAGAAAGATGAGAGAAGCTAGGATTTTGATGTTGTAACTAGAGAGAAAAGAGTTAGGGAGAAAAGCTCAATTGTATTTCCTTCTTTATTGTAAAAGTTACAATGTCCTGATTTATATATCCTAGAGTTTCCACATAAATCCTAATAAACCCCAGCTTAAAAAAACTCTCTTAGGCTAACCCAATACATGAAAGCACTCATCAAGCCCAAGTCTCATATGCTCTCATCCCTTAGATCTAATCCCAATCCATACATGAATTAGCCCCCTTAAGACCTCTCAAATTGAATCTTAAGATCCTTAGGATCAATCCAGACCCTAGCTCAAAACAGACCCTCGCATAACTCTGCCTGCGCACTGAGCCGGCATTGAGATAGCTAAGTTCCACTAGGTCGGCTCAATCTAAAACTGAGCCAGCCCAGTTCTGTGCCGTGCCTGCAGTCCTAAAACTTGACCTTTCTTTTTTGCCTATACTCTGAGACTTAGCTGACCTAGTTTTGGACTAAGCTGGCTAACCTGCAGAAAATATTCTTTCTATAGTCTTGATTTTTTGGCTTTGATTTCTTGCTTCACCTTATATCATAGTTTTTGAAGTACCAACCAAGCTCCTTGATACCCTCAATACCCAAACCTCAAGTCCGTGGAGAGTTACATGCTGCCTCCACCCTAGGACAACTCCTATCCTAGCCCTAGGATTACACCTATCCTAGCCTCCTCGGAGCCCTCATCCTGGCTCCGCCTATGGCCTCCTAAGGCTTAGGAGCACCACACCACCTACAATGAGAATATTACTACCTGACGGAAATCCAGTGCAAGGTGGAGCTTCAGAAGCTAGAGGGAGCCCAATGCAAGGTGGAGCCCTAGGTGGAGATGGATCGAACATGAGATGAGAGACTCAGGAGGATGAGAGGTGATGTCGTAGAGTGAATTCCTATTGCCATGGGAGAATTCTTTGAGTAGGTCTTTGGTTAAAGTGGACACAACCCATGATAAAGATGGGATTGAGCAGCCTGGCTTGACTCTCATGTTTGCCCATCCTTGATTAGCAGGCGTGCCCTAGGGCATGGGAGCGAGATGGATCATAAGCTCTCAAAATCAGATGGAGGCTGAATGTCGAGTCGAGATGGAGATTATTTGAATTTGATGTCTCAAATATAATCCATGATAAGAAAAGAATCAGTTTTCAGCACAGCAGTTGCACCGACTCGGACACGTGGTCGAGCGGACTTGGATTAAGATCGAGCTAGCTCGAATGTGATTTGAGCTAGCTCTCTTAGGCAGACAAACAGCAGAAGTTTGGATGAGATGCAGTCGAGCCAACTCGATACCTAACCAAGCCAGCTCGATGGAGGCAAATAGAATACGATAGGATTTTTTTTATTTAAACTTGGATTATGATTAATCCAAGGTGTCTACGGGAGTTGCACATGGACCACAAGATCCAACGGCCATGAAGGGTTGCGGTCATGATTTGAAGGTCAAAAAATATTTCAAGACTCCATTAAAGATATATTTGACTCATATTAGGAGAACAAGCCTTGTTAGGACTCTTTTGAACTGTTGAGAAGAGAATTCTCATCTTATTTAAAGGACTGAGATGTTGTGGAGTGAAAAGGATGGTGCATGTGGCATAAGAGGCACATAGAGAGGCTCAGGTAGCCACTGAGAGGAGTAGCCATCGAGAGGAGCTTGGCAGAGCACCGAGTATGTGCAACTCATGAGAGAGAGAAGCAATAGGTGCATAGCATTGGGCAAGGAGGCTGTGAGGGTAGAGTATCTTGTAGCTTCTGTGGATCTCTTTAGGATTCCGAGAGAGCTTTTATGAGAGTAGCTTCTAGTTGAGAGAGATTTATGTACAGTGAGTTGAGAGTAAGTGTTCTCCTCTTGTACCTATTTTTCTCTTTCATAGTGAAGCTTTGCATTCCCCATAGAGACGAGCCTTTAGATTGATCCACGTACTTAATTATTTTATTATTTTATTTTTTTCTTCTTTTTATCGTAATAATTTGGTACTAGATTTTTAACAAGCGATATTAGAGTAGCTGATATCCCAATAATTTGGTATCAGAGCGAGTTGATACCATAATAGCTCATCCATTAGAAGATCGAGGTCTATATTTAGAAAGTTCTTTGCAGCTCTCCTTATGCAGATCTCGAACCCCTCTAGGAAAGCTTCTTAGACAAAAGCAATCTCGATGTCCTCCATAGCCTTGGATGACTTGATGACTTCGACAGCCTGCTCCCATTCAGCACTAATCTCCTCTTCAAGCTTCTTCTTCTCCTCTTCCTTAAGAGTCAAAGCAGTCTTCAGTCCTGCTATTGCTTCGTCTTCCTTTCACAATGCCTTTCAAAGGCACTCAACTTTTGAAGATTGAACCTCTGAGGCCACCTTCAAACAATCGACCTCGGCTCAAACCTTCTCGATCTCCGCCTGAGCCTCTTAAAGGGCTTTAGAAGCCTCAGCCTAGTAGAGGTCCACTGCCTTCAAATGGGCAAACAAGTAGTGCCCCAGCTATGGAACAGAAGGAAACCAAGTCAAAACTTCAAAAGTACACTCTACATTCAATCAAGATCGGAGAGGATTAATTACCTCAAGGTAAGTAGTGAAGGACTCATCAAACCTCTTTGC
Source organism: Cocos nucifera (assembly GCA_006176705.1). NCBI lineage: Eukaryota > Viridiplantae > Streptophyta > Magnoliopsida > Arecales > Arecaceae > Cocos > Cocos nucifera. The sequence continues at coordinate 337,110 of QRFJ01000551.1, forward strand.
ATTCTCCATTTGAATCATCTTGTCAACGATATGCGGAAGGATGTTGCCCTCCATCAGAGATTGGATGACCTTTCGATCATCCAAATAATCTTGCTCCTGGCTGGAGCTCTCGCCGCTAGAGCACCCAACTTTTCTCTTGACCTTCTTGGCGACGGTATTTGTATCCTTCTTCTTCTTCTCCATAACCTCCTCTTGATTAGGAGGCATAGGGGGAGTGGCTGCATCGAGCATGGTTGGGCTTGGTGCTACCACATCGGGTTCTTAGATAGGCATGGCCTAGAGCGGCATGACCGAGGTTGGCTTTTTAGCGCGAGCCTTCTTTAATGATTTTCTGGCAAAATTGCCCTTCCTTTTGAGAGACTTGATCTCTTTAGACAAGCAATTGCATTCTTCTAGAGTCATCTCTACAACAGAAGTAGTTAAAGTCAGAAGAAAAATAATGCATGATCAATTGGTTACGGGAGACTACCTATCGGATTAAGGGGGCTGAGACCAAGGTTAAATAAAGTTTGATCATCTAGAAGCCCAAAAATCAAAGAAGCTTAGTAGTTCTTCAGTCTGTCGGTTGAGTCTCAATCTTCTTTCTTAAGCTTGGGAGCTCGATGGGTCAAATCCCTAGTATCTCCCTAGAAAGAAAGTCCTAATTCTAAGAAGGGACACAAAACAAAGAAAATTTTTTTCTTTCAGTTATGAATAGAAGAAGGAGCACCCTTAAGAAATATACCACCAATCTTTAGTGGTAGGATGATGTTTAAAAGTGAAGAAGTTGTGTAACAAAGAAATGGTAGGTTGGACATCGGCAATGATGCACAAAGAAGAAAATTCTGTGATGAACCTAAACGAGTTCGGCACTATAATGGCAAGAAAAATGTTCAAAAATTTAAATAGGTTTACCACGAAAGAAGGAATTGGTAACTGAAGGCTAGCATGAAGGATTTTGACATATAGGCAAATGCGGCCTAGAGGAGGAGAGCAGGCACGATCGCTAGGATTGGAAAGCTCGAGATCGTACTTAGAAGGAATCTCGAACTGGACTCTAATCAGAGAAAGGTTGTCATTCCAAAGTTGGCAAGGGATGGTGTCCAGAATAAAAGGAGGTCAGGATACTTTTATAGGCTCGAAGTCCCTAAGGGATGAATCCATTAGGGCCAAATGAGCCGAACCCCCAGAACAGGTTGACCAAGATTCTTCAATAGATATATGGATCGAATTAGGCTTAGAAAACTTCCCCAAAATTTAAAAAAAATAAGATTCAAGACTTCTTTGAAGAAATCAAAAGGACAAGATGTAAAAGATGTAGGAATAATCAAAAAAGGAATTTAGAAACTAACCTAATCAGATTGAGGGGAATGAAAAGACGACGGGCGTAATGGAAAACAAACAAGAAGACACCTGGGACCAGATGAAATGGTAGAAGACATTGGAACTTTGAAGCAAGAAGAAGATGAAAGCCAGAGGAGAGAGGGGAGAAACTCGGATGAAATGAGGTCCTAGAGGAAGAAGATGAGCTTAAATATCTCGAAGAGCCCAAGGCTGTTATGATTATCGGTCTCCTCCAGCCAATCTCTGGTTGACGCACGTCCCACTTATCATGGTAGAGGGTGGACAATGAATGGAACATTAATTGCACTACGCCTTAAGTAGAGTTTCGATAGGAGTTTCAAAAATTATCTTTTTGGATCTCCTCATGTTGAAAAGGTTTCAATGCTAGCATAAAAAAAGCCAAAACTTTCCATCCAACAAGCACGAAAATCGAAAAAGGACTTTGATAGTTGCCTTCTTTTACTCTCTTTTTTCGAACTTCAAACTCGAGAGTGGGAAGACAATTGTTGGAGTTAAACCCACTCCTGCTGAAGTTTGGATTGGCATCTGGTCTCAAGACGATCCCGTGATGGCCAATCTTCAACTTGCTAGCCAATCTTCTAGGCTGCATGTGTAAACTCCAGAGCCCGTAACATGCTACAGACCTCTCCTAGATGAATTTGGTGGCTGACCGTGAAACAACAAAATTCCTTCATTATTAGTGGTTGGCTTCGATCGAGCTTCTTTTTTGATGAACTTGAATAGTGAGGGGAATTGCCTAAGTAGCTGGCTAAACATTCAATTTCTGCATAACCTAGCCTGGCCAACCTTGAAGTTGGTGGAATCCCCATCTAACCAAATCTCCCTCAGGCCAAATTCCTTAATTATAGATTGGATCGCATGACAAGAGCCGTAGATTGGTAGAGCTTCTCCTTAGACAAACTTCTATGCCCTACGGCGGATAACAAATCTTGACTCCATGATATGTGAAATCTTGTGCGTGTAGGACAAAGTTAACAGGAGGACCTCGTCTTCAAATTAGCCACTTGCAAGCCACCATGAAACTCCTGGTCGAACTCCCTCTAGTTGCCAAGAAGGGCTCCTTCCGATTGGATTTCTTGCAGTCGTCCATAGGGCTCCCTCTAGTCAAACTTTCTCCAGTCACCTAGAAGAACTCCTTCCGATCGAACTCCTTGCAGTCACCTACAGGGCTCCCTCCAGTTGAAATCGTTTCAGCCATCCATAGGACTCCGATCGAGCTCCTTTCAGTCTTCCATAGAGCTTCTTTCAGTCGAACTCTCTACGATTGCCTAGAAGGATCCCATCGTCTATGTAAATTCAACCTCTAGCTCAGTGCGAGCCAATCTACAAGTAGATGACCTCAAAAAAGTCTGAACTTTCCTAGAACTATTGTAATGCAAAGTCCTTCACTGCTGATAGATACTTCATCCAAACTTCATTCATTGATCTCCAACAGACTGGCATGTCATGATAATGGACATCATCCTCCATAACAAACTCCATGTGGTCCCGAACGGCCCACTACTAGGTAGTTATGGCTATCACCATCAGTTTGTTACGAGCTCCGCCTATATAAGGGATCCTCTAGATATGTTTCTCTTTATGCTCAAAACTTTGCTTCAATTTCTCTGAGCACTCCATTTCTATTGGCTAAAAGAGCTAGTTTGATCATCGAAGGATCCTATCGGAGCCACCTCTAGCTCTGATCAGCATTTATCTTGCAGGTCACCGACAGTGACCTCGTCTTCTCTAACTCGAGCTGATCCTGGCATTAACCAGATTCTGCACCAACACTTCAAAACTTTGAGAAGGATCACCAGTCTACAAAGAGTCGGTGAACTTAGTGGGAGGGTCTTCTTCTAGTTCTCGATGCTTTAAGAAAGAAAAGAAGAACAAGAAGAAGAAGTCCAAGAAGGTGCAAGTTCTAGCTAGGACATCAGTGCAAGGCTAGACTAAGAAGCCTAAGCCCGATAAGAGTCAAACGGAGTGCTTCTTCTGTAAGAAGTAGGGGCACTAGAAGAGAAACTATCCTCAATACATTGCCTCTTTAGATCGAAACAGATCAAGAAAGAAGTAAGCTATTGCTAGATAAGGTATTTATATGATAACTCTTTGCAATTTCTCTATTTATGAGAGTACTAATTGGGTATTGGATACCAAAAGTTCTTATCATATTTGCAATTTGTTACAAAAGTTATAGGTCAGTAGGAGATTCGAACAAGATGATAAGTTCCTGAACATTGGAGATGGAAGATCAGTTTCAGTTCTAACATTAAAAATCTTAAAACTTGTATTTGAGTCTCATACTATTATTCTTAGTGATTGTCATTTTTGTCCTAGTTTTCTTTTGAATATCATTTCTATAGGCCTTTTGACCAAAAATAATTATGAGATTTCAATAATGAAAGAATTTTGTAATATCATTTTGAATGGTATTACTATATTTTTTGAATATTTGAATAATGGGATATACATGATATCACAACCTATTAATATAGTCTACTCCACTGGCAAGCACCCTAGATTAGATAGCATGTCTGATATCTACTTATCACACTATAGGCTAAGGTCACATTAACAAGAATAGGATAAACATGTTGACTCAAGAGGAAATCTTCGAAGTCAGTGATTGTGAATCACTTCCAACCTGTGAGTCTTATTTTCTTGAAAAAATGACCAAGTCATCTTTTATTAGAAAAGGTGAGAGAGCCACTGAGCTCTTAGGTCTTGTACATACTCATGTATGTGGGACTATAAGCACAAGTGCTAGAGGTGGATATCTCTACTTCACTTTCACAGATGATCTATCCAGGTATGGATATATTTATCTGATGAGACACAAGTCGAATTCATTTGAAATGTTCAAACAATTTCAAAATGAAGTAAAAAAATAAACTAGAAAGAGTATTAAAATTGTTTGATCTGATCGAAGAGGTGAATATCTTTCTGATGAGTTTCTCACACATCTAAGAGAGAATGAGATTCTTTCCTAATGGACTCCTCTAGGAACACAACATAATGGTTTGTTTGAAAGAAAAAATCAGATTCTATTAGATATGGTCTGATCTATGATGGATTTTGCCAGCTTGCTGATATCCTTCTAGGGATATGCACTCAAATCAACTTGTTATTTTTTAAATAGGATTCCAAGTAAGTCTATAATTAAAACTCCATATGAGTTATTTGAGCTCAGAAGTGGTGCTTTCAAGTCTTGAAAATATGAGAAGACAAGTCATGGAATGACGAAAGCAAGCCGAAAGAGAAATCAACCAAAGTAGCAAAGTTCAGAAACTTAGCCGGCTCACCCTGAGACTAGGTCGGCTAAGTTGGGAGCTGGATCGGCTAAGTCTAAGACTGGATCGGCTATGTCTTAGAAAAAAATTCAATCATAGGTTAGCCGGCTTAGTCATAAACTAAGCCAGCTTAGTTTTTGTGGGTATGTTTTGTGTACGTGGATTATTTTAGATTTGGAGAATTTTTCTATAAGCTTGAAACTTGATCCTTTTGTAAAGTATATATACTAGAAATAGGTCAAGATTATATATGATGCTGAATTCATTGAAATAAAGCTCTTTTCTCTTAGAAATTTCTATACTCTTCTTCTCTATTTCTTGAAACCATTATTCGTGCTTCCACAATAATCTCTAAGAAGTTCTTCCTTATTGCTTGGCTAATCTCCAGCAGCCATGCCGATCCATGTATGGAATTAATTTTTATAATAATTGGTATCAGAGCGGTGTTGCATGGAAGGAAGGAAGACACCTAGGGTTTCTACATCTAGGATATGTTGCACCAGATTTTATCCTAAAAACTTCTTATTTGCTTCATGGTTATCTCTAGATTAAGATAGAGATTTGTTACATGGAGGAATGATCATATAGAAGATTGAAAAGAGGATCTAGGTTATTTAGATCTTCTTTGAAGGATAGTTTTGCTGGTGTGTGATCATGAAAGGGTGTTAGGATTTCATTCTTGACTTATTTAAAGTCATGGGAACAAGTGGACTCAAGGTGGATTTTGAGAAGTTTGATAGCAAGAAAAACTTTATCTTATGGCAGCAAAGGATAAAGGACTTATTGGTTCAGCAGAGGATCTACAAGATCTTGATAAGAGAAAGGCTAAAAAAGATCAGTGCTGAGAATTAAAAAAAGTTGAAGAAAATTGCTTTTAGCACCATCAGAATATGTTTGGCCGATCGGTGCTACTTGAGGTATGGCAGAGGAGCTCTGGATGGACTGGAGAACACATACATGGAGAAGAACATGATAAATAAGCTGTGGTAGAAGAAACAACTATATAGTCTGAGGATGCCAAAGGTGGAGATCTTATTGCACATATGCAAAGGTTTAATCAAGTGTGTTCTGAGGTGATGAGTTTGGATGTGAAGATCGATGAGAAAGATCGGGAATTACTGTTGCTTTGTTCTCTCTCAGACTCGTATGATGGTCTCATAACAATTTTAGTTTATGAGAAGAAGATTCTAAACTATAAAAAAATTATTGGTATGCTCAGATCGAATGAGTAGAGAGAAAAGATCTGCAAAGAAGATCCTAAGTCTGAGATCTTGACTATGAATGAAACACAGAGAAGATCAAAGAAGAAGACAAGAGAAAAATCCAAAGGTAGGTAAAAGTCTTGAGATCAGAGGAAGATATTGAAATATTATAAATGTCATCAGCCTGGATACTTGAGGAGAGATTATTCCCTTTTAAGGTCAGAAAAAGGAAAGACTAGTAAGAGTGATGATACAGCTTTGGTGAGTAGTGGAAAAGACCTACTAGTTGTATTAGATGGATCCATAGAGTGCAATATTATGTGGATATTGGATTTAGCATGCTCTCACCACTATACTTTTCATCGGAAGTGGTTTTTTATCTATCAAAAGATCGATGGAGCAAATATTAGCATTGGAGATAATCATCCATGTAGAGTAGCTGGAGTTATCTCAATTAGGATAAGAATGTACAACGAAATCATTCATACATTATCAAATATCAAGCATGTACCAAAATTAAAAAAAATTTAATTTGTTTGGGCTACTTAGAGGAGCAGGGTTATGCTTTTAGTAGCCAGGCTAGGAGTGGACATCTAAAAATTTCTATGAGAGTTTTGGTGGTGATGAGAAGTAGAAGACTCAGCAACAATCTTTATAGAATGGAAGGCTCAGTGATAAATAATAGCGTAGAGATGCTAACAGCGGTATAGGAGGATCAACTCTTATATCGACTGTGGCACTATCAAATAGATCATATGAGTGATCAAGGGCTCACTAAACTCAGCAGAAGAGGGATGATCCTAGCCCTAAAGAAGAAGAGTATAGATTTATATGAGCCATGCATCTTTGATAAACAACATAGGATAAAGTTTGCCCAAAGTACCAGCCATAGTGAAGAAGTGCTGGATTTAGTGCACTCAGATATATGGGGACTAGCTCCTATATTAGCTAGAGGTGGGGCAAAATATTTTGTCACTTTCATTGATGATTTTTCAAGAAATATGTGGGTTTATCTGATCAGAGAAAAGTCAGAGGTGTCTGCCCGATTTAGAGCCTGGAGAGCTAAAGTTGAGAAGAAGTCAGGATGACAGGTGAAGTATCTGAGATCGGACAATGGAGGAGAGTATACAAGCCTAGAGTTTAAGAGGTACTGTGAGAAAAATGGTATCAAAAGCCATTACACAGTGAAGATGACTCTCCAGCAGAATGGTGTTGTAGAAAGGATGAACCAAAAACTAACCAAGAAGGCATGGAGTTTAAGGCTGCAGACATTACTTCCAAAATCTTTTTGGGATGATGCTTTAACTTTTTCTTATTTTCTTGTGAATAGGTCCCCTCATGAAAAGCTAAATGGAGGCATTCCAAAAGAGGTCTAGAGTGGAATGAAGGTGCAGCTTAGCCATCTGAAGGTCTTTGGTTGTACAACCTATGCACAAGTAGAGGCAACCAAGAGAAGTAAGTTGGATCCTAAATCTCAAAAGATGACATTCATAAGATATCTACAAGGAGTCAAGGGATACCTACTATGAAATCCTGAAGCATAGAAGGTAGTATCAGTAGGGACGTCATTTTTTATGAAAAGAGCATCTTAGAGAGGCCTGGAAGTATAGGAGCAACTGGAAAAACAAAGGTGAATAGTGATGGCCAGTCAGAGAATGATGGCATGTAGGTTACATCCACTTACAGGAGTGTTCTTGTTGAGGTGGAGCTAGGCAGAAAAGTTTTATCTTAGATTAAAAATCAACATGAAGGGCCAGCACATCAAATGGATGTACAGGATTAGTCAAAGATTTCAAGCAGAGATGTGCCAGTGGAAGTGGTTTTGCACAAGCCCCAGCGTACTGTTACAAGGTCGGTCAGATATGGCATTGATAAGGTTATCTTCTATGCACTCATCACCGCTAATGGAGATCTAGAGAATTATGTAGAGGCTATGGAGAGTGAGGATCATGATTCATGGATGCAGGCCATGATGGAGAAGATGGAATCACTAAATAAAAATTAGACATGATAGCTGATGGATCTTTCAGAAGGTGCTTGACCTATTGGCTCAAAGTGGGTGTTCACAAAGAAGGAAGCACCTTCAAAACAAGATGAAGTTAGATTCAAGGCAAGGCTGATAGCAAAGGGATACACACAAAGGAAAGAAATAGATTACACATAAGTTTTCTCTCCTGTGGTGCGTCATACTTCTATTTAGGTTTTGCTATCATTGGTGGCACAGTACAACATGGAATTGGAATACATGGATATGAAGATGGCCTTCCTTCATGGCACATTAGAGGAAAGAATCTATATGAAGTAGTTAGATGGTTTCATGAAGATTGGATAGGAGGAAAAGGTATGTTTATTGAAGAGGTCACTATATGGCCTAAAATAATCCCCTCGTCAGTGGTATCATAAATTTGATAGCTTTATTTTGTGCCTAGAATTTGTCAGATGTAAACATGATAGTTATGTCTACATCAAGAATATAGATGAGAAGGATGTCCTGTACCTGCTATTGTATGTTGATGATATGCTCATAACTAGTAGGAGTATGGAGGCTATGAAAGGGCTGAAAAGGGCATTATCAGCTGAATTTAAGATGAAAGATCTAGGTCTAGCACTAAAAATTCTTGAAATGGAGATTTGCAGAGATACGTGCAAAGGAGTGCTCCATTTGTCATAAGAAGGATATAATTAGAAAGTTTTAGAAAGGTTTAGGATGGAGAAGATCAAACCTATAGAGACAGCATTGCCGAGCGATATGTTTCTCTCCAAGTATCAAAGCCTCTAGTCAGAAAAAGATAGAGAGTACATGGATGGAGTCCCTTATGCGAATGCTATAGGTAGTGTGATGTACACTATGGTGTCCTGTAGATCAGATATAACACATGTAGTGAGCATGGTTAGTAGATACATAGCTAATCCTGGAAAGGAACACTGAAAAGCATTGAAGTGGTATTAAGGTATCTATAGGGAACAAGAAATTATGGTTTGGTGTTTGGTGGGCAGTCGAGAGGATTTAAAGATAGAGGTTCAGATCCTCTGGAAGGATTTGTAGATGTGAATTATATAGGTGATCTTGATATAAGGTCTACTATTGGATACCTCTTCTACATGTATGGTGGATCAGTATCTTGGAGATCAACCTTTTAACTAATCATGGCCTTGTCTACCACAGAGGCTGAGTACATTAGCATTATTAAGGCTGCAAAGGAATCACTTTGGCTTAAGAGGCTAATTGTTGAGATAGGGGTGGAGCAAAGCAAGGTTAAACTATACAGTGATAGTTAGAGTGCTTTGCTACTTGCATGGAACCCAGTCTATCATACATGCAAAAAGCATATAGATGTGAGGTACCATAGGATCAGAGAGATAGTGAAAAAAGGTGAAGTAGAACTAATGAAGGTTCATACAAAAAAGAATCAGTCTGATGCACTCACGAACGTACTCCGTAGAGATAGTTTTCAGATGAGTATGGCATAGATGGGTTTGCAAGGAAGAGATGAGTTCATAAGGACTTGAAAGAACCGAGGTGGAGAATGTGAACTTAGAAGTGGACTCCCAAGTCTTGAGAAAATGAGAAGATAGGTCATGAAAAGACAGGAGCAAGCGGGAAGATAAATCAGCCTAAGTAACAAAGTTCAAAAACTTAGCTGACTTACCCTGAGACTGGGTCGGCTAAGTTGAAAAATGGATCAGCTCAATCCAAGACTGGGTCAGCTATCTTAGAGGAAAACCAAGTCGCAGGTTAGTCGGCTCAGTCTTAAACTAAGCCAGCTCAGTTCTCGTGGGTATGTTTTGTGTATGTGGATTATTTTGGATTTGGAGAGTTTTTCTATGAGCTTGGGGCTTGACCCTTTTGTAAAGTATATATACTGAAAATAGGTCAAAATTATATATGATGCTAAATTCATTAAAATAAAGCTCTTTTCTTCTAGAAATCTCTACTACTCTTCTTCTCTATTCCTTGAATCCATTATTTGTGCTTCCGTAGTAATCTCTAAGAAGTTCTTTCTTTTTTCTTAGCTAATCACCAATGGCCATGCCGGTCCGTGTGTGGAATTAATTTTCATAATAAGTTATGGATAGGATGTCAGTTAGCACTTTCACACCTTAGGGTTTAGGGGTGCCTGGCTTATATGAAATGATTAATCATCAATAAAGTTGGACCTACCTCTAATAAGTGTACATTCATAGGGTATCCAAAAGAAACCAAAAGGTATATTTTCTATCATGCTGATGAACAAAAGGTGTTCATTAGTCTGAAGGCAATCTTTTTAGAAAAAGAGTTTCTTGGTGAAGGAATTATTGCCTCTAAGATTAAACTTTACAAAGTTCAACAGGCAGAAAGATCGACACTAGTAGCTGAACCAGAACTGAATTTGATTAGATCAAATCTAGAGCTCAATGTTCCTACACCATTAAGGCGATCTGGTAGAGTACCGCATCAGCCAGATAGATACTATAGTTTCTTAGTCCAGGATGTTGATCCCATCGAACTCAATGAGAATGATGAGGATCCGATCATCTATATGGATGCAATGCAAAGACCTAATTCTGAGAAATGACTTAAGGCCATGAAATCTAAAATGGAGTCCATAAAGGTCAACGATGTATGGACATTGGTTGACCCACCTAAAGGGATTAAATTCATTAGGTGTAAGTGGATCTTTAAGAGAAAGAGGGGCATAGACAGGAAGGTAGAGACCTATAAAGCACGTCTGATTACCAAGAGATATCATCAACATTATGGTATTGACTATGATGAGATGTTCTCTCCTGTGGCAATGCTCAAATTCATTCGAATAATGTTTGCGATAGCTATCCATCTGGACTATGAGATCTAGTAGATGGATGTGAAGATAGCTTTCCTAAATGGAGAGTTGATCGAAGAGGTGTATATGACACAATCTAAGGGGTTCACATCCACAGATGACTCCAAAGTGTGCAAGCTTTAGAGATCCATTTATGGATTAAAGTAAGCATCTCAGAGTTAGAACATGCATTTTGATAAGATGATCAAAACATATGGCTTCATTAAGAATGAAGAAGAGCCCTATATTTACAAGTGGGCAAATGATTTAATAGTGATATTTTTTGTCCTATATGTGGATGACATTCTCTTAATCGGGAATGATATCCCTACACTGTAAGGAATAAAAGTTTGGCTATCATCTCAGTTCTCCATAAAGAACTTGGATGAAGCATCCTACATTCTAGGAATGAAGATTTAAGGAATAGATCTAAGAGGTTGCTTAGGTTATCCCAATCCCCGTACATAGAAACTATACTGAAGAGGTTTAGCATGGAGAATTCCAAGAAGGGCTATCTTTCCATAGGCCATGAAATTTTTTTCTTCAAGAAGGATTATCTGATAACTCCTAAAGAAAGAGAGTATATAAGCAGAATTTCATATGTTTCAGCAATGGGATCCATCATATGTACCCTGACATGTACGAGACTAGATGTGGCATACTCACTAGGAGTAGTAAGCAGATACCAATCTGATCTAGGAGAGACCACTGAAAGATGGTGAAAATTATTCTTAAGTATTTAAGAAATACTAAGGACTAGTGGCTGGTATATGGTGAGTAAAATCTAAAACCTATAGGATTTATAGACTCTAGCTTTCAATCTGACCAAGATGATAGCAGAAGCATGTCGGGTTATATATTTATCCTAAATGGTGGAGATATCTGTTGGAAAAGTTTCAAGCAGCATACTGTGGCAGACTCTGTATGCGAAGCAGAGTACATTGCAGTATCAGATGCCATAAAGAAAGCTGTATGGCTGAGGAAGTTCATCATGAAACTCGGAGTAGCACCCTCTTTTGATGGTCCGATCTTGCTCTATTGTGACAGTAATAGTGCCATTGCTTAGGCAAAGGAACCAAAGGCATACCGACGAATGAAGGACATACTGCACCACTACCATTTGATCTAAAAGATCATGGATCGAGGTGATGTCGATCTTTAAAAGATCGATAGAAAGAAGAACCTAGCTGACCCCTTCATTAAAGCTCTAGCAGTAAAGAAGTTCGACAATCACAAGTCAAAGATGGGTATTAGATACTGTACTAAGTGGCTTTAGGATAAGTGGGAGTTGTTAAAAATTATGTTCTAAAATCAATCATCAGCCTGTTGATGATTGTGCTATTTTATAATTATAAATAATTTATTATTAAATAAAATAAATATTCTAAAATTTTCATCATAAAGTTTATATCTTCTAATGAACTTTTTTATTGTAATGAAGTCTGTAGGACTATCTAGTTTCGATAAAGAGAGGATTTATCGATTGGTCATTAATTGTTCATGACCAAATGATACATTGTTAATTAGGATGACAATATTTATCAAGTATAGGTTATTATATGCTATATAGGTTGGTTATTCTCTTAATCAAAAAGTGTGGAGACACTGGTATGGCATACAAGTGAGATATAAGGGTACATCATTACTGAACGTGACCAACTCCAGAGCATTCTGCTTTTGAAAATTGTTCTGATGGGATATGGGTATAAGTGTCCCTTAGACTTGAGATCACCATGGTAGCTTCCAAACAACTAACTATACTCTAGTACCAGACTATTTGAATTTCTAATTCAATGATGAAAAATTTCTAATCATTATCAAGTACTTGTGAAGTCAGTGAGTGATCAAGATGGGATTGATCACTCCAAGAGTTAAAGAAAATACATCACTATATTTTAATTTAGCAAAATCTTGGCTAGAATAATCCATAAGATGGATTTGGTATTTTGAAATATAATATAGATGATCTAATCAAAGTTGATAGTTAAACTTTGAGTTATCCTATGAGCATTAAGGTTAAGGGGATGAATTATGTAAAAACTATATCCACATGGGTTCTAAGAGTGTTGTTTTACACATTCGACCTATCCGACCGTCGGGTACCATTGCTAGATGGTCACTTCGATTGGTATAGAAATTTATTTCTATGCTATCAATTTAGGTTCGAACTTATGGGGTCACATATATAAGAGATCTCGATTTGATCAGATGGTTGATCAATGATTTAGATTCGTTCTAAGGTCTAACAATCAATACAATTATTGTTTGACCTAGTGCAAGTGTTGCAGGAGGATCGATTAGCAATTAGATTATTAATTGACTTAATTTGATTAAATCAGAGAGCTAAGATTAAGTTTAATTGAACATAATTTAATTAGATTTGATTTTTTCTTGATTGGATCAAGTCTAATTGATTTATTAGGTAAGCCAATTGTAAGGAAGAACAAGTCCCTGCTCAATTAGGACTTGTATGCACTCAATTTTTTATCTGATTAAAAATTAAATTAGATTTAAATTTAATTTAATCTAATTTAATTAAGATCTTAGTTGGACTAAGATCATCTCTAATTAGGTTTCATTAATTTTAATTTAATTGGGTTCAAATAATAAATTGGATCAAGTCAAAACAAGAAGTCCTTGTGTAACTAGGATTTCTCCATCTTGCACCACCTTACTTTCCATGCCCCCCCACACCAATTCTCTTAGAATTTTTGTGGAAAATTTTATTTTTATAGAGTATCTATAGCTTTTTTATATCTCCTACCATTTTAGAAGGAAATTAGTTATGGAATAGGTCGAAACAAACAAGTTGTTTTGACCTAGGTCTCTATTGGATAGAGTTTGATACATCATCTTTTCTTACTCTATGAGGCACCAAACCACCTGACTTTTCTAAAATTTTTTTCTAAAAATAGAAAACTTTGCACATATTTTTTAGAGTCCACAAATAAAAAAGGAGGGGACGCCCAAAAGTTGGGCTCCCCAATCCTTGCTCAATTTGGACATGCCTGTCTAGGTATTTATCCTAGACAAGAACTCTATCATAACTCTCTATTTAAAAAGAGTTAGGGCATGAGTTTTCTATAGATTTTAGATCTGAGAGAGAGGTTTGGGACATGGAATGCTTGGGTACAAAGAGGGTCTTGGCATGGTGCTTCATTGAGACACAAGCTGTTGTGTCCTAGTGAGAGAAAAAGAAGGGAGAAGAAAGGGTTCTTCTCTAGGATTTTTCTTGATTTTCTTCTTCCTCCTTTTGTGAGATTTTAGAAGAGTGATTCTCTTCCCAAATCCTTTACTTCTTCTTTTGATTATTGAAGGGTCCATGCTTTGGAGAAGGAGGGTTTTGACCAGCCATCAAAGAAGGATCAGCATAGTACTAATATTCTATGTTGATTTCCTATCACTGGACTTCAGATCGACGATCAAGGCCTTGTGTGGACATCCTATAGAGACCGGATGCATGTGTGGCTTAAAGCGATGACCTCAGCCTTAGATCAGCGAGTTGAAAAACCTAGCTTGCAAAGATAAGAAAGATTCGATCTCCTTTTTCTTTCTGGATTAGATCTAGTATAGCTTTGATGTTGATATGATCAACATCATCTTTGCTTAATTTTTAATTTCAGATTTAATAGTATATATAGATCATGAGATAAGATCCTAGATATAGGGTTAATTCATATAGTTTAATAAATTAATATGATTAGTTTATTATTTTTGTTGATTGATTTTGAAAAAAGTTTTGAAATATGCTCATGAAATCCTAGATCTTTTCCTTCGCTTTTCTTCCTGCACAACAAGTTGTGCCATATGTTCGAGCCCCACTCACTATGCAAGTGAATGGCCATACCAATTTTTTGAGTATATATATGAGCAAGTTTATCAAGATTAAATTCAAATGGCCTACAGACTAGAAAATAATTCATACTTTAACACTTACAATCCAGGTTGGAGGGCTCAACTAGATTTTTCGTGGCAATTACAACCAGTGATTACCTCAATGCCATAAGGATTCATATTCATGGATACACATTATGATATACCCTACCCACAATATCAATCCTCTCCAAATAACAATGAGTCAACTTTTAAAGAGAGAATTTAGCAATCATTAAATGAGTTAGAACTCAATGATCAAACCTTGCAACAAACCTATCACTCCTATATGCAAACCTTTAAAAAATTATAGAAGCGAGCACTTACATTCAATTAGTAGAAGGAAAGAGAGTTGCCTAGTTAGCTCGAGAGTGATCCTGAGGGACCATGCCTAGTTAAAAATTTTAATATCCCTATAACTTTTTTTAAACAATCAATCAAAACTCTCAAAAATAATATGGTCATACAATAATCTTGCACAACTAAAACAATCCTCTTAGACCATATAACTGAGGCAAAATATAGGAAAGACCAAGAATAGTAGGACAAACCAAATTCATCACCCTACTTACCTATAGACTCATTCCCAAGTGCCCTAGAGTCATCCAATCCTTTTGACTGAAAAGAAGAACAAACTGATAAGATGATAGAATCAATATAGACTTCCCAAGAACCATAAATGAATAACATACTAGAGAAAGCTTCACCCATAATTCTTCCCCAAGATTCATTAAATCCCTATTTGGTTTATTATAAGGTGGATGATTGTGATAAAGATGGGTATAATACTGAAGTAAATGACTAAATAGATACACCCTACCCTAAAACCACTCCACTATGGATTGAAAAACTTGAGCCTCTACCTAACTCATCAATAGCTCTTTTGTTAGAACCACCATTGATTTAGAATTGAAACCACTTTTTGATGTATCCACGGACACCCCACCAGTGATATTTGACCAGGAAGACCAACTTATAAGTGTTCTAAAAGTACATAAAGAAGTTATTGGATGAAATATTGCTGAAATGAGGGATGATGACTTTAAAAATAATTTTTCTATATTTGGCACTACTTTAGAGGATGTCCTCCAAAATTTATCCATAATATTAAAATAATATATGAAAGCATATTTTAAATTAATTTGAAAAAAGTGTCATGATCAGGAAGAGTTAATGCCAAGATATATCAGACTCAAAAAGGAGAATAGGATGATCAGGTTATAGTTGAAGAAATTCAAAAACTACTATCCCCAATTGTGGCCCATCAAACATAATTCCTTCCTGATTATCATAAAAATTATAATAAATTCTAGTATAACATGCTTGCTCAATACACTTTATTGATCAGGGCTAAGTCTAATCACTGAAAAGCATCCCATGAATGTTTTACTGCCATAATGACAAGGCCTCTTGATTGGCCCCATCTTTTTGGAAACCTGAAGGATGTATTAAAATTGATTATACCTAAAACTCGTTCATAGAGTCTGGCGACGTTAAACTTAGCACTTACTAGGAGGCAACCCAACTTCTGCTTTTGTATTTTCTTTTTATTTTTAGTTTACTTTTGTTTTAGGACTAACTTGAGGGGAGAACTACAAACCTATACTAGATGAAGAACAAATAAACCCAGACCGAGATAAAAAATATATTAAGTCAGGTGAACTCTTTTCTTTTGCATTCTATTTTATTTATCACACTCTATTTCTTTCCTCTATTGAGGATAATAAAAATTAATTTGGAGGAAAAAGATAAAATAAAATAATTAAAAAAATTAAGTATGATAATAATTAGTCTTATTACCTAATTTTGTGCCAATTTAAAGTTTTTTAGATATTTTAATCGATGATTAATTAATAGTCTAGAGAATTTTTGAAATACTAAAGATCTAATTATTAAGAAAATCTAATAAATTATCAGGTCTAGAACAGAATAAATTTCTGAGTAATTATAAAATCTTCTTCCAACCTATATTCAATAAAGAATCTACTTTATATGGGTATGAGTGAAAAAAGTTATAAAAAAATAAAAAAATAAAAAAAAAAAGTTCTAAACATTGATCTCTCATCGAATAATTCGATCCCATTGTCTAAGTAAGCAATGTTATTTACGTCAAAAAGTGGATAATATGAAGAAATTTGTTATACAACTAGTTTTAATCTATAGCCTATTTGACTCAAGTCAGTAAGTCTGAGGAATATTCTATACCTAATATCCTAAAATCAACTAATTTGAGGGTCATTGGTCCAAAGCTCGCTACAAGGATCAGATAGAAAGCTTAAAGGTTTAAAACATTGCACTGACTATTAAAAGAAAAAAAAACTGTAGCCTATACTAAAGATAGAGAATTTGTAGAATAAATGTAGAAAATTGATCAAAGAAAAGCTCTAAAATTTTATGTTCCTCACTTAACTATTATTTGGTATAGAATTAATAATCTGATAATGTATTTCTTAAATCTCTAACTAGGTATCGATTGACTTTAAGATGATCTGAAGAAACTCTTATATCTTATCGAGTGGGTATATATTTCTAACTTTTATCTTTATACTCGAGTATGATTAAAACTCCAGTTGGAGGGTGTGATAATCATCATAAATATAAAAATAATAGCATTAAATCATATATTAATTTATATTTATCTTAAAAATTGATATTTTTATTTATATTTTATAGAAAAATGTCTATGATGGAAAGAGCTCGATTTATGGATTCAAATGAATCAAATTTGACTCAAATTGGAGCTAAAATAGAGAAAAAACAAAGACTAAAAGATTTAAAATATTAAAAGAAAAGGGCCAATTGGTTTAGTCTAAACTGGCCTAGAAGAATCGATCGGCTCAGATCGATCGTGGCTCAAAAGAAAATCGGTCCAGCATAACCAGCTGAAAGGAAAATCCAGATTTCTCGGGTTAGGTTCATTCAGATCTGATTGGATCAAGAGAGATATTTCAAAAATTTTTCTTCCAAATTTAAATCAGATCTGAGACATTTCAGATCTAATTTTATAGATCTAATAAAATAAAATAAAAGTAAACTAAATTTGATTTAATTTGGTACCTTTTGTTGGGTAATAAGATTATCCTATGATGATCCTGCTGATTGCTTGAGGTTCTAGATATAGTCACGCAAGTGCCTGACCTCTACTGGTATCCACTCAGGCTAAATCTAAAGATCTTCTCCTTCTTTATCAACTCTCCAAATATCAGATCTAGATTTAATTTGGAGGATCTTAAAAACTTCATTTAAGGATTTGGAATCATCTCTTGCAGCAGTGCTATCCTCTTCCTTTCTCGTCACCTTTCTCTTGCCTGGATCGCACCAAACTAGAGCCCAAATCTCCTTGGGTGTGGAGAGGAGAGAGGGGACCTGAAGATGACATGGAGGAGGGTGAGGGGCAGCCTTGTGGCATGGGCTGTTGGAGATCATTTTTAAAGCTTGGCTTAGATAGGGTTTTTATAGACCCTACTGCGCCATGCAATGCCACATCATTTCGGCCAATTACGTCGCTTCGTGCAGCCAAATCTAAATATGATTGGTCGGATGACATCACCTGATCCAATCAGATGAGAGCCCCTCTTAATCATTCTTGGATAGTGCCTAAGATTGGTCAAAGTCTATTCCTTGGCACCACCTAAGTAGATACCCCAAAGTAATTGGAGTCCCATCTGTATGGGACTCCAGGCACCTCTATCCATGGGCGCATGCCTCCCTAGGCATGCGCCTATGGTCCACCTATTTTTTAGCAGGTTGATTGGTCCAAAATAAATCTCCTATGGATGCATGACACTTGGGCAGATGTCTAAATGTCAAAGGTCAACATTTAACTAAAGTCAAAAGACAAGAATTAGCAGATGATGAAAAATGGCAGGTATTGTCTCAAATTTACCTCATAAGTTAAGGCAACCCTTTTCTGACCTAGACAAGCTCCAGTCAGACCAAGGTACCTGAGTGAGCATAAATTTATTTGGCTCAGTCGAGACAACTTTTAATGATTGTAGAAGGAGAATATTAGGCTCAATTGTGTGCTAGCATGATTTTCTTGAACCTAATTGAATCTAATTCAAATCAATTGAACTGGGTTAGTCCAATTGATGATATCTAGATCCAAATCCTTATTTGTGTGACCCAATTAGGTTCATTTCTATATGGTAATGGGATATGTCATAATCTCTATCATCGTTATCATTGAAACACCTTTCGATGGATCAGAACTTTTTTAATTCAGAGAACTAGAATGATCGATCATTCAAATCATTCTAATTGCTCCCAAAATCCACCAGTGACACCTAGCAGTATATGGTGGCAACCCATCAAAGCTGAAAATGCGAATCCTCTTGGTGCAGCTACCTGTGTGATTAAGTTCTTCTATCTTGAGCTTCCGATCAGATTAGGGTTAAGGTGAACTCGTCCAAACCCTAATTTCTGTCATATGATTTAATCATTTGATTCAAGTCCGATGTGAAAACCTTAAATAGAAACTCTTTCAATTATTTCACTCTGCCATGGCCATGGGCTTACGGACTTGATTCTCATAATCATCATAAGGGCTGCTCCTCATCTACCGAGGTAGATAGATTTCTTCTTGGTGCAATCCAATTCCTACAATGAACATGCTATAGCCAACATACACCTCAGGATTTCGAATGGCTAGGAGACTGAGTCATGGTGTAGTCAAACTATAACACCCTCAAGGTGAACTACGGATGCACCTCAGGTCAAAGAACTAGACACAACTACTGCAGCTTCGAGTCAGTCATCGACGAGAAGGTAGACTTCCTTATGACTACTCGAGGTGGTCACGCTCAGTGCCCTCGTTCTCTAACGAGTACCTATACTCTCGCTCCGGTGTCTCTACACCATAGACTCAAGACTCATCTACTATAAAGAAGCGATTGTACACCAATCCTTTTGGATCAATCACCATCCTCATGATGATCCTACGGTCAAGAGCATTTTATGAGTTAATAATGAAAATTCTTGTCTTAAATTTTCAACTCTTGAAAATAAGAATTATCATTATCATTAACTCAAGGGATGTATCACAGACATGAAATATACATTTATGATAGAAAATAATTCATTTTATTTTTTATAGTTAAAATTATAATTTTGCCGCCTAGAAGTGTATTACAAGTGTCAGCCAATTCTGGCTTCTAGGGCACACATATCTAACAAACTTTCCACTTAACCTCAAAGTCCAATTGACTATAAATCTAAGTCCCATCTTCTCAAGGTGGGCTTCGATCTTCTATTGGCCCAACGACTTTGTGAAGTGGGTCCACCGCATTATCTGCGGAGTCGACTCTCTTAACCTCGACGTAATCCTTCTCGAGGTAATCACAGGATGAGGTGGTATCGCTGCTTGATGTGTCTGAATTTTTGGTGAGACCTCGGCTCCTTAGCAAGGGCTATGGCATCATTATTGTCGCAGTATAGAGGAATGGCATCTGATGGCTCCAATCTCTGCGGCAAACTTCTTATACCAGAATGCCTCCTTCATAGCTTCTGATGCAGCAATGTATTCTGCTTCCATGATGAAATCTACTATCACTGTCTGCTTGGAACTCTTCCAACTAACAGCTCCACCATTACACACAAACAGACTTTCAGATGTCGACTTTCGATCATCTACATCGGACATGAAATTCCGAGTCTGTATATTCCCTGAACTTGGAGTTCTCCATTACCAAAAACCAACAACATATTCCTTAGTTCTTCTCAAGTACTTAAGGATACATTTCATAGAAGTCTAGTGTTCTTCACCTAGATTCGACTGATATCTGCTTGTGACACTCACAGCATGGGCTATATCAGGTCGTGTACATAACATGGCATACATGAGGCTCCCTATTGCAGAAGCATAAGGGATCTTGCTCATGCATTCTCTATTTCCTCAGGTGTGCTAGGGCACATCTTCTTGGAAAGATGAATACCATGTCTGAAGGGTATTAATCCCCTCTTAGAGTTTTCCATACTAAACCTCTTTAGTACTTCCTCTATGTACATCTTCTGTGAAAGTCCTAGCATCCTATTCGGTCTATCCCTATAGACCTTAATTCCTAGAATAAAGGATGCTTCACCTAGGTCTTTCATGGAGAATTCTTTGGACAACCATATTTTGACTATGGTCAACATGGGAATATCATTCCCAATAAGGAGGATGTCATCCACGTACAATACGAGGAAGACAACAGCGCTCCCACTGACCTTTTTGAAAACACATGGTTCCTCTTCATTTTTGATGAAACCAAATATTTTGATCACATCATTGAAACGAGTGTTCCAGCTCCGAGATGCTTGCTTAAGTCCATATATGGACCTTTGCAGCTTGCAAACCTTGTGATCAGTATCACTGGATGTGAAACCTAGCGGCTGTTCCATATAGATATCTTCCTCAAGATATCCATTTAAGAATGCCATTTTCACGTCCATTTGCCATATTTCATAATCGAAATAGGCTGCAACAGCAAGCAATGTGCGGATGGATTTTAGCATAGCTACTGACGAAAAGGTATCCTGATAGTCAATACCTTCGCATTGACTATATCCTTTTGCCACTAATCTAGCTTTGAATGTCTCCACATTTTCATCTGCATCAATCTTTCTCTTGTAGATCCATTTACACCCAATAGGTACTATACCTTTTGGTAGATCTACCAAGGTTCAGACTTGATTTGAGTGTATCAAGTCAATTTTTGACTTTATTGCTTCTAACCATTTCTCGGAGTCGATATCCGATATCACCTCGTTATAGATTTTGGGATCATCACCATGAACCCCATTATCTTTAAGAAATATTTCCTCTATTTTCTCTAAAATAGTACCTAAGTATCTCTCAGGGGGATGAAAAATTCTTTTTGATCTACGAAATGGAGGAGGTAGTGATTATATTGGCTCAATCTAATTTGGTTTTATTTGGTCCTTAACTCGTTGCTCTTGTGAGACTTTCTCAACGAGCTTGATCTACTTTCCAATGCCGCTATCTTGAATAAACTATTTTTTAAGAAAGATGGCATATCAACTTACAATCACATTGTGATCTTCTGAAATATAGAAATAATATCCTAATGACTCTTTAGGATATCCTATAAATCAAACTTTAAAGAACCTAAAGTCTAACTTATCCGCTTGTTGTCTTTTGACATGAGCTGGACAATCCTAAAATCTGAGATGATTCAGAGTTGGTTTCTTATCATGCCATATCTCATACGGTGTGGTAGGAACAGTTTTAGAAGGAACCCTATTCAGTAAGTATATTGCAGTTAACAAACAGTGTTCCCCAAAAAAATTAGGAAGGTCTGTGAAGCTCATCATGGATCAAACTATATCTAACAGGATCCGATTCCTCCATTTTGAAATTCCGTTGAATTGAGGTATTCCAGGTGGAGTCCATTAAGAGACTACGTCATTTTCCTTCAGATAGTTCAGAAATTCCTGACTAAGGTATTCACCTCCTCAATCTGATCAAAGAACCTTAATAGATTTTTCAATTTACTTTTCTACTTCATGTCTGAATTTTTTGAACTTTTCAAAAGCTTCAGACTTGTGTCTCATAAGATACACATATCCATACCTAGATAAATCATCTACAAAGATTATGAAGTAGACAAAGTTGCCTCTAGCCGGCATATCAAATGGGCCACACACATCAGTATGTACTAGGACAAGAAGATCCATGAAGACAAGATTCACAAATTGGATATGACTCGAAAGTCAATAGACTCAATTGCTTGATTTTCTCCAATTTGTTAACCCTATCTTCTGCTATATGATCTAGTCTTAGGTGCCATAGATATCTATCATTTGGACTATCCCTAGGTCGTTTCATGGTATTCACATTTTGCTCGATATTAAAAAGAGATATATCAATATATAATTGGTAAAGATTGTTAATAAGGAAACCACTTGCAATTTTATTTCTTTCATAAAGAATGTTACAATGGTCCTTAAGAAAACTAATTACATAGCCTTCTAGTGCTAGGCATGAAACAGAAATCAAATTTCTGCTTGCTGCAGGCACATAATAATAATCTTTTAATACTAAGTCTAAACTAGATGATAGTCGAAGAGGATATGTTCCCACGGCCATGGTAGTAACTCTTGCTTCATTTTTGACACGTAGGATCATGTCACCATCCCTCAGTCTCCTACTATCCTCAAAACCCTGCATGGAAGTGTACAAATGAGCACTAGAACCAGAGTCAAGCACCCAACTGGATGCCGAAGAAATCGTAAGGTTAGACTTAATAACGAGCATACCTCCAGAAGGACCTGCCTCCTTCTTATTCTTTAGGATGGCTAGGTAAGTAGGATAGTTCTGCTTCTAGTGGCCATCATTATTACAATAAAAATACTTTTCTTTGTCAGTGGCCTTCTTCTTTAGCTCTGCCTTTTTCTTCTTTCCTCCTTCCATCTTCTGCTTTTTCACAGACTTCTTCATCTTTTCAAAAGATTTTTTCTTGGAAGAAGTTCGTTCGATAGCATGCACTGAGCCTTTAGAACCTTTCATAGAAAGCTCAGCAATAACCAACATATTTATAAGTTTGGCCAAAAAATTTTAAAATTTATGCATATGGTAGTTCATGATGAACTGCCCATATACATCAGTCAAAGATTGCAAAATTATATTATTCTATAGATCCAAGTCCAACTTCACTCCAAGCTTCTCAAGCTCTTCTAAATCCTTGATCATCATCAGACAAT